>WKFP01014298.1:909104-930146 GCA_011057875.1 Pterocles orientalis
AAGGGAAGGGGTGTGGGTTTTTTTTCAATTAAGAGTAGCTGAAAATTTTATTTCTAAAGCTTCCGAACCTACAGGCTGACCACTGTCTAGAATGAGACACCAGGAACAGGGGTACTGAGATAAGATCACAGAGTTCCCTAAGCAGTCATGTTACCTTTGGAAGTCACTTATGGTCCAATTTTGAAAGAGGATACAAAGATTCTGCTGGGTGACACCCTAAGCCTGATATTCAGGAGATGGTGAACATTGATCTGTATGGCTTCTCAGGACAGACAGCCAAGATTCAGTCACTTCTGACATCTGCAGCTGCATGGACATATATATGCACATTACAACCATTGCTCCTTTTGCTATAACCTTCACATACTCTATCTTATTTTACTGTTTCCTTTGCTCTTTGGACTTTTGAAATCTAAATTAAAAGCTTTGCAGACAACTTCAGGCAAAATGAAGCGTGACTTCTACAGACATGCTGAAGGCTTCCAAATGCCAGGGAAGCACAATTCCGAAGATTGATCCATCGTGCACAATACAAGCTCATCTCAAGTTTAGCACTTAACTGAAATTATTATTAACTCAGGGAAGAAGAAAAAAAACAGTAAATTAGTTCAAGACATAGCTAAGGAAACCAGTCTATAAGTTAGAAGTATTACAGACATGAAGTAAATTGTTACGGCAAAAAGCAAAATTACATAGTCTTGACTAGTCTGAGCCTGGCCGCTGTCCAGAGTGAGAGACCAGAAATAGGTTCAGAAACTCTGTGGTGTCTGAGCACTTTCCATTCATTGCCTAAAATATGTTGGCACTGGCTTAAATGCACAAAAATTTATTCATTGAGTCCATAGCTGATGGCATACATGGTCTTCAAAGCTAATTTAGAGATTGAAAAACAAAGGAGAGAATGAGAGAGAAGGGAAACAGGAAAAACTCTGCCCCACGGTGACAGGGAGGGGAAGCAATGGAGTTTTAAGACAAATGTCCTCCGTTGGCGTACTTGCCAGCGCAGCAGGTGGTGATGGTGAAGATGATGAGGCTGACGATGACTTTTACTATGCTCTTCCCTAGTAAGAACAGTACTTTTCATCAGGACCCACTCAAATGCCCTGTTTCCCACACACATTTATGACACTCAACACTGCCTGGAGCACACCTCCAGGTGTAAGAGGGGGACATCACTCATTGCTAAGCTTTGTGCACACACGTGACTGGGAGGTGCTCATCAGATATTTAAATAGCTATTACCTATTCTGATGTTCACTAAGTCTTGTTCTTCCCCCAGTGTTAAACTAAAGGTTACAAACAAGAGGGTGGAGAAGGCAGGAGAAAGAAGGGGAGACTTTTTTTCATTGGTGGCAATCACTTGTGTGTGTGAAATTAAAGATGCTAAACAAGATTAATGATAGAAGTATCAAAGCTCAAGAGAAGTGATTATGTTGGTAGATTAAACTGAGTGGTTAAAACACCTGTCAGTAATGCCAGGCACCAAAAAACCTCAGCACACTATGCCAATGGGCTTGTCCCCAGGGTGTGGTGGTTCATCTCAAGTGTCACTCCGGCACACAATGGCTGGTACTCCATTATCAGCTATAAAAGACCCTTGGAACATTAATTTCATTTTAATTGGAATAGAGGTGCTGACACTGAATAAGAGTGATCATTTAAAGCAGGTTTATGTAAATGAATGCAAGTTTGTGTGTAAACATGGCTTACAAATTATAACATATAAATTACCCAGTATTATTCAGGCAAGCTGAATAAGAGACAGATAAAAGCTTTGCTCTTAGATATGAGAGATAATGTATTAGGTAAATAATCTCAACTATTAGCAAAGCAAAAATGTGTACAAAGATGGATACCACTTTTTTTTAATAGGAAGGCGGGCCTTTTAGGAGAATTTGCTATGTCTCCTAGAAAATCCGTCTTTAAAAGATAACTAGATGAACAGATTTCATTTGTTGCACAGCAAAAGTAGGTTTATCTTTAGTGTGCTTGGACAAGTCAGTGGTAAAGCCAAACACATCAAGCCCATGTTTAAAATAAAACAAAGATATTTGAGAAATTCTATTCCTTAAAATCAAACAATTAAACAAATAATACTTTATTTAAAGAGCTGCTGCTACCCTGATATTGATCATGCTGTCCTTCATGCTAGCAACTGAGGATATATGTAAACGCAATAGTGTTTTTGCCACCTGAGGCTCCAACAGACTGCATAGAGCCATTTACTTGCAGTATGATATATCTAGAATCAGTTCACGTTCAGGTTATTCTTATTGCTTGAGTTTACATGTTCTTTCTTCCCTGCAGCAACATAAGATGGCCATCTCATCCCAAGCTGCCACACCAGTCTTGGAGGTAATCTACTTTCACACTAGAGCTGGATACACAGCACAAAACGCCCATAAAGTCAGTTTTCAACAATTTACTTCTTCCAGACTAGCATTATTGGGTAGATATAACCATACAATAAATGAAGATGGCCTTGACTGAAGCAGACTCAAAGCCTGCCTGTCTCAGAGTCCCCAAGGAAGCCTTGCAGACAGCCTGCAAGGAGCCTAACTCACCCTAACTCACCTAGGGACAGACTTGAGGCAGGTCTCCCTCCACCCCTCCAAACAAAAGCCAAATAAATTCTCTTTCAGATACCAGATTCTCAGGACTGCAAAGTTACCTGCTCTCTGGAAATAGCAGAATGTATAGACATAGACTGTTAATAATGCTTCATCAATGATGCTAAGATACATGTAATTGTAAAATTATTAACAGACTAGTACGCAAATAGCTACCATCTTTGTTAGCTCTCTGTATGATATTAAATGAAGAAAAGACCACTTTCTAGCAGTGTATATAGATACCAGAGGCTCTAGGGCTCTGTTTGCCCTTCCTACACATTTCCACATATTATTTGTTTTAGACCCTGTCACAGCATAGAAATGTCTTTGACCATGTAACCTGCATTTTTGGTCACAAAGCAGTCACCTCTGACCACTGGATTACCCCCAGCAATCAGACAGCTACTTATTTGTATCTGTCCACATGCTCTAAGAAATTACTGGAGAAACAGAATCCAAAGAGCAGTTCCATGTTCTTCAGCTCTTTTGGAACCTCAAGCACAATTTTACCTTCTTAAATGTTTAAAATTACCAAAATAAGTCTCCAGAGACTGGCACCACATCATGCAGTATCAGCCTTTGCCAACTCCATGGGTGCTTTAGTATCTCCTTTAACTAGATTATTTTATTCTGCTGACTGTGCTTTAAAAACTGAATAAAACAAAAGGATGTCTTTACTGTCCTATTACAAAGGCTTGTTACAGTCAGAAAAATTTTAGTGGGGTGGAAATTAATTTCTATTTTCAAATTAAATTGCAGACATAGAATACTAAACTTAGCCAAATCTAGCATGAACACTAGAGAACTGTACTGGATGAAAATAAGGATAATAGATAAAATTTTTTATAAGCGAAGTAAAAGAACATTCTGTAATACACTACTGAGTTCTGCAGCTTTTTCTGTAAGTATTGTAGTAATTCTTCTGACCTGTACATGATGTTCCTTGCAATGTTCCCTTTTTCTATTAACGCATCAATGTTTGGGTGAAGCAGGCAAAATAAGAACTGTATCTTTTAGAACATGTGCTCCAAAAAAGTACGGACATGTGAGTTTGTGTGGTGGCTTTTGGTAGCCGGAAAGGGGCTACGGCGATGGCTCCTGTGAGACACTGCTAGACACTCCCCTGGCTCCAAGTCGGTTTTGGTAGCGAGGTGGGGGATCACTAGAGATATAGCCTCTCTGAGAAGCTGCTGGAAGTTTCCCCAGCTCCAGGCTGGACCCCCTCCCGGCCAAGGCCAAGCCAGTCAGTGCCTCTGTGAATGACAGAGGAGGCACAGTACAGGGAGCAACGTCGTGGTGGCTGGAGTGCAGCATGTCCGATTACCTATTAAGGGACAGGTTTTTGTGGGTGTGTCTACAGTACAAGGAGTTCCTAGCCTTCATCCTCGTTGGGCGAGAGTGGCTGAACTGAAGCAGCTAAGAGAAATAAAAAGGTCCCAGATGAGGCTTACAGGGACACTGCTGCGTAGTCTCACCTCCACTGCAACGGCTCTTGTGCTGGGGACACGAATCTCAGGGAAGGACAGTATCCATCTGGGCAAGAGTGTCCTCTTGTATATTGGATGCACCTGCAGTAGAAAGGACTTGAAGGACAGGCAGCAGCAGTGGAGGAGGTTTCTTTACTAGGCACAGAGCTAGCTGACTTGGAGACATTGGAGAGGAGGACTGCATGGTGACTTGTCTGTCAGGTGCAAAGGGAGCAGACCTCCTGGGATCCTGTCTCCTGGCAGAAAATTGTTGAGTTCTTGCATGGAATTGCTTTGACAGACAAGGGAGTAAGACAAAGGTGGCAGAAAAAAGCAGACTAAAACCCCCAAAAATTACAGGCTTTTTTGTCTTCCAAGAGAACTGGCAGAACAGAAGGAAAGACTACATTTGTCAGGAAGTAAGCCAGACTATTCACGATGGAGAAAAATGTAAATTACAGCACTGAATATCATAACTAATAAAGCATTTTAAAAGGCAGCAGTCCACAGCAATCTCCCAGCAATCCCCCATGACAGCAAAAGACCATGAGCAGAGAATAAGACTGTTAGAGCTCTCCCTGCCATCACCATTTGAGCTTCACTACTGCTTTTGTTACTACCATAACTGCCATTTGCATTGGCGGGCTGATCTAATGCCTTACCATGAGAGGTTGTACAATTTCCTATCCAGCCAGCCTTCCAATCCAGGATATTCTCCTTATTGCAATGTTTCTATGGAAGCTGGCTGACTACAAGGCAGTTCTTGTCCCTGCTTCCAGCTGCTAAATCTAATTTAAAGATCCTAAAAATAAAAAAGGCTTACATGTAACAGTACTGTTTGGAAAGCAAGAGGCTGTACTTCCTACAGGGACAGCATTTAATCAGCAGTGAAATGAAGAGAGGTGCAATACAATAATTATTTCACTGGTATTTCTGCCATTTGCAAACTTTCTAGCCCACTCTCAGAACATTTTGAGAACTCCTTCCTTGTTAGATGTTGAGACAGCAAGTATAGGAAACATAACAGAGAAGTCCCAAGTCTTTGGACTTCCAGTTCAGCTGTTGCCCCAGTGACCGCCTATACCAGACACCCAAAAAGGCAGAGTCATTTAGAAATTCTGTGATGGTCTGGGGGTGGAGACATGGATCAAAAGAGGTAAGCAGGAAAACAAAATATTATCTCGAACATTTGGGAACTTTTCCTTAAATATATACAGGGTGTGTATAAAATACACTTTTTTCTCTGCAAAACACTTCACAGTGATATTCCCACTAGTACATGTACAACCTACTGCATGATCTCAGGGCTTCATCATACCCAACTTACCAAAAAGAAGTACAGTTTATAGCTTATACTAGGAAATGTGATTACAGGCTCATCTCCATGAAGATGAAGGAGCAGAAGGGCACAACAGCAGACAGCGGGACCCCAATTACCTACTCAGAGCAAGGATCCCCTGCCCCAGCCCCTCCCCAGGCTGTCGCACAGGAGCCTCAGCCCCATGGGCCAGGGGTGACCCCCATCTGTGAGTCTGCAGGAGAGGCTCTGTGGGTCTCCTTTCAGACTGAGGGGGTTTAGCCCCGGGGTATGGGAGTCATTGTGGGATGCAGGGAATGAACATTTTGGGACTGTACAAAACTTACTTTGGGATGTTTATGGCAGGGGGAAAAAGGTGGGGAAAGGGAGAATTCAGGGTGGTTTGGGGAAGAACAAGTGTGTGAGACTAGAGGGAAAAGGGGATAAAAGCCATCTATAAACTGGCATTTGGTCAGTATGCTTGTCTGGCCATGTCCTGCACCTGATCAGCACGGTCTATCCCATCTATTAAACTCCATTTCCAATTTTTCTCATGGGTGAGGGGCTCTCTACTCCTTGGGTCTGCATGCACACAGAGGTCCAAGTGCAGTAACTGGAGTCAGACCATGGGGCATCATGGCCCACACATTAGGGTGGCAACAACAGGAGAGACCAGAGAGTGTGCATTTGTGTGGCTGTGTGTGTCAGTATGCAATCACTACCAAACATCAAGCCAGACTGGCCAGCCAGCAGGGTAAGATGCTTAGGGGGCAAATACTGGCGTGGCCCTAAGTGTGGGCCAGATACTGGGGAGAACAAAAGGGCTTTGAGATTTGGCTAGTGCGGGACCAGAAGGTCCAAGCCAACTACTGGAGAGACCTTGGGATTTGGAGGTCAGCTAATCATAGTTCCAAGCAAGCTACTGGAGAGACCGAACCATCTACATGTGTGTGTCTGTGTGTGAGGCAACTGGGAGACCAGGGGATCCTGAGCCAGCTACTGGGTTGACTGGGTGTCTAAGATCAGGTACTACAGGGGGATCCATACTGATGTGCATATACGAATATGCTTATGTATTTTCCACTAATGGGCTTTCATCCTCAGCAGACAGAGAGGGGAAGAGGACGAGGCCATTGGTGCTCACAAAGAGCATGAATGCTGCATCTTCTTTCTGTGTCAGTCTGTGTGGCTGCTTATACATATATGTACATACACATTGTGTGCATGTGTGCCTCTTGGGAATGTGTGCTGAGTCTTGCTACAGCTGGACCAGAGGACATGGAGCTTCAGCAGACTCACCTCTGTCAGCCTATGGGATTCAGCAGCACCTAAACACCAGCATCTTTTCTGAGTGGGAGAAAAGTATACCATTTCCTAGATCTTGAAAAATGTTCCAAATAAGTGGCAAACTTACTTTTTCCAACACCACGCAAATAAGAAATTAATTATTACAGATGAACAGAAGGGAATCAAAAACCTCATTTAAGTGCTCACGGTGCCTGCTCAACAGCAAGCCAATGAATGAAATCAGTAACAGAACTAACACCATTTAAAATTCTTCCTAAGTGTCTGGGTTCATTCACACCTGAAACGCCAACACCATAATAACCAATACAAAATCTTGATGTAGCCAAACTTTCATCGAAGTTCAAAACAGTCAGTGATATACACCAGCTGGCATTTGAGCAAATGTAACTCACAATGAAAAGCAAAACGTGACATCCAGTCGCTTAGTTAAACAGCTCTGCTTCACAGCTGTCATTAAAGTGTCCACAGGGGGACTACAGGCAGTAAAATGACTGGCATCAATCAGTTTCACCCTAAATAGGGATCAGATTAACATCCTCAACACACACAATGTTCAAAGACATCGGCTAACCCCCTAGCACGCATCTGAGGAGCACTCTAGCGCACAGTATCCCCAGAGTATCAGGCTCTTGCAGTACAGGTACAAATCACTGCATCTCACACACTTCCAGAGTGGGTAGATCGTGACTCTCTTGAAACGCAGTGGTGCTATCTGAGCACCCCTCAGCCAGAGCCAGACCAGACGCCTCTGCTGACGCACGGGAAGAAGAGAGGTCTCCATAGCAACAGGGACCGCAGAGCCTCTCACAACCCCTCTTCTTCACCCACTCCCCAAACTCAATTTTTCTTCCCGAGAGAATTGCTTAGTACTTCATGTGAAAACACATAAAAAGCAGAAGCATAATGCCTATTCCAAACAGACTTTGTCAAGGGTGCAACCTGAACTGGGCTTGCTGCTGCAGGGTCCGTTATTCCTGAGGCTTGGAACCACCCACACAAAAATGCAGGGGAAAATTATTACCGTAATGTTATCATACTGTAATATGTTATTGTTATGGAATTATCATTACATGCAAATTATTACCACTCATATCATTACATTCGTCTGATGCTTCTTCTTAGACTTGATTTTCAGTCACTGTTTCCTTTGCCAAACTTTAACTGTTCCAGCTAATCAGCAACAAAGCTAATCTATGCAACGTGCCTGGCTTAGAAGATTTCACCTAAAACAATTCAATTTTTTCTAAGAGTGACAGCAGTAGAAACAAAACCTCATCCTTCCCATCTGTTGGATGCACCTTTTTTTTCTTGCCCCCTAAGATGGTTTTACCCTTTTGGGGAGCAAGGGTACATATTTTTGCTGGAGCTATTGCAGACATGCCCCTCATTCTTCAGAAATTCTCTTTGTCTAGCCTTTAATCATGCACCTGCAATATTTTTACTGCAAGATTCCCTGCTGTATTCTTTATAGAAGATGCCTGTGGCAAACTTCACTGGTAGCTATTCCAAGGTACAAATATTTATTCCTTATGCTAGAATACATTTGCCTTTACAAACACATTACCTAGGCTGCCAGTTACTTTCGGATTGTATCCCAGAAAGGATCTACCCCTTTACAAATCAGGTGCTGTAGCAATTCCATTTTACATCTGCTGTGCACAGATGTCAAGACAGAGAGATGACAATCACTTCCAAGGGCAAGGAGAGGCTGGAGCCAAACAGCTCACGGGAAATCCTCAGGAAAAGGGGCAAACCTGAAGCTTTGCCTCTTCTTGTCCTGCAGGATACTGGGAATGCAACAGGGGTTCACTTTTCACTTGGAAATCTGGTATCTGCTTCAAAGCGCACTGTTTTCCTTCACAGACACCTCCCTTTGATATCCTCACAGTGTGGTTAGAAACCAGGAGGTAACCAGTCTAACCCGCAGTTCCCAAAAAAGTGCTGTAACCACTAGATTAGAGTTCAAACTGTATCAGAGCATCCTCAGCCTTTCCAGTGAAATTTCTTTCTGTACAAGACAGATTTGGGAAGACAAAAGAGCAAGTAACAAAGAGCCTCATTCTCCCAACAGCAATTAAGGCACTAATCTAAAAGGTCTGGGAAAGTTTCCTGGATTTGCGATTTTGTTTGATACTTTCTGTGCCATTTTTACTAGCTATAAAATGAATATTCAGTCTGAGGAGCAGACTCTGGCACTGAGGACGTCTCTTTCTCATCATAATTTTCATCAATTGTCTAGTGTGGAGCTTTTCTTCCTGAACGTCTGAAAAAAACTATTTTTTTAAAGAATAAATTCATGCAGTCTTAATTATATGGCTAACATGAAAATTGTGAACAGACTCAAATAACCTCGACATCATATGCAGACTCTCAGACATGGGAAATACGAAAAGAAGAGAAACTATGAACCATGATAACAGGATATAAACTCACCTTAGCCTAACATGACATGAACATTCATGCTACAATCAGTAAAAGCACAACTCATATAAGCTCCCCCATTTAACTGCAGTTGTATTACTATGTAAATTTGCATGTAAATAAGTGAACTGTGGAAAAATCCATGTTAAGAGTGACAGAGACCATACCCTGATCTCCCTCACAGCTGTTATTCCTGGTCTTCCTTTCCCTTCTCCTGAGAATAATGGAAGGTGCTATTGTCCAGTGCACTTCACCTACCAATTTTATCTCCCTTTCAAGCTACGCTCACTGTGCATGCTGGCTACAAGTGCTCTTTGGAGATCCTCTTCATTTCCAAGATCCCCTCCCACCACTCGCACCTAATTGAAGGCAGCCACAGACCCCCGCAGTAACCTCTCCCAGACAAAACTCAGAAGTAATACTCCCTCTTCTTCCTGTCAAAGGTTAGCATGCTGTGCTAAAGCAATAATTGGTCTCTGCAGATTGATTACCTCTAATGGCAAGAGAAAAATATCCTTTGTAGTGCAATATTGCTCTATTCCCATATTCACTGCAAATCTGATCTCAAGGATCTTCTTTGATAAAAAGGAAGCTATTAAAAATTTACTCACTTTGAAAAGAAGCACTACGGCATCCGAAGCCTTAAAAAAAAGCATCTTTGATTTGCCATTCATCAGTTGTCACCTAGTTAAAAGTCATTGTCCACATGTATCTTTTTTAAAACTAGTGACAGCCACATGAGTAAAAGCAGTAACTCCACATTCTTCTGAATCACATAGCTAGTATTTTTTTCACAGTTACCATGTTCAAATACTCTATTTTCACACACTGTTAATTCATTTTTGAATAGCAGCCAGGAATTACTAGAGCTTTTCACTGTTTTCTTTTCATGCCTGAGGAGGGAGGGGGTGGAGGGAAAGAATTACCTGAATTAAAATATACTATAAATTTCAGGTTACAAATTCAAATTATTAAATCCAATGAAAAACAACCTATAAACTTTGCTCTGCCCCTCAGACTGAAAGATCTGAAGCCTCTATTTCTTCTGACAGCAAGTGTGCAATGAGTAACACCAACAGCATCAGTGATCCCCTTTGCAGCCTGGCTGCTCTGCTGTGCATTACTGAAACATACCGCAGTGCTAGTTGCAGTCCTACCACGCTGGAATTAATCCTCACAGCATGCTCTGTATGTTAGAAGCCCAAACAGCCTGAGATATTCCCAAAAAATGGAAGAGTGAGATCACTGCATGAGCTCCATCTCACTGTATGGTCTTCACAATGAGCGAACAAACAAGAGAAAATCCAGAATGCAACCAGTTCACACAGGTCTCAGAAGGGGGGGGAATGGAAAACAAAAACCAAGGAACACCTTCCCAGGGTAATATAACATAATTGCTGCACAGCAGGCTTCTCAAATGGCAGAAATTTCTTTACCTTAGGGTCCTCTTATGTGTAAAGCCAATGCAGATACATCTGCACAACCAGATGTAGCTCCTGGTCTATTAGTCACTATGCGAGTAGCCAACAGTCTCGCTTTCCTGGCCCATTGATCTGTCAGTCAAATCACAGTCTTCTCTTCGCTGCGGTAGCATGCACCAAAACCTGGTTTCCCCTTGAAAGGCTCCTGAACTTCCTGGTTTCTCAACTTGCCCTTGTGAGAACAAGCCCCATCCATACATGGCCAAGGCACAGACAAACTAGCAGAATGAGAGAGTCATGGGCACAACCACCAGTGCCCTGCCCTGCTCTGGGACATGTCAACCATTATAATCCAAATAAATCATACAAAAGCTGAAGCCTAACTATTCTCCATAAATAATAACCAACTTCCCAAGGGGATGGGAACACTACAAACTTTCCTTCTTTACCATTCCAATGATACTTGCTACTCCTCTTCCAAACAGATCCCTACACATTCAGCAAAACTTATCAAATCTCTTTTTTTTTACTTAAAGAAGAAAAAAATAAATTCCAAGCAGAACTTTACTCTTGCTCAAAGAGGAGCAACTTTAGAAAGTCCACAAAAAGATGTGCTTTTGTTATGGATTTCCATCACTGACGGCACTCTGCTACTATGGCAACAGGTGGCAGAACAACATTGTGAAGTGGAGAGACTCAGAATAAAGACTCTGAAACAAGAACCCTGAGACAAACAGGTAACACGCCAAAAAACTCATGAGGATGGAGAATACTGTCTCCATCTTCAAAACTTTAGTAATTTGACAAGGCAGTAATTCTAAACCAAAATTTTATTTTATCCTTCCTTTTATCAACTTCACACAAACAACACCCCCCCTTCAACATCAGCCATTTCAATTTGCCAGCTAAGAACCCTAGCCAGTACTACCCTGAGTGCAAATGATCATTCCCTTCCACAAGTAATCCTGACTTTGTCATCTTAGCCAGATCTATTTGGTGGTAAGTGGAGGGAAGTGGCCTGAGACATAGGTTAGATGAAACAAACCGGTTCATACAGATCTTACAAGGCAATAAAAAAATCACCTGAGTCAGGTCCCGAGTCAGGCAGAATACACAGGGAACCGCAGAGTGACAAATGTGTGCAGGATTAGTGGAAGTGAAGCAATCAACCTCAAACCAAATCTCTACCATCCTTATTCTTCCACTGATGATTTCGACATACAAAACAAGTTGGGACAGGCAAAGCTCAAATCTCTTGACACCTTTTACCACGCAGGACTAAGTCAACCGAAGAGAATCGGTACTGACAGCATATGTTGCTTCTCATGTCACACTGCTCCCATCTGCATCATTCCAGTGGCCAGTAAAATCAGCAAATTCTTCTCATCGGTGCATTTCACCTTCTTTCGTATTTAAGGTAATTAAAGTTGCATCACCACACAAAGAAATTCAACACACTAACTTTCCTTTTGTTAAGCCAATTAGGGGCAATTGAGGGGTCCAAAAAAACAGTCATTCATATGAGAGCGTTGACAGTAGCAGCATAATTATTTTGGCTTCTATTATCCTATAGTAATTTTTCTTAAAAGCAACAGATTTAATCATACTGCAGCTGCACAGCTATAGCCTAAGCAGACTACTGAGTGCAACTCACCTGACCCCACACCAGAAACACAGCTCTACACATTCACTTGTCATGCTAGAGCTCCTGAGGCACCCATTCTCTTGATTCCAGGGAGTTCCAAGTACACGTGTGGATCAGAAAAGGCAAGTGGTAATGAGAGGCATGGGTCTTTTCCTAGTTCTTCTGCTGATGCTCATCACGCTTGTATTTTTTTTCTGTAACATGTTGCACACTCCCTGATCCAAGTACAGTTCATAGAGCGGAAGGAGAAACGCCTGTGGCAAGCACTGTCACGGTTTTATTGTAGCCCTGCCCTGAGCCAATACCTTACAGGCTAGGAAATGCCATTACTGTAAGAACTGACATTACCAGCCATGGAGCTGCACAGGAAGACGGCATTAACGAGGCCTCCTAATCTCATAGGTACTTGGTACCTCACCTTTTGCATTTGGTAAATATCAACAGAAAGAAACATCTTGCGAGTCTTTAATATACTGCAAATCCTTCACAGAGGCAAACAGAGCTGCTGATCAGGATAACTAAAATGACCAGATTCCTTCCTCCAAAGCCTCCTGTCTTGTGCTGAAACCTTGTGGTAGGCTACAGCCAAAGAAGTGCATAAAAGGTAGCCCCAGCTGGGTTCAAGGTATAGAGATGTACGTTTACCCCATCTTATTCTTCAGTCCTTGAATATTAAAACCATAGGTAGCCTGCCAAGAGACAATTTCCACACAAGCAGTGGAACAGCAACAGTAGGAAGTTTGTGCAAACAGACTCAAAGTCACATGAGCAGCTATTTAAAACTGTACCATTTAAGCACATTATAGCTTCATTAACTCAGTAACTCATGACCAAGTTATCCCACGAACTCTCATCTCTAACTGCTCTAAATTATAAGTGATTTTTAGACTGACAATTATGCTTTGTCCATTTCAAACATGGAATAATCTGATTCTTTACAAAATCAGAAATTTTTAACAATTCTACAAATTAGGATAAAAATAATAGGAAAAATATCTGCCAATAAGCAAGCCTCTTCTTGATACTTCTGGTTGGTTCTGCCCGTTAGATCCTCTGACATACATGTTAAGGTCACATCCAGGTTCAAGTTTTGTCAAGCTCATGACAACTAAATAATTCCTTTTAAAGACAAATAAAAATTCTAGAATCTAGTTATCACTGTTATTGCTACCTAAAATAAATAAATAAATTGAGGATGTGCTCTCAATGTACTGTAAACTAACCATAAAGAAGAACAGTGTGACTCCTTCTTGCCCTTAGCAGGCATCATGAAATACTGACCATAGCACTGTCCTTTCATAGCAAAAGGAAAACTAACATAACACAAGAGCTTATCCTACTGTTACAAGTCTCCCCAAGGGCTCAATAACGGTCTTAAACAGCAGAGAAAAACATACTGTACATCCCTCTCAGAACTTACTATCATGACCACATTTTTCTGCGCAGCAGGAACCCAAATTAAATCCACAACTCCAACTGTGATTCTTCCCTGTTGCAGGACCTGGACCTCTCTGTGAGGTAGACTGCTGCTTGTGTCAGACCCCTGTATTCATTATCAAGACTGAAGCATATATGTTTGATCCCTTTCGAGCTAGAAGCAGAAATCATTTCTTGCTTTTAGAAGAGTAGTGCTATTTTATCCAATAGCAAAGTAGCTTGGGCACATTTTGACATTGTGAGATGTTGCATATTCTCCCAAATCAGAAAGGATTTGAACTTACACATCCTACCTCTGAGAAGAGCACCCCGCATCTCATGCTTTAGGGGAAAGGATAGTCCTAATTCCCCTTGAAGGGTTTCCCCTCTGCAAAGAAGAACCTGAAACTCACTGGACCAAAGAACTGCTATTCTGTAGCTCAACTGAGGGGCTCACCTGAAGGACAAAAGAGCCGGATGCCACCCACACTTTAGGGACCATGGCAGAGAACAAATGAAGAGGAAAACTTAACAGTATTTGTGCAAGCATAAGTGTGAGGCAAATATCAAGTTGTTCTCCTTTGCCAATGCAGAGCTAGAGTGCAGCATGTGCCCAAGCAAAACTTCTGGCACATATGAGGGTTGAGCATGCAGGCACTGAAACCCTGAGACCTTCTGAAGATCAGGGCTTCAGCTTCTTTGTTTCCATTCAGTAAAGAGGGACTAGCAATACATTCACAGGGATTATACAGGAAGACATTTTTGAACAGTCTCAAATTTTCAGCTGTCATTATACCATGTGTCATAAATGTTCTTAAAAGTGTTTTGGGGCAGCCAGGAGTCTGGAAAAGAAGTCAGTTTCAAAAAAAAAATTAAATTTTTTTTTCCATCACTATAAATTCACAAGACCCACTGATAAGATTTGTCATTGGGCTACCGCATTTTCAATTTTTTTTTAAAAAAACATTATTTCCTCTTCTGTTTTGCTCTTTGAGAGGCCTGGAGAAGGTACTGATCTGGAAGCTTCATGAGCCTCGTAGCCATCTAATCTGCAGACAAGCCTCTTTGGAACAAGTCCAAATCTTTTCGCAGTCCACCTCTCGAAAGCAAATTGCAGAAGTGCCAAACCATGACTTACAATAGTCTCTCAAAATTTATAGTATGGTATTTTTCAGTTGGTTGGTTAGTTTTTCAAAAACTCATAGCTGCTGAAGGCATGATTATATGTTTTTCTTCTTCAAACAAAATTTGAGGATCCATGTTCATGAAAGTAAGCCTGGACACATGACCCAAATGTATGCTCTTAAGGCTCAAAACCTGAAAGATAAATAACTAAAATTCTGTTTTTTCTAATCCAAATCTGTTGTTTTTAGGACGCTATTTGCTGGCTATCATTTTGTGCCAGGCAGTATCCAACATACAGAAAAAGAGACTCCTTTCCCCACATTACATATGCGCTAAATAGAAAAAAAAAGCAAGAACCATGAGGATTTCCTCCACCGGACAGAGGAACAACTGAGGCCAAAAGACACAGTGATTTACAGTAATAACCAGTAAGTGTATTGCTGACTGAGCCCAGAGCTCAATGCTGTGCCAAAGCTGTGCTTACCCTTAGAAATTATTTAAGTGGTATTAAGTATTACCAAGAAAAAAATATATATTAGAATTAATTACCAGGACCACAGAAATGGATTTTAGCATTACTCAAGATCAGGAAAAACAGAACCAAATCCTTGAAAATAAAAGCCAATGACCACCATCAAAGTCCTACTGAACTCACCTAAGAAAACTGGAGACTTTTTCAGTCAAGCCTTGCATGAAAAGACTCCTCATCATGCCACTAACTATCTTTGAATCAGATAGTAGTGGCATTTTACTGAAATCCAGCCTACTGATCTCACAAACAATGCTGAATTGACTCACCAAAAGCTTATGTTGTGTTTTTTTTTCTACGAAATTCACATGTATTCCTAACAAAACAATGTACTGTAAGCATCTAAAAATCGAATGTACACACATTTGTGAAGTTATACGGTCATATATTATTCGTTTACTACCACATATCTACAGTGTATGATTCCTAATTTAAGTGTAACAAGTAGGCAAGATTGCACATGGTGATACATGTTTACAGAACAAAGTACCAGATTATCTGAAATCTGCAGGACAAAATGCAGTATTACTGCTATGTAAAACAGAAATTCAGTAGAACTTGTTTAAAATACTCCACACTCTTTTCTATGGTAAAGAGAACAGATCTCATCACAGTTGAGAATAAGGGTATAACCAACCCATTAAATTTTTGCCCACTCAAACTCTGATAGAAGAGTTTACTAAGTAATACATACACATAACATAGCAGTTCCCATCTGTGAAGAAAAGCTAACTTTTTATAGCAATAGCGTTCACACATCAGAAATCCACAAGGAACCTGAGGACCTAAAATGCAAAAGAAGCACCACTAAGGCAGCAAACTCTGCTAGTTACCATTTGGTCTGCAGTCCCTGACCATAAGGATAAACAAACCACATCAACTAAGAACTCCAGCAACACGCACTCACCCAGCAAGGAGCCTATGAAGATGACAATCTGCACGGTGGTGGTGAAGTGCCTGTAGGTCTGCTCTTCGCCGTGCTCCCCGCTGTCCGCGGGGCCAGCCCCGCTGCCGTTCCCACCCTGCCACACCATCTGCCCGGCCGACGTGTTCCTCATCTCCAGAGCTCCGGTGACAGCCTGGTATGGGGCGTGCTCACTTTCATTCCTCGAGATCCAGCTTTTGTCGTACCCCATGGCCAAGTTCACGCCTTCCTTGCTGCCACCTAGTAAGCACAGGTTACTGAGCCCTTGCCTTTAATGCCTGAACGGAGCCCACAGGCAAAAAAGCGCTTCTGAGCATAAAGCCCCATCTCTCACACTCAAGAGGCATCTTCACCACATTTCTGTGTCCCAGAAAGCAAGGTTGGCTCTTCACGCTTCCACCTTATAAATCATGATAGCCAGGCAAGAAAAGCAGAAAATAAAGCAGGCTCCTCCTTGCTGTGATTAGCTGTCCCATATTTCTTGCCCCACAATACCACAGCGTTTCCTCAGCATGCTTTGCTGCAGTGAAGGTGAGTGAGGAGATCACAGCCCACGCCACGCTTCGTCTTCCCAACCCTGCCAGAAGGTCACCTCGCACCCGCCGCGTACCACACGCTCGCGCACACACGGACTTCCTAGACATTAAAACCGGCTTTGGAAAGTTTGGACCACAAGCTCTGTGCCCCCACTTCACTCTCAGCCTTGGTGTTAGCTTTTCTCACAAGCCGGAGAGAGGAGAGACATCTCTTTCCCCGCGGCACATCTCCCGGCGCTCACTCGTCTCCTGCCCACTCCTCCTGTGGCGAGACACGGCTCCGTCCCGCGTCCCTCCTCGCTCCGCCTGGGACTGGGCACCAAGAAGACCCTCAGACAGCGTCCAGAGACCTCGATGACTGCTCAGCGGCTTCCACTGCACTCCAGCTGCTTCTCAGGGAAAATTAACTTGGCTTTGAATCCCAAGGCGGGGGGCACTGGAGCCTTCAACAAACCAAAACCCCTCCGTACGATCCTGCGCGGCCCCCTCTGAGCGCGCCCCGCACCGAGCGCGGCTGCCGGTGGCACCGCTGCTCGTACGTGCGCCAGCATCCCGGCCCGAGCGCCGAGACGCGCCGCGACGCCTCTGCCCGCCGCTCCGCCGCTCCACACTGCGGGCAGCCGCCAAGCCCCGCCGCCCGCGGGAGGCGGTGGCCCGGCGGGGCGGGGCCAAGCGGGCTGCCGAGCTCCCGCCTCCGCCGCCGTCCCGCGGGGCTGCCAGGCCGCCATTTTGCTCGGGAGCGCTGGGCTGCTGCGGGGGGAGGCGGGGGCCGGGCAGCCACAGGTGGGCAGGGCGGCAGCGCCACTGCAGCTCGTCCTCGGGAGGCAGGCGCCGTCTGGAAGGCAGAACTTCTAAACCGGTGTTTAAAACAGGTCTGTAACTCTGAGGAGAAAATTTCAACAGACAGTGCTGACTTCTATATGTACATATTATTTGTTAAAATGGATATTTATTTTCGAATCCTTAATTTGCCAGGAAAGCTCCCCTATAGGCATAATAACCTTGGGGTTTAATTGCACAAAAACCATGCGTCCACATAGCGAGTGCACATTTGCGTTTAATTTGAAGATTTTCAGTGGACAACTTGTTAAAAAGCCAAAAAAAAGGTTTTTCAGCCATTGGCCAGCGAATCTGGAAGTGCCCCCTGGAAGAACAGCAACCCACGAGTATAACGTCTGCACAGGAAGGCTTTTCCAGGGATCCTAAACTGGCAAAATGTATTTCTGTGGTGTACATCCTGTCTCCTGTGAGCTCAGGATGATACAGGGAAGAGCAGAGTGCTTGCCATAGGCTCAGAGACATTTGCTGAGACCCTTGCTGTAAACGGGCTGCCACCACCCCGTCCCTCCACAGGCCCCGGGGCTCTTGGTACAACCTCTGTTTCTGCCTCCCTGCTTTTGGGCCCTACCCTCCGCAGCCTCCTCTCACTCCTCTGGGAGCACAAGTCTCCCACATCATTGCTCCAGGTTACTTTCTAGTAATTTATCTCTCCCCACTCCCAGCCTGGCCCTCTGACCCTTTCCTCGCACCCCTACACCCAGTTCATTCACCTTCTCCAGCCAGACCTGTTTTATTCTCCACCTTCCCCAGGCAAAAGTCAGCAGCTTCCACTGTGCCTTCCCCTAATCTTTGTTTCCTGGGACCCCAGAACTGACTGCTTCCTCATTTTGGTCCCTCAGCATTCCTGTGGCTATTTTGGCCAGTCTCTGTGACCAGACTCTGACCTCCTCCCCTTCACCTGCCAGCCACCTGCAAGGCGCCTTTGCTCACACAGCAGTCCCTTCTTCAGCTCCTCTCTCCAGGACCCGTCCCCTCTCTCTTGCACATCCCCTGGGGAAACTCCTCTTCCACTCACCTCCCCTCACTGTGCACAGCAGGAAGTGAAACCACACTCTAATCATTTTGTGGCCCTCTTCTTTCACTTGGACTCAGGGCTGGCTTGCTGGTACAGACAGAGAGGACTTAGACATAGCTGTGTCCTCTCCATTTGCTTTTAAGAAGTTCACGAGTAGCCATGCTCTGGCATGTCAGATAGTACTCAATGTGCACAATTAAGTTCCTCATGCCATATCTGCATTCAAGAACTGGTCACATAGGATGTCTCTGCTTTGGATTATTACCCATAACATAAGAATATGGCAGAAGCCAGTTCTGAAGGTTCTCACAGAAGGCATATCTGTGAAGCAGTCCTCTGCCTCTGTGTACAAGGGTGCTCACCACACCGAGTGCACACATGACTCCCAGCCTCCTCCTAGACACCAGCCAGCATCATCACAGCTTTGATTCCATTCCCAGAACAACTAATCTCCCACGTCAATCCTGGAACAGGACCGTAATGTTGAAAAGCGGACTGGCTGTTGCTGTAGGCAATAACTCCTGGAAAATGCAAAGCAGAGCATTAGCCTACCTGCAAGTGTCAGCAAGGATTTTTTCTCCAGCCTTTGGATCCTGGGATGAGTCTGTCCTTGAGGAGTCTGTCAGCTGGACAGGAGTCCAGAGGTGCTGGGCGCGTGGGTTCTCTTTGTTGATTCACCTTTCCTAGAGAAAAGTTCTCAAGTGTCAGGCTAACTTTCTCCAATGAGCATAGGAAGCTCTGGGCCTTGATGAGCATCAGAAGGGGAGAGGGATGTCCCCTTACTTAGAGGGAGAAGGGTAGCATAGACCCCTTCAAGCAATGGGGTCACTGGTGGTGCAGAGCCTGTGTTGGATTAACTTTGGCTGAAGTTTCTGTTGTCACCTTCAATCTGGGGGTGAGGACATTGTGAGGCAAGTTTGTCGCTTTGGTGGGTTCTTGGCTTCTTCTCACCAATGAATAGGATGATTGCTTATTGCCTTTTTCCAAGCAAGATGTTTGAGACATGACAAGACCTTCCCTTCTCAGGCAGTGAGTCCTTTACAGTCAGTTGGTTGTAGAGCTGGGGTGGTGGTGGTGGTGCGGTTGGTGCAGGTATGAATTCTGGAATTGGGGTGTTTTGGGGGTGGGGGTGTGGTTCTAAGTCAGGTTCTAGCTCGCTTGAAAGTTCTAGAGAGGGTTCTCGTACAGGTTCTAGAGTGCATTCTGGCTCACTTGGAAGTTCTAGAGCGTGTCCTAGCTCTCTTGAAATTTCTAGATCACTTTCTTGTCACAGCTTGTCAGTTCTGATGTTAGTTCCAGGTTGCAGAGGGGAATAATGGTTTAGCTCACATCAACAAGTTCAGGACCACTTCTTGGTTCCAGGGCAGGTCCTAGCCCAAGTGATGGTTCAAAATCATGTTTCTTGCTCTCTTGTTAGATCTAGGTAACTTTCGGATTCTAGATAACGTTGCAGCTCGCTTGACAGTTCTAGAGCGGTTTCTCGAGCAGGTTTTAGATCATGTTCTAGCTCACTTGAATGTTCTAGAGTGGGCTCCAGGCTGGCTTGGGGCTCCATTGGGTTCTGAGGGGAGAGGACCTACTTCAGGCAGCTCTTTTGGCGTCTCACAAGGATTCTCTTTCTGATTATGTCCCCAGTCTCACTGGGGTTTTTGCCTTTCTTATTTTCTTTATTTCTCTTGCATGCTTAGCCCGTCAACTGCACGCTCACTCCACTGCAGGCAAAATTGGGAACCAGACAAGCTCCTACTTGCCCAGCTCCTTCACACCAACTGCTTGCCACGCTCCTGCTCCAGGGATTCTTGCCAGTCTGACCAAGAGCCTTGGCCAAATGGCTTGGACACCCACTCCTGCGCCCATAAGAAACTCTCCACACAGGGCAGGGGTGGCCATGCACCACACCTGCAAATGCCAGCCTAACCCCAAAGTTGAACAAGAAAGAGAGGAATCGCACCTCCAAGACTCACATCTCCGGCCTCACTTGCCTGCTCAGGAGGCACAATGATGGCGCAGTGACCATTCGTGCCGCTGCCAGAGCCCTTCTCCAGCCTCTTCTCAAGTCCCAGGCAGGTTTGAAAGGCACAAAGAGGACATGGCCCGCTCTCCTCACTGCTGCACTCCAGCCATAAGCTGTCCATCCCTACAGGTGGTTGCACCCTTGGCAGCAATTACTGGGCTGACACTTCTGCTGCTTTTGAACTGTAGTGTCTGGGCTTGAATCTCTAGCAACACTCACCATTCTGTGGCCCTCTTCTTGCACTTGCACTCAGGGCTGGCTTGCTGGTGCAGACAGACAGAGGACTTACAAATAGTTGTGCTTTGAAAAAGTTCAGGCAACATAATAAATGCTTTAATACACTCTCTTCGAGTCTGTCGTTATCTCAACCGCTATTGCCCCACGTTGGGCGCCAAAAAGGAATGTGATGGGTTGGCCCTTGGCTGGGGGCCAAACCACACACACCCGCTCACACAGTCCCTGCCCCCACCCA
>WKFP01014298.1:930166-1019316 GCA_011057875.1 Pterocles orientalis
GAGGGCTGCAGGAGGTTCCTGGACCTTTCCTCTGGGGCGGGGGGCAGACCTGCCTGCACAAGGTGTGTCCAGGTGGAGGAGCTCCTGCAGCAAGTGGCTGAGCTGCAGGAGGTGGTGAGACGCTGCGTAGTATCAGGGAAGCTGAGAAGGAGACCGACAACTGGTTCCAGGTGCAGTCTGCTGTGGACCCACAACCCATGGATAAACAACCCCCACCAGTACACACAGAAGAAAGGGGGGCCACTAATGCAGACAGGGCGGAAGCCAGTAGTGCAGAGGACTGGAAGCTTGCAAAAGCAATGGCAAGGACCAACAGGAAGAAGAAGCTTTATTAATCGAAATAATGAATCATTGCAGAAGATATTAAAAAAAAATAGCCTGAGGTAGACATCTGGTCTAGAACATTTCATCACAGCTAGTTAAAATTTCACCAAGTCACAAAGAAGGGGAACAGTTGGGCAGCCTTAAAAATGCATAATGTTACCTGACCCGCCCATCATTACACAATGTAACACGGGAGAAGTTTCCTATTGTGCTGGGCTGTGTGCCCCAGACAAAGTGCTTGGAAAGTGTCAAGTCATCATTTCTGTTAAAGAAAATTTTCTTTAATTAAGAGAAGTTTCTTAATTACTTACTATGTAGTATCTTCAAAGTGGCCATTCTTGCTGTGTCTTTGTGTGGAACAGAAGACAAATCTGTGGCCTAGAAACTTTTATTTCTAGTCTTTAACACAGGGAGACTATTTATACAAATTGATAGATGAGCATACCCAACTGCACCACCAGTGTTTGAAGTATAGCAGTTACTTCTAAGAGGATGCAAGAAACTCCAGTGGACAACTACAGTGCCCCAGGCCACATTTGAGTGTGCAAAAGGAGATCTCTATTGTTTTTAGATAAACACTACACAGCTTGGGTCATGCATTTCCCACCAAAAAAAAAAAAAAAAAAAAAAAGACAAATGCTACCACTAAAGGCACATTCCAGGCATTCCCAGACATGGTAAGGAACTGAGAACAGCATCAGAAGTTTTGGTTGGATACTAGATACCATTAAATAAGTTATAATCCCAGCTGATACCATAAGAATTTAGTTTAAATGAGACAAAAGATAAACAAAAGTATGCATGTAAGAAGTTTTCAATTTCAGGGAGACAAAGTGAGGGCTATAGAAACTATTTATTATAGTAAGTCCCTCCTTAAGCGGTCTATTTATAACAAAAAGCCTGTACTTAAAGGTCAGGGAGTAAAGGTCACCAAAACTCCATTGATATAAACCTTGTAACTGAAATAAAGAGAAGCATCAGAAGATTTTTCATGCAATTACAAAAGTAAAGAAAAGTCCATTGTACAGGAGAGATTTAAAATAATGCACGTATGTCTGGAACTTACTTTGTTTTCAGTTAAGATGATGGAATTTGATCTTTAGGAGAAGGACAATATAACTAATGGGGATCCTGGAATGAACATGACTAGGCCTAAGGCAGAAGGAAGATGACAGGGTTCGGTTCATTCAGTTTCAGTGGACCACGCTTGTTTCCTACAGTTTCTAACCCATCACCTAAGCATAGTCTAGAGGTGCATGGCAGCAAGCTACAGACTACTGTAGCATTTTTCTGTGCCTGAGGATGACACACCTAATAGATAAGCTTGTATGGATGAATTTACTTGGGGGTTTTTCATTAAGATCCCAAGGCTTTAAAGGCTACATCATCTTGTGGCAATCCTTCAGTAGTTACCAAGCAAAGTGACTAAAGAAAAACCCATTTTCTCTTCTGCTTACCACCGCTCCCCTGACAACCACTCTCTCTGCTGCTTCTCTGTGGCAAACCCAGAGAGACAGGCCGTCGGGACCACGGCCCGGGGCTACCGCGGCGCCCAGGCCGCCGCCAGCCCGCTACACGCCGGCACACAGCTCCCGCAGCCGCCGCCAACTGACGCACGGCCCGAAGCGGTGCCGGGCGGCCGCGGGCCCCGGCTCCTCCTCCCTCCGCCACGGAGGCGGTGCTGGGGCGCTGCGGGGAGCGGCTGCTGCTGGGCCGGCGGCACTTGCAAGGTGGCAGCGCCGCGGAGCCGCCTGCGATGGCTGCCGTCCGCCCCCGCCCGGGGAGCTGACATGGCCCGGGCCGGAGGCGCGCAGCAGCTGCCCGCGGAGGTGGCCGCAGAGCCGGCGGAGAGCTACCAACTGCGGCAGGAGAACGAGCTCCAGGTGCTGGAGTCCATTTACGGGCAGGACTTCCAGGATCTGCGGCAGAGCCAGGCCTGGAAGGTAGCGAGCGGGGCTCCCACGGCCGGCCCGCTGCCTGCGTGGAGTCGACGGGGTGGCGGGGCGCGGGGAGGCCGCCGGGACAGGGGCAGGGCCGGCGCGCGGGTCTCCCTGCCCGCGGGCTGCCCCTCGCTGGCCCCTGCGAGCGTGGGGGCCGCGGCCCGTTCCTCTGTCAGCGCTTCCCGCGGCCGTGGGTCGCTGGAGAGGCAGAGCCGCGCGTTCTCCTGCCTCCCGGGGCACGGGGGAGGCAGAGCGGGTCCCTGGCGGTGACCGGGCTGGGCGGTGGCAGCGCTGGTGGCGCTTTCGCGTGGTGCCCAGTCCTTTTGTTTCCTGCCCGGCGCATCTTGGCTCTTACTGTTGCCGTTGTCGTGCCCCGGTTCGGTGCTGGCCTTTGCCAGCAATCCGCTACATCGATGCCTTCGCACTATAATTAATGTTGTGCAAATAACGTGCGTTTTAATGAATTATCAGGGATTTTTAAAAATTATCTCTTTATTCATCACTTAACGCACTAATTACATACCTGCTTAATTCATCTCGTCGGCGTACATGTTGCTGATCTTTTTATGTATTTGTTATACGCTGTGGTTTACTCGAG
Source organism: Pterocles orientalis (assembly GCA_011057875.1). NCBI lineage: Eukaryota > Metazoa > Chordata > Aves > Pterocliformes > Pteroclidae > Pterocles > Pterocles orientalis. Next base: position 933,029 of record WKFP01014298.1, read on the forward strand.
CTGTAGATGTTTCCATGAGAACTCAATACTTTAACTTCCATGTTTATAACTGGGATTTTTTTTAGTTACAACTAATTAATGCTCAGGTCTAGTGCTCACTACTCTTTTTTACATTTCTCTTTCTTGTCCACAATGTCTAATCGAGATTTTTTTTCCAGCTGCATCTGTGGCAGTGTTTTCCTGTACCTGGAGGTACTGGTCACTCTTTTCAGTTCCCCAAGTTCAGTTACTGTCATCTCTGTTTACGTTCTGTGGTGGTTTAGTTTACAAAATGTCATAGCCCCTGCTGTCATTTTCTGCCATAAACTTAAAATTCTTGCAGAAGCCTGTGACTTTTTGTTGTTGTTGGGTTTGGGTTTGGTTTTTTTTTTGCATGGAGTTTGATGCAAACTCTCTTAGTAATTTGGTGGGTTTTCAGAAAGGTTGCAGATCTCACTCCCTATTAGATTCATACCTGACATCCTCTTGACTCAACCTGTTCTTTCCCTGTTGGAAATGCAAAGGAAAAATAGAGGGGATAGTGACCATCTTTCAACCTGTTTCCTTATTTGTTATTCCATGTGGTTTTATTTCCCTACCTGCGTGTTATGTTACTAAGGTCTAGGTTGGGTTGTTTGGGTTTTTTTTTTAAATTTTCTAATTGAAGAAAAGAAAGTTTAGAGTGTTTATATGGGCATGTTTTACTTTATTCGATTTTGAGTAGGCAGTTTGAACAGGATGGGTGAGAAGGGTAATACTTGTTAAAATTCTGTTTTGTGCCAAAAATATAAATACTAAAAAATTACTATCCGTTTGTTTGGTCACACAAGGTTTATATAGGTGTGATGTTACTGTCTGTTACCATGTCAGAAAATAAAATATCGACTCGTGTTTCTAAAACAAACACAAAAGAAACAATGTTGGTCTTCTAATTAATCTTTTAATTTGTGATCTTCCATAAAAAAACCTGTGTTACATGTATTTAATTTTTTCCTACTGCTAGCCTACAGTAACCAGAATATAAATGTTTTATTATAAAACCTCCTTTTTGCTTAGTCTGAATGATCTTCCTAATAGTTGTGACTACGCTTACCTGAAGAGGTTCTAAAAAAATATTCTGGATAAACTGTGATAGTGAACCAGTTCAGTCTCATTGAGCAATGTCAACACATTAATGTATTTTTTTCATGGTTTGGATGGTCTAACATGAATTCTGTCATAATGTAAGTTGTGAGAGTTGTGTGCTTTCATTAAAACAAACCAAAGAAACCTTTTTCAGTCAAAAGTTTTGTTTCCCATTTTAGGTACGACAGCCTCCTGAAATTAATTTAGTTCTGCGCCCTCAGGGATTGACTGGTGATAATGAAGTATATGCCAAAGTTGATCTATGGGTCAAGTGTCCTCATACTTACCCTGATATGTGAGTGAACGTTAAGATATAACCTTTTTTTGCCTGAACATTTTTCTGTGTTTTCCATAGTAAAGTGTAAGTTGAAAAAGCGTGTAGTTTTATTCGCCCTCTCCTGTTCGTGCTGTCTGTGTGTCAGTATTTGTTAAGCCTGTGGTATTTTATAAAGAGGCAACTGTTAAATTTGTCACCTGAATTGGAGTGATCTCTTGTGCAATGGAGAACAGGGATGCGTTTGACAGTGCAAGACCGCAGCCCCGGTTTGTAGCTTGAAGAGGTGTAAGCACAGATGTACCTGCTAGAGTCTTAGTGCCCTTTTTAAACTTTTTCAGCACATGACTTGCTGAGAGAGTGAATCTTCATTTTGAAAGCAGTCTGCTTAGTTGTATCTGCTGTTTCAGTTTTCTGCTGATTTCTGGGTGAAGCATTGCTCTGTGAGCACAGTTGTGTTCAGTCCTTACATCACTGGTTGTGTCTGCGGAATAACTCCTCTTAGTTCATCCATTTGTGCTGTGGCATGAGCAGTGTACAAGGGAAGTGTTGTTCCTTACCAAGGGATAGCTCACTTATACCCTGGATAATGGGACGTAACAGCTGTTCTATTTATTTTTTTCAGTTCAAGACAACAAAGCAATCAATGTTTTACTCCTTTATTATTAACTTTTTTTTAAATTTAGCTGTTATTTTTTAATTACACATTTCTTTAAGTTTGTGTAACCTGTATGCTGGTTAATCAATTTTAAACACTTAAATGTTATGTTAGTGATATTTTTAAAGGACTGTTACGTAAACTACTGATTAAGAACTGAATTATAAGAGTCTGTAGGGTTTCTTTGGTAGTTCTTATGTTAAGTATAACTGACAGATAATCTGCAGACAGAAAATTTAATGTCAGTGATATAAAACGGTATTTCTGGGTTTATTCTGTATTATATATGTAGTATTTATGTCCTGCTTATTTGAGCATTGACTAATTGCCAAGTGACTATGAACTCCATTCCTTTTCCCTCACCCACCATTTTTGTCAACAATCTGTGTCCTGCACAATTGCTTTTTACACTCAATTTGTCTAATGAGGACTCTCCTATGTTCTGTTGCTGTTCCCCAGTGTCCCTGAAATACAACTGAAAAACTCAAAAGGCTTGTCAAATGAGAAAATAAATGAGTTAAAATCCAGTCTAGCTGAACTGGCAAAACAGCGCTGTGGAGAGGTAAGAGCTTTTCAGTTAGTTGCGAACTACACTGTGGACCTAAAAAACAACGCATGGTATAGTACAATGAAATGCATCCACATTGGCAGTATAAGTTGCATTGCTCCTAAGGAAAGAGAGACTTTCATTAAGAAACATTTTTAAGAAAGAAGGTAGATTCAGAATATGCAAGCTCTTAAAAAACAGTGCATGTGTAAATAATGTGAGCTTTGTCCCTCTTTAACGGCAGTTCTAACGTTTTGTGTTATTCTCGGGAGTTATTTCACAGTATCAAAGGCAATACTAACTCTAAAATTGAGAGCTTTCTGCACTTTGCAGATTAATTTGAATATTGTAAGTGGCTATACCTGTTTAGGCAAGCAGCCATTTCCTGGGGAGTTTTTCAGCATGAACTTGTTCATCTAATGCTGAACTGAAGGGCAAGTGACCTTAGTTATAACACCAGCTCAACAGTTGACTCCTGTGAGTGTAGCACAGTCACTCAGGGCCGTTATGCCTTTTTTTCTACTGTGTTTGGGAATAGTGATTCTTGACTTTCCCCCAGATAGGACAAAAAGAGAAAGGTGGAAAAGCTTAGAACTTGTATTTGTTTTAAGGGATTTATAAGTCCCCAGCTATTTTTGGTATTAAAAATACCTTTCCATTGCTGCTGAGGGCTGAAATGATTCGAAGAACTGCTAGCAAGCATTGAATTCTTGGCAAAAGCAGGGTTTATGGTATGTTTCTTATCACTATTTGGAAAGGTAACAGGTGAACACACTTGATTAGCTCAATTTACCTTTTTAAAAGTGGGACATACACAGCTGTGGAAGTTGTTATATGCTGAAATGGTATAATATTATTTTCAGTTTCCTAAGCCTGTCAGCTTTACATGTTTGGCAGGGATTGCCCATCATTCAATCTTGCCACATCAAGCCTTTTTTCCGTTTACATACTATACTTCTATTTTCATTGCCGATTTTTATGCAGATGCTTTCAAAGGAACTGTTCTAGCTGGATACTGTTGTGTTCATTCTGTTCAATAACATGAATTTCCTCAGTTTTTCCAGTATGTTTGGAAATTAGCAGTTTAACAGTGTATTGCAGATTTTTTTTTTCTTTTTTTGTAATGACTGTGCTAGGGACATTTGATAGAGAATTTGAACCTTTTATTTCCTAAGTAACCACTAAAGCATGTGTATATACTGTCTGCTCACAACTGACCCCAGGAGAGCTATTGGCCTGTAGGGCTTTAAATCCTAGTTTGATTTCTGATCTCATTAGAAGGAGCTACAAATGTGTCATAGATTTTCCTGACGTTATTTTTCCTAAGCAAGAACCGTGCTTGCGCCAGCAAAGTATAGATGCAGTTGTGAGTTACATATGTGATACACATTTTTGATGAATGATGTACACATTGCAGTCCTGAATTACTTTTTCCACACGGAAAGTGAGATAACTGTTCTCTCTACCTTGACAGGTATTCTTTATTAAAGTGTATTCTGCAATAAGGAAAATTAGAAAATACTTCAGTTACCTGTCAAAATGAACAGCAGTTTATGGTTTTTTAATTATGGAGATTCATCCTTTTTTTTAATACATGTGTGCCTTGCCTTCTGAATAGTAACCCAGGAAAGATATTTCAGTTTGCACATGCCAGATACACATATATTGTGCTATTCTTTCTATTCTGGATTGCCTCCTGGCTTCATTCTTCTTTTCAAGCAAGGTATTCATTGTTTGAGAATCCTTTAAATGTCAGCCTGTTACAGGCAGATGGTACAATTTAGTTTGGCTGTTCTCCCACCTATACATGCAAATCCCGCTCAGTGCTGCTGCTTGTGTCTGGGATGCATCTTTCTGATGTACTGCCCTTTAATTTTGGAGATGCGATGGCCTGTTGACACTGTGGATTGCTTGAATTGATAAAGGGACGCTACACTAGGCTGACTGAAAGTTCAAGCCCTGACCGATCAATAGAACATCGGTGCGTACCCAGTTCAAGTAAACAGTAACTGGTAATTGATTCCAACCTTGCAAACCATGTAGCAGAATTCAGATGAGTTTTCAATGCGGTTCTTATTTTAGTAGCTGTGGTTATGTGAATGTCAAATACCTTAAGTGGCTTTACAGTTTTAACTGGGGGCCTAGTTTGCAGAGGAAGGATTAGATTTCCTGTTAGCAGTGAAATAAGTAACTATTTCATAACAATAGATACAGTAATAGACAATGCAAATGATTTATTCTGTGGTAGCTCTGTTTATGTCATAAACACATCTTTGTGAACAGAGAAATATGCCTAAAAGAAAATGAGAAAAGGATTTTAAAAAAATTACTTTTTTTTAGGAAAAAAGGTGATGTTTGAAGTTGGCTGTCTTTCAGTAATTTTTGCTATCTTTGCTACTTTGGTCAGGGATTTTTCATGTTACAGTTTACTAATAGTTTCTATCATAGAAATATGGTAAGTTCTCCCTGATAAGTAGCAAAATCAGCAGTCACACTGCTGCCTTATTGCTTTTTCAAGTTTGATATCATTTTACTATGTGATCTACTTGTTCTTTGAATTCTGCATGTCATTCATATCTGTTTTCTTTCAGGTGATGATATTTGAACTTGCCGACCACATACAGTCATTTCTCAGTGAGTATAATAAACCACCTTCCAAGTCTTTTCATGAGGAAATGCTAAAAAATCATCAAAAAGAAAAAGAAAGACTGGCTCAGGAGGAATTGCGTAGGGCACAAGAAGTTAAGAGAAGAGAGGAGCAGGAGGTAAGAGAAATTAAAATGTGAATAAACCTTTATTCTTGAAATAACATAAGCAATCATGATTCTGTAAATCACCCTGCAGAGTGGTGGGTTTTAGTGAATTATTGACTTATCAGACCTGTCAGTATGAGTCGATCAGTATGTACTATATGAACGATCTGCAGCTGCAATTGTAATATTTTAATTATGTGTTGTTAACTCTGAGGAATATTAATACCTGAAACAAACCTAAATGTTGATTCCCAATGCTATGAAAATCACTTATGAAGAGGACCTTACACAAAAGTGTAAGCAAATGTGTATATTAAGTGCATTCCATCTTAAACTAGGATGTATTAGCCAGACAGATAGATCATCATAACCTTCCTTCACCCATAGGGTGACTGGAATGTTCACTATGATGGACTTCTCCAGAGAACAATAAATTAAATCTAAAGAGACCTTGCACCCACATACATTCTTCACTAGAAACAAGGGGATTCATCTAAGTCTCACAGAAACTAGTTGTATGGAGTCTTCACACAGGGGGAATATGGAAAAAAATAACTCTTTTTAAAAAGTAATATTTTAGCTTATTTCTCTGTCTTTTTTGTGTATGAAACTTCATTGTTGGATCTGTCAGTAGAAGTAATTTTATTTTGTCTGCAACTCCATTCTCCTGTATTATACAGTTGATACTGTTAACTTCCTCAGGAGAACTAATTTGACTTCTGGTTTTTGTTTTTTTTTTTCCTTTTTTATTCTTGTGAGATGTGGAAGTCCTTTTTAACACTTAAAAAAAATCAGCATCATAGGTTGTTTCATTTTTTTTTTAACCAGGGTAAGATTAGCAGTTACACTGCATGTACTGTTGCATCTCTAACAACACTGAAATTCATTTCAGCAACGTGAAATCCTTAATGAGATTCAGAGAAGGGAGGAAGAGAAAAGAGAAGAAAGGAAAAAGAAGGAGATTGCAAAACAGGTATTCTTTCTAAGCAGGCATGCAAAAAACATTGCAGTAACTTCTTCCCGGTACTGTAGTATAGGCTTATAAAAATTGGAGAGATTACATGACTGAATTGTCCTGGGCATCTTTTCTCATCCAGTGCTTCTAATAGATCTAGATTAAAATAGGTTCTTGATTATATGGAGTTTATTTCTGGAATGAGATCAGCTGTAAGGGAAAATAGTTTAATATATTAGGTTCTTAAGTGTACTGAGATGGATGCTTTCAAACAGACATAGGAAAAAGCTAGTATGATAATGTTTCTGGTTTCATTGTGAAGAATCTTTGCATTCTTACCCATGGACAGTTCTGAAAGGTACTTTCTGAATCTTAGCACATCTTCCTCAGCCTCATATGTACTTTTATTATGCAAACCTATTTTTTCTGTGATCTGGGTGACTTTATGGAATAATAGTCAAGTACTTGCTTGTTTTGAGGATGGGAGCAGTTTCTGTACTTATTTGTTATTTTTCCTGGTTTATAGGAACGTTTGGAAATTGCTGCTCTGACAAGTCAAGAAAATTCTCACAGGAGAGATGCTGCAGGATGTAGAGTTGCTTCCAGTTTAAATGGGAGCTGTTTGGAACATGGGGTGAATAATAAACACCGACCAAATTCAGCTGGACATTCAAAGTATGTCAGTTTGAAGTTTTTTTTCTTTGCAAACATTAGATTTCAAAGTGAAATTTGAAGACAAGAGAGTGATGTGCCATGTTGCTAAGCTGTCCGGTTTGGTTTCCCCCTGTACCCACATTCTTCTACCTCTTCATTTGGCATGGTTTAACTCATTCATGTGCTATGGATAACTTGGGAACTTTCCAATTAAAAGAGTCATCTTAGCCCTTAGTTTAACTTAGAAAGGATTCAGCAATCATTGGAAGGTATGTTCGGGGCTTGCTTATTTTCTTAAAAGTATGCAATGTGTTGGCAATTGCAGAAAAAAAACCTAAATTGTCTAAGGAAGGTTTTGGAATAGCACAATAAAATAAAGCTTATATTCATCTCAAAACAATTGCTGTAAAGATACATTGGTGTAAAGTTCCCTGTTGGAGAATCGGATAATGCTGATTGTATTTGCTGAGCAACTTATTGGAGGGAGATTTAGAGTTATTGGAGGATTCTTTTGCTGGTACATAAGTCATCTAGGTTAGGGCTGGTGATGATATAAGTACATTGGGGTTTTTGGTTTTCTGTGTTCATAGATGTAACTGTCAAGAACAGTGGAGATATCCTGGTATTAAGTTTCCTAGTTTTGATTCATATTGTGTCAATGGCTTCTTATTTGGGCTTCTGTTTTAATGGAAAACCTGGGTTTTTTTTGTCTATAGGCTTCTAAATTATTTTCACATTATTTATCAGCAACACTAGATGTCTGAAGCAGAAGGTCTTTCGTCTGTCCTACTTTGACTATTGCTGCTGTCTCTTCCTGTGCCTATCCCAAGTCGTGTTTAGCAGTTGTTTCTGTTTAGTGTTTATTAGTCCGTAAATCTCGTTTCCTATCTGCTTGCTAGTCTTAGTATAGCAAAATAAGACTATGTCTGTTCTTGTTGAACAACAAAAGTGCCTCAAAGGTTTGTTACTATGCTTTAATGCAGAAAACATGCAATGGACTTATATTAACTTTCCACATCTTTGCTTTTTGTAATGTTTTGAAAGAGAATAGAAATCAAGTCAAACTTACGTTTTCAGAGCTGTAGTATGTTTACTTTTTTTTTAATATTCCTTCTTCCCTGCCCCCTCAACTGGGAGTGCCATCCTAAGATGCAGAAGTGTTAAGGTTTGGATTCAACTCCTGGCTTTGAATATAGAGACCCAGTGCAGCGTGATGTTGCAGCTACAGTGCTGGGTTTCTAATTGGGCATATATCTTTGCAGTAGCTCAGTATGTTTGAAATGAATGGATATTATAATTGAATGCACAAGTCTCTGAAAGCTAATCCTGTTGCAGAATTTATATCCTTAGGGACTAAGGACTGCAACAATACTATCTTTTTGAGTTGGAGAAAAATGTTCTGTTCACATTGCAGACGAGAACGCCAGCTTTCTGTTAGCAATAACGAAGAGTCCCCTGGAAATTACGAAGTTTTGAAGTTCAGCACAAGTGGTTCTGGACAACTTATTGTCCATAGAGGAAAATGTCTAGGTAAGCAAAATTACAATTTCAACTTGAACTACTGGGTTTTGGGGCTGTTTTTTTTGTTTTTTTTTTTCTTTTGAGAGGGAAAACTTAAACATGTTAACAGGTACAAGCAGCAAAGGTGGAGAGAATGTTGTTGTGGAGTGTGAAATGTCACAGTCAAAAGGGGGAGAGTAATAGGAGAAGTTACTTTGTGGTAAATATTTTATATTTTCTTAGGACTATCTTAGGTAAATATTTGCTTCTCCAGATACAATTACATAACTGAATAGCTATACAAAAAGACCCCACCTTCTAAGTCTTTTGTACTTGCTATATAAGATATTACATATAAAATAATACTGAAAACTATTTGCTTTTAAATGTAAATAGCTAGCTTGTCAGATACACATGGCTACCAAGCAAGAAGTCATTTAGCTTTCATTAACATGTGAAACCAGTGATAGCACAGGGTTAGAAATGCATGCTTACTCTCCTTCCATTGCTGCTGATAGCAGTGGCATAAAAGTAGTGTTTTTAGCAAAAGCGTAAATACAGTCAGGGATAGGAGACTTTCAGAGCTGAAGGGCCTCCATGAAGTGCCCATATGAATGGACTATCAAATGTTTTCATTGTTTGTTTTCAACACAGCACTTGCTCAGTGACAGGATGAACAACCTGAAACTCTCTGGAGCAAAGAGAAATTTTTTATTTTGCAGTTTGAGGATGAACAATTCTGTTACTGTGTCTGGAGTTCAGCATTTGCTCAGCAAGTGTTTGTTTATTAAAACCTGAGATTTTTAAAAATATGAAGCAATTTTTTGATAATGGGCTATTGTGTTCACCTGACTACTGCTACATAGCATTCAGTCTCATCAGATCTGATATTTTCCATGTAGATATGGATCTTGTTTAGTTGTAAGTAGGTTTGTTTTTATGAAATTGTAGAAAGCAGGCTTACTAGTGTTTATTTAGCATTTGCAGAAGCTCTTGTCAAGTCCTTAGACAAAAAGAAGCCCTGTTCCTCTTCTCTCCTTATATAGGCAAAGATGAGCAGCTTGGTAAATCAGTCTACAATGCCTTGGAAATGCGCAGTGGAGACTTTGTTCTAATATATGAGTGGGTTCTGCACTGGCAAAAAAAGATGGGAAGGTTTCTTACGTCACATGAAATAGAAAAGATTGAGAAGTGTAAGAAACAGGTAATGTCCATGTTTTGTATTTGGCTTAATGAAGGTTACGTGGGGTTTAGTACTTTTCTTGAGGCTGCTAGTGTATATTAGACTTGAGAGGGTGGTGATGAGCTTGAAAATGTGAGTGTTTTGTGTATCTGCACCACAGAATAAGATGGTTGTTACCTGGGTATTCAGGAGTTAATTTACAATAATATAAATGCAAGAAAGTGTATTTGCAAGTATGCATAAATAAATTATTAACTTCTGAAGAAAGCGGCAATCAAACTTACCTGTCAGAAAATAAAGTTATTCTTGCTCCTTGTGTACAATACTTGCTTTTCAGAAAAGGATGAGAATGTAATATATTTTTTTATTATTTTTTATATGTTACGTATTTTAGTAGTGGTGTGAGATATGACACAATGCATGTTATGTTGTGTTTCTCTAACAGCTTCAGGGTGCAGAAACAGAGTTCAGCTCACTGACGAAGCTAAGTCACCCAAACATAATACATTATAAATGTATGAGCCTTAAAGAATGGGACGATTCCATTGTGGTGAACATTTTAGTGGAGCACATAAGTGGTTGCAGCCTTTCTACATACTTACACAAAGAGACTCCAGTTCCAATTGAGCAACTACGCCATTATGTGATCCAGATCTTGTCAGCTCTCGACTATTTGCACAATAATTCAGTAGTGCACAAAGTTCTTTGTGCTTCCAGTATCCTGTTAGATGCTGAAGGAAACATCAAAGTGACAGACTACAGCATTTCCAAGCGCTTAGCTGATATCTGCAAAGCAGATGTTTTTGAGCAAGTCAAAGTTCGTTTCAGTGAGAATGGTCTTCCCAGCAAACCTGGAAAAAAAGGAGACGTGTGGAGTCTGGGCTTGCTTCTGCTTTCACTCAGCCAGGGCCAAGTAACTAAGGAATATCCAGTTGCTGTTCCTACCAATTTACCAGCTGACTTCCAAGACTTTCTGGAAAAGTATGTGTTTGTTGCATTCCTGTGTCATTTTGTCTTTGATTACTTTTTTTTTAAGACTTGAACAATTTTTGGAAAGAACAGCTAAATCCCCCTTGTGGCACTAGTCATAGTTTTTGCAGAAGAGGCAGTTGCTCACTCACAGCTCAGGCTGCTAATCTGGGATTTGGGAGAACAGATCTGGTGCTCTGCTCTCTTCTTCTCTTCCCTGCCATCAACTTTGCCTGTCACTGTGGATGAGTCATTTAGTCTGTCTTTGGTTCTGATTCCCATCTGAATGATAAAGGTGATAATTTCTTAAATATAAGGAGAGCTCTTTGAACATTTAGGCCTGATATGGAATAGCTCTTTGAACATGTCTCCTCTTGGTTTGCTAACAGATGCATTTGCTTGGAAGATAAGGAAAGGTGGACTCCTCAGCAGCTGTTACAACATAGTTTTATAAACATTCCACGAATGAAAATGCCTGTAGGTGAAGAAAATCTAGATGGTAAGAAACTTGGTTCTTTTTGTATTCTGCTAAATAAATGCCTGCAGTAACAGAAAAATTGAGCTGTGCTAGAGCTTCACAAGACTGCACAAGTGTTTTGTATTAACTAACCTAGAAGTTAAAGGCCATACTAGCTCTTATATCCATGACTACCTGCGATGGGCTGACTGCTGTTGTCTCATCAGTAGAAGCTGATGCTTTAATCAAGCCTGTGGATTCATCCACCTCCTTCATGGTGTAAATGTGAGACAAGACTTTGTCCTTGGAAGATTCTGTTCCAGTGAAACTTCTTACCTCATTATGTTCTTGTTAGAAGCAGTTCCTTTGTCCAGCATAATTAATGTTAGTAATTAAAAAATGTATTAAGGTTCATGCTTCTGTCAGAGCTTAACTCTACACAGCAGAGCACTTTGGTATTTTAGGTTTTAGTTGTACTTGAAGTTGTTTAGGTTTTATCTTCTTCTGATGCTTATTTGGCAATCCCTTGTGCCTTATCCCCATGCCCCAGTACTGCCCGTGGTGGTAACTGTGGTATCCTTGTTACAGATTCAGCAGGTATAGATTGTGTTGAGACAGTTGTACCCAGCAGTCAGATGTCCAGCGCTTCATTCTTCACAGAAACACAGAGACAATTTTCACGCTACTACAATGAGTTTGAAGAGCTAAAGTTACTTGGCAAAGGGGCTTTTGGAGCGGTCATCAAGGTATAGTATAGAAATTATTCCCCTCTGGGGAATCCTTTTTGGGGTTGCATTTGTTTTCTCTGAAACGAAACAATATATTCAATGTTTGCATGGTTTTATTTATTATTTTCTAGTGTGTTGTGCCTGTGTTGTGGTTCTTATCTGGAAATGAATAGGCTGATAAGTTTTGTGAGGATTCCTAGGAATGTGGAGAGAAGCCTGTCAGTATGGGAAAGTTTGCATTTCAATTGTAGTAATTTCCCAGGTGGAAGGAAAACTTTCTCTTCCATGAAATTATTCTACTTCTGGCTCTAGTTGATAAGGCATTTATAAGCATTTGACTTTAGATTTATTTGAATTTTGCAGGTGAGGAATAAGCTTGATGGTTGCTATTATGCTGTGAAACGCATCCGCATAAACCCTGCAAGCAAACAGTTTCGGAGGATTAAGGGAGAAGTAACATTACTTTCCCGCTTGAACCATGAGAATATTGTGAGGTATTATAATGCTTGGATAGAAAAACACGAAAGTCCTGTTCCCGCTGTGTCATCATCTGAAACAACTGAGGAGAAGAGAACACCCACCAAGGCTGGTCTCTTCATCCTTACCACTGAGGAAACAAATGATGTGGAAGCTAATGCTCCTCCTCCAGTTTTGACAAGTTCAGTTGAGTGGAGTACTTCATGTGAAAGATCCTCCAGCAACAAATTCAGTGGAGCTGATCAGGAGTCCAGCGATGATGATGATGATGACGGTGATGGGGTGTTCTCACATTCATTTTTGTAAGTAGGCTTCAGTATTGGCACTGCAGAGCACATGAGCACAGTCGGTTTTTCCAAGTTTGTCTTTTATCATTCTCACTTCTTTTGTCAGAGGTAATTCACTGCATTTTTGTTCTGTCCCCTATTTCAAAAACAGTGTATTTGCCAGCAGTCAGATAGCCAGGGTGAGGAAAATTTGTAGCTAAAAACTGTCAGTGTATGAGGAAAATTTTGGTTTAGGCTTCTAGAAGTTTCTTCATATTTGTGTCAGAATGCATGATGGTTTACTTTATGTTGGACTGGCTTTTCCAATTTTGAGAGTAAAGTTTTTTATAAACAATAACAGAGAAGTATTAGAAATCCTGAAAAATACCTTACTTGTCCTTTCTTTTTTGTTTGGATTTTATTAATGTGTTCCATACCTGCTTCTGTGTATGGAGTGGTTCTGTCACTCATGGTGTTTTTTTGTTTAAGCAAGTAAGTAAACTTATCTCAGTTTTGCTTATTGAATATAGAAATTAAATTTTACTGATGCAAATATATACCTTCCCTTTAAGAGACTGGGCTGTCACAGGAAGTGTTGCTTTACAAGCATGATACTTTTCTGGGTGTTGTTTTATTTTACCTTTTTTGTTTAAGGCATATAGAAGGTCTTCAGCGGAAGCTTAGATTTTCTTTTTTTCCCCCACAAATAGTTTCTAGATTTCTTAGTGAATGTTTCTTGTTAATATTTAAGGTAAACCAAAACTTTGGGGTTTTTTTCTTTCTCTTTTTTTTAAACAGGCCAACCACAGACTCTGAAAGCGAAATAATTTTTGATAACGAGGATGAAAACAGTAAAGGTCATCCTCCAGTAAGTATAAAGCTAGTGAAAATTAAAAGATCATAAAATAGTTTTTGACAAGCGAACAGGTCAGTTGGGAAGTTTTGTTTCACTTGTGGTGTAAGGACAGAACTGTGTAACATTTTGTTCCATCAGAGTAAATGCTGTGCCATCATGAGCTGCATTCCATAGAAACGAGTCTGATGCAGCTAATCTGGGTTCTGTTTCCCATAGTGTTCATTGAGCTAAATGTGAGTTCCATTTTGTAGTCCTGAGCCTGGTTATTGCAAGTTTAACCCTTCAGTATGTACGTGATTTGTCAGTTACTTGTATGGATTGCCTTACATCCTCTGAAAATTGAAATTCTGTTCTGCTTTTAGATGATATAAATCGATGTATTTGCTCATAGTAGCCACTTTTTGAAAGTGGTGACAATACATGTTGCTAGCAGTCAAAAAGACAGGAAGTCAGAATAATGTGTAAGGTTTTAGTTGATTTTAAGATTTTTTGTATCACAGCACTTGCTGTGAAGAGTCAGTGCACTGTGTCACTAGAAGCTGATGCACAGTTTTCTGCAGCACCTAGAATCTGTCGTTGCCAGTCCTGGTGGTCTGTAAAATGCTCTTATTAAAGCTTCATTTCCTTTCTCTTTCTGTTGTAATGTACATTGGCACAAAAAATTTTTCAATATATAATTCGATAATATGGCAGTGCATTTTTCATCACTATATTTATCCACTATAACAGAATTACAGGTCAGGGGTGAGGGTTGCATTATTAATTCTGTTAAGTAAGCTTTGTATATTTTAGTTTTGAATTTTGTTTTCTTTTTTAAATGTGACACACTTTGAGATTTAGGTTTCATCGAGATCTTCCGAATCGTTTGATGGGAAAATGTTACTCGTTCTCACTTTGCAAATGAGAGTTGAGTCACACCTGGTTTTCTAGTTTATTTAGAAGCAGTGGCATTACAAAAATGTCAATATATTATTTTGCTGTTATTCAAACCTAGCCATAGAAGGTGAATTCTCATCAATGTGTTCCAGACATTAAAAAAAACTAGTAGTATGCATAAAAAAAACCTGGATGGCTCCCTGTAGCTAACTGTTCTGTTACTTTTATTCTGATAAAGGATGAAGAAGGCAGTGAAAAGAACAGCCCTGGAGGAGAAGACAGACCACCAGTCATTCAGACAGTGCATTACCTGTACATTCAGGTACAAACGTGCTTGCATTTTCAGATAAAAGGATACTGTTTATTCCAACCTGCAGAGATTAATTGCTGTTTTTCATGAGAAAAGTAATGCAAATGAGACTAAGTTCAGTGTTGTTTTTGCAGTAGACTGGCTTTCTGAAAGGCTTGGCTGGTGGAAGGCCCTGTGCAGCACACATGGCTTGTTACACCTTCCAAGGCTCTACAGTTGTGCCTGGAGAGAGCAAGTTGTGTAGTGCTGTGGTGTGCAATGGGATCACTGCTGTTGCTTGTGTACAAGTAAAAGCTTGCAACTCCTGACCTAACCTTAGAACGACCCAGCCAACCAACTTCTTTGAGTCTGTGGCTTCCAAAGCATTGTTTTGCCTTGTGCTTGTGGCTTGTGTAGAATATCTGCCCCAATCCCCTAACACTATAGCTGCTGTCCTTGAGTTTGGTTATGGTGTCAATTCCCAATGTGGAGTTAAGTATATACTGTGTTAACTTCCAGAGGTGGAGCTGTATTCATTCTCTTCAAAGGCACCGTATTGTGTATGCACTTTCTTTTAAGAGAAAACAGGAATTTGCAAAGCCATCGTATGGCCCTAACAGTGGGCACAAAATAAAATTCCTGCAGGTGTGCAACTTCAGACTTTATTACTGACAACTTCTCCTTTGTATTAGGAGTTAGAGTGTTTCTGGGAAATGTCAACTCTCATATCCAACTGTTCTGTGAGAATGTGCAATATTTTATAATGCAGTTAATGGCAGAGCTTGTCTGGAAGGAAGATACAATTAGTTGGAATTAGATTTTAATAAGCTTGATTGCATATGTTACATATATTCATAATATAAGTGGTTAAGACGCCAAGTAAAATAAAGCCAGAGGTTCTTTAAAGTTTGTCTTAAACATACATTATGGCTTGGCTGGTTTCATCTTGTTTTTAACGCCTATGTTAGAGAATATACTACTCCACATGCTCATACCATTGTCCCAGAAAATGCGATAGTACCCATAAGTGAATGCATGTTTTCTAGTTAAAAGACAGCTCTCGGGAAAATTCCAAACAGCTGAATGCTTTGGTGATAATATTTGCTCCTGAACTGTGTGTTACCAAACCGGGTATTAATATGCACACAGATAAAAGTTTCTGATAGTCTTCTTTCTTGACAAAACTTCCCTTTCTTCCCTCTGTCCCCTACTTATGCACAACTGAAGATGGAATATTGTGAAAAGAGCACATTAAGGGATACTATTGACCAAGGATTATATGAAGACACCAGTCGGCTTTGGAGGCTTTTTCGAGAAATTTTAGATGGGTTAGCTTACATTCATGAAAAGGTTAGTAGATGTGACAGTGATGACCTGTCCATAATGTGTGTTATACCTTTTTCTGTGTGGGTTTCTCCGTATTCTATTCGTTTGGGGGCATTTATTTCTATGTAAAATGAGTTTATTAGCAAGGTTCGCTCCTTGTCCTTTCCGTGATTAATCCATTCTAGGGCTCTAGAATATTTTGTCATAAACTTGAATTTTATAATGAACCACTTAGATTGTTCCCTTTGTCACAAAAATTTGACCACATTTAAAAACATTTTGTTAGGTATCTGTTAGCACTGAAAGTTGTTTCTAGTTTCTGGGCTACAGACTATAGTCTTACTTCAAAATTAATCATCAGTGACATTGCAGTGGGAAATCTAGTGCATTTAAAGTATGTAAAACCATTTTCCAGTGTATTGTAAAGGGAGTTTTATTTTGAATTGTGTTTTTTGTTTAATATTCTGTGGGTTTTCTTTTTTTTATTCTCCTGCTGTAACAGGGAATGATCCACAGAGACTTGAAACCTGTGAACATTTTTTTAGATTCAGAGGATCATGTCAAAATCGGTGATTTTGGTTTAGCTACAGATCATCCAGCAAATGCAGTAAGTACAGCTGAAAGTGAATGAAAAATCTTGAATTTGGTGTTGTAATAACATGAAACATGAAAATAAAACATAAAAACATAATGCTCATTGGGATTTATATTGTGGATGCCATAAAGTTTTTTATTTCTAAGGCTCTAGAGTTAAACCATGTACTGCCAAACAAAGCAGCACGCAGAGCCAACAAAAGCATTTCAAGTGCCATTTACAATATGTCTGTTTTGCTGATTTCAGGTGGTCTCTAAACAAGAAGAAAATCACTCTCATAGTTCTGCTATGTCTGACCCATCAGGTTAGTTTGCATAGTTGCTTGTTCTAAATTATTTTAAGCAAATGCTTGTATTCGACAGTCTTGTATACTCTGTTAGAACTTCCATTCAGTCTTTGAAAATAAAACTTCCATTAGGGGAAAAAAAATCAACCACCCACTTTCAGGTGGATATGTTACATATGATCTAGCAGTTTTGACTGTTATCGAAAAATGAATTTGCTTCCACTGCTAGCCTTCTGCCATAGATTGGTGCTTTTCTCATGGTGAGATATATCCACATTCTGTACATCTGTTCCATCTGTACTTCTTTCCTGTACAGGACAATTTCAAGACTTTGGGGATTTTGCTTTGACACCTTCTGTGACAGACTGAATTTTGTGTTTTGAGAAAAGTTTAGTATATTGTGTTTTAAGATGAGTGTAATGGAAGTGAAATCTAGTTGTTATCATTTGTGTGCTGACCTACTACAATTCTGTAAAGCAATAGCTAGGTTTAGATACTGTAGATAGACACAGGTACTTGACATGTGAAGGTGAGAACTGTCTGGTGTGCAGACTGTTCTTGAAACTATTTCTATCATCTTTTGCCACACAGGTAATTTGACAGGAATGGTTGGCACTGCGCTGTATGTCAGCCCAGAGGTCCGAGGGAGCACTAAGTCCACATACAATCAGGTATGATTAAGTAAGCAATAAAAAGGTAGCATGGAATCTAAGGTACCAGTTACAATTCAGGTCATTCCTGCTCAACAAAGGTGAATTCAAGTTGGAACAGGGTGTTGTGGGACTGCTGTGATGAATAAGGAAATGAGAAGTATTCCTTTGAGAGGAAACCAAGGGTAGAAGGACATGGACAAGTCAGTTTTTCTGCCTGTGATGTGACCGTGACTAGATACAAGTGACTTCAAGTTGAAAGCAGGTAATCATGAAGGACCTTTATAGATGAATAAGGTTGAAATCTTACAGTCTTTATTCAAGGTAAAGTGTCATAATGAGAAGTATATATTGCTCTTCTGATTCCTAGACTGTGATTTTGGGAGGTGAGCGTGCATTTTTTGATCAAGGAGGATCCTGTTTATATGCAGAGATGAGCTGAATTTCAAAGCAAAAATGTTTTTGAAGTGGAAAGGAGACCTTTACATCATGACAGTCCTGCGATGATAGAAGGCATTGAAGTCTACCAAATGTTAATGGATTGTGTCATTTAACAACAACAAAAAAACCCAAACCAAAACAAAAACCCCCAAACCAAAATTAAAAAAATCACCACAGAAACCCCTACCCTTCCCTCTGGCTGTTATATGTTGTAAAATTTAACCAAAGCATTTTTTTTCTCTGCTGTTATCTTCTGCAGAGAATTCACAGGTATTGTATTTGAACTTCCACTTTTTTCTTCCTTAGAAGGTGGACCTGTTCAGTCTAGGTATAATATTCTTTGAAATGTCTTACCATCCCATGAGTACTGCATCAGAAAGGATCTTTGTTCTTGGTCAGCTAAGACTGGTAAGTGTACAGATATAAAAGGTAAAAATTCTGCACATCAGATGGTTTGTTAAGAGAAGTAAAAGGATGCAATACATAGCAAAAATGTTTCCAGAAGGAGTGCTTAAAAAAAAAAAAAAAAGTTTTGAAAACATATAATGAAAAGTGAAAAATAAAATTGGAGCTGGTATTGACATTCCCTTAATACACTGTGGATTTCCTAATGGTATTACCATCAGTCAGTGTTCTGTCTGTGAAATTAGTTTTTTATAGTGCAAAACATTAGAGGAGTAAACTTCAGATGAAGACATCATGGCTTTACTAACTGGGTTTAGAGCCGGTGGGTCTCTCTCAGGAACCAGTTAGTATTTGTAGTTGGTAAATGCACATGATTGTGGATTGTATCTTAATTGTACAAAACATCATAAAAGCATTTCAGTGACACTCTTTTTCCTGATCGCTCTTCAAACTAAATTTGTCATGTGTTTTTTGGGTTGTTTTTTTGTTTTTTTTGTTTTTTTTTTTACCATGGGCAAAAAGAGTTGCTTAGTTTCTCTGTTTAAATATGTAGAATTTAAACGTAAAACTATCTTGAGCAAGCTAGACTGTCTGTTGTAATTGAAATGTGGGTCTTGTTTTTACTTTTTTTTTTAATAGCCGACGATTGTATTTCCTGAAGACTTTGATGAAGTCAAGCATTCGAAGCAGGTAATTTTGAAAACATTGAAACTATTAGATAATCCCTGTCAAGAAATGTTAATTATTATTTTTCCCACCTAATTTTAAATTAGTAATCTCTGCCAAATTCTTATTACACGTGTTGTGGTTTAACCCTAGCCAGCAGTATGCACGACACAGCCTCTCACTCACTCCTTCCGTGTGGGATGGGGGAGAGAATCAGAAAAGTCAGAAAACCTGTGCGTTGAGATGAAGACAGTTTTATAGGTAAAGCAAAAGCTGCGCACAAACAAAAGTAAAACAAGGAATTCATTCCCTACTTCCCATCAGCAGGCAGGTGTTCACCCACCTCCAGGAAAGCAGGGCTCCATTATGCATAACAGTTACTTGGGAAGACAAAACGCCATAACTCCAGACATCCCCGGCTTTCCTTCTTCTTCCCCCAGCTTTATATGCTGAGCATGACGTCATGTGGTGTGGAATATCCCTTTGGTCAGTTGGGGTCAGCTGTCCCAGCTGTGTCCCCTCCCAGCTTCTTGTTGACCCCCAGGCCACTCACTAGTTGTGTGCTGTGAGAAGCAGAAAAGGCTGTGACTCTGTGTAAGCACTGCTCAGCAATAACACAAACATCCCTGATAACAGTGTTATCAGCACTGTTTTCAACACAAATGCAAAATACAGACTCATAATAGCTACTCTGAAGAAAATGAACTCTATCTCAGCCCAAACCAGCACATGTGACATTAGAACAAAGTAAGGAAGAAAAAACTCAATATACTAAGTTGACAGGAAAATACACTTACCTGCAAAATTTCCTGAGCACAGTCATAAGGAAGTGCAGAGTTCGCCAGCATACCTTTTAAGCTCTGAGGGACAGTTTTGATTATTTTGGGCTCAGACAAATGGCAGCTATATTGCTTACCCCTTAACTCAAACCTTTGAAAGAGATCTGTGTCACGGAACAAAAAGAGGTGTGCAAGCAAAATTGACTGCTCTGAGTTTGAAAAGAGCTGCCGAGAGCTGATCTGGATGCCTCCATGGCAGAGAAATTAAGTGATAAGGAGCAGTGTAATCTTTTCTGAACAATCTAGATAATTTTGTCCTTATGCTAGTGGACTCTCTTGTTGACTGTAGCATTAGCTTTTTGTCTGTTACACCTGTGGAACAGCCATCTGGTTGTTACTAGTACCATAAAAATGTTTTCATCTTGTACAGTTTAGTGAAATACGCCAGGAAGATTCCTCCTTCTTTACCATCTGTAACTCTCAAATATTTGTTGTTACATGTATGATTCTGTTTTCTCTTAACTTTGTTAATAAGGAGATGCCAGAGATAGCATAATATAGAACAAAAAAGGATACTACATAGTTTGTCACCCCAAAAGACATTTCTAATAATTTTTGTGGTTTACTAAATCTGTGCAGATAATAACACGATAAAAGACATAATTTAATAAGCAAAGAATATCAACCCAGAAGATTCAGATTTTGCTTTCTTTTTTGTTCACTCTAGACTCTCATATTTTTTCATTAATGTGATGTGACTAAGAAGTTTGTAAATAATGTTAAGATAAAATTTTTCCAAGTTACTAATTTATTATTTAATTTGTAGAGATCAGTTATTTCATGGCTTCTGAACCATGATCCTGCAGCTCGACCAACAGCTGTGGAGCTGCTAAAAAGTGAACATCTTCCACCACCGCAAATGGAAGAGTCTGAACTCCATGAAGTACTCCACCATACCTTAGCAAACGTGGATGGAAAGGCATACCGGACTATGATGAGTCAGATATTTTCACAGCGCGTATCTCCAGCTATAGACTATACCTATGACAGTGATATGCTGAAGGTCTGTAGGTGTTTAGGGGATGCATGGGGTTTTTTTCCTATGTTGGATTTTAAAAAATAGTGTTTCTGTGGGTAAACTCAAAACATGTTTGAGAGAATCACATTATCTCTTAAGATTAACCTTCCCATTAGTTCCTATTTAAAGGATGGGACAAACCTGTACCGTGTGGGCTTGAATAACCATTTCGCATTTGAACCTTACATTCATTCTTCAATGAAGCAACAAGTGCTGTTTGGTTGTAGTAGCTAAAGCTTTAAGCTTATGTCCAGATGATTACTTTCTTTACTCTGAGTTTCTGTCAAACTAATGGTACTTGCATCTGACTGCCAACAGAATGTGTTGCCTCTGTTTTCTTCCCTTTCCAGTTATGGCAATCAAAGCAATCCTTCTCAGTTTCTGAACTCGTAAATCTTTCTAAATCTAAAGAAATACACAATAATGCTTTGTATAGCTGTAGTTATTTTTTATTATGTAAACATTTCCATTTATTATAGTGGGACAGGATAGCAGAATGTTTATTGCCTGTATTACATGGATTGATTGCCTATATTATGTGGAGTGTTCATGGCATGTGAATTATATATGTACTTTTTATTTGTGATGGTTTCAGGGTAGTTTTTCTAGTTGGGCAACCAAGATACAGCAGCATGTATGTGAGATTGTCAGCCGGATATTTAAAAGACACGGTGGGTGTGTTTACAAAAGTTGTTCATTTCCTTTTTCATGATTTAATGGATTTAAGAGAATGGAATGGTTTTACTGCTATCACATGAGCTGGAAAGTATGTTCAGTAGTTCCATATTATTTGAAGTTTTGCATTGTTTCTGCTGTTATTTTGGCATCCCAGTAATAGCTGTTGACTTCAAATCTGAAATTTTCCATAGAAAGAACAGTGAAAATCTTAATTATAATTTTGAATGTGTTTGGTTATTCTGATAAGTCTGAGCTTTTAGTAGTAGGGAGCATTATGTAAAATCTAGATCTGAATATAAGGATAGCTCTGTAGTGAAAGACCAAGCATCTGCGTAGCACAGTAACCTCTCAACATAGCCAGAATGGGAGTGGCCTAGGAAAGAATGAGGGAACAGAGCAAGTTCAGTGATACTTCTCTTAGCAACGATTTGCTGTTCAGGAACTTCCTGAGCCAGAGCTGGTGTCATGGTGTTCAATATTTCTTGATGATTGTCTTTCCAGGACTCGATATATCCAGTCATTAGTAATAGTATTTCCTTAAAATTAGTTTTTAAGAAAGGAAGAAGATTTATGCACACGCTGTCACATTTGAAATGTTATAAATTGTATTGTTTTATAGGTGTTCATGATATTATTTTATATAAAAAATAGAGAATTTTAAAAATATAAACTGGGATATTTCCCAATATGTCATAACTTGATTAAGCATGATCAGGGTTTGGCAATACAAAAGAATGAGAAATTGCGAAATGCGAAGTCAAGTAAGAAGTTACTTTCCCCCTTCTCCCTGCCCTGCCCCCATTTAAAGCTTGACAGACAGCATTTGAGAGATTTAAATGTTTTTATTCTTTTGGAAAAAAACTGAGTGGGTTTTGGATATGTGTTTTTTCCATTAGATTGTATCTACTGGCTCTAATGGTTAGAAGCATTTCCTTGTATTTGGGGCTTTTTTCTCCCCCTGATTTAAATGTGCATGTTGAGATCTAATTTAAGATGTGAGTAAAGCTTCTATAATAAAATAGCTGTTTAAGATTCAGTAGAGAATTTAAAACAGGCAAGTATTTTTCAGTGATAAGTGATGTTATTGTTCATAGTAAGGTTTCAGTGAAGACTGGATTCATACAGATAGATGGTTGCAAAATATAGCCAGAAAAAAGAAGTTATTTATGAGGTTTAAAAGTGAACCGTAAACACTTCTAGTAGGTTTTTGAGACAGAGGATGCAACCTATCTGAACAACGTTTGTTCTCTATGGAAGTGCCTCTAGACCAAAACAGTACTACTGGTACCTGCAGAGTTTCTTGTTTGTTTCATATGCACGCTTTTCTGAAGGGTGGTGGTTAAAGAGGGAGGGGCAAGGTGAGGATTCTGCTGGTGCTGTGGAGTTGGCAGTTCTCTGTTTGTCTGTGGGCTGCCTGCAGAGCCCAAGAAGTATGTAAGATAGAACATAAAAGTTTGTTTGATGGCTTTCTTTAAATGGTGGAAGAGGAAAGTCTATTAAGGACACTTAATGTGATTTTTTAAAAGGTATTGGTTGAGATTATCATGCCCTGCAAGGTTGTTCATGAGCTTGTAAAAAGCAGATGTTACTTCTGAAGTGGGAGATAATAGTATTTTACTGTTTTTGTGCAGGAGCCATCAAGCTGCACACCCCACTGCTGATGCCCAGAAATAAAAAATTATACGAACATAATGAAGCTTCATATTTCATGGATCACAGTGGGATGCTGGTAATGCTTCCTTATGACCTCAGAGTAAGTAGTATCATCTCTGCAGGCAAAGCTGGGTTTGAGGAATGCTGTGGCATTTGTAGATCCCTTTGAGTCCCTCATCACAAATGAGGCTTAGGCTTACATTTCTTCTGACTGTTGAAGCAGTGTATCTTGCAGTGTCTGTTCTTGTATTGCTTAGTGCTATCCTGGTTTTAACAGCTGGAGCCCTGACAACATCAGGAAGAAATACACTTTTTTTCTTTTTTTTTTCTTTTTTTTTCTCCCTTAACATAGGTGAAAATAATACCATATTATGATTGTGGTAGATGTCACTACTGTTTTGGTTTGTTTTCTTGCACATAAATGAGACTTTTCCAATGACCAGTGAAAATTCTAATATTCTCATCCCTTTCTTATTTATATGTGTCTATAGAGAATGTGGGTAACAGTTTGTCCGGTTTCATGTTCCTCAAAGAGATGTTATCAAGGATCATTCTACTCTTTGAGAAGAATTGCTGTTTGTGTAGTTTGGGATTCCTCTATTAGTATTAACCCAGAACACCCAATTGTATGTGATGTTGGCCTAGTTAATTACCCTGCACTTGATTTAACACCTAAATATTTTAAGTAATATTTTTTGTTTGTTATTGATGGTTAAAGAACCTGACTTTTTATATTCCATTTCATTCATTTAAGGTCAGTTTGACTTGCCCACCTTTCTTTTGTATTTATAACATCAAGCAATACAATACGATTCAGTTAAGGATTTGTGCAGGATCTACAGAATTGATCTTTCTGTTGGAATTACTTGTTTTGAAAAATGAGTTGAACAAAGACTTGTTAAAAAGTACTCCTTTGTATCTTTATGTAAGCAAAATACTTTTGTACAAGCAAAATACCTGCTTGCACATTTTATATGCTCATGGACAATTTATGATGCATTTTGCATGCATTAGTGTAATTAAGAATTGTTGTTCTTCCCTCTCCAGGCTCTTCTAGGAAATTCATGGGGAGGAGGTTTTTATTGAAAAGGATAATTAGATTAATATTACTTGGCTATGGCAAATATTTAAGGCATTATTACACATGTGAGAGTACAAGTGCATGGTAGTAATTCATCTCCAGTTTCAGAGCCTCATTAGGCTGAATGGCTTTTTAACAATTTTCATGTATTTTGTTTTTCAGATTCCTTTTGCAAGATTTGTAGCTAGAAATAACATATCGAACTTGAAAAGGTAAGGGACATAGAGATGATATTTTGCACAGATGCCATGCTTTATGGCAGTGGCCACTGAAGATCCTGATTCATTCTTCAATGTTTCTCTTAGATACTGTATAGAGAGAGTTTTCAGACCTCGGAAGTTAGACCGCTGTCATCCCAAAGAACTCCTAGAATGTGCGTTTGACATCATTACATCTACTGGAAATAGTTTTTTGCCTATAGCAGAAACAATTTATGCCATTTCAGAAATCATTCAAGAGTTTCCAGTGCTACAGGTAGATTCTCTAATCATCCCCTTTGCTCTCTTTTCCATCCTAAAATTTTACTCTTAAGTAGTTACTTAGTCTAATGGGTTTCAAAAGGACAGAACCTTTAACCCTAAGAAGTACAGAGCTGTTCACATTTTAACAGGCAGTTCTAGAATGCTGTCATTTAAACCAAAAATAATGTTCCTTAGGTAAACTTAAAGCATAGGTTTATGTGCAAAGGAAATATTAATTGAATCCTTACAGTGCCATTGAAATAACACCTTTCCTCTGTAAGGCTAGTGATTATTGTAGATGGGATAAGCCTTACCATTCTTCAGTTATAGATGGAACGTTAGGTGGCGGAAGGAGAGGTCTGAAGTTAGTTTTGAGCTAATATTAAATGTTTAGGAAACTTACGTTTTTTAAAGCAAAGTGGAATGCAGGTAAAACTTTTTTTTTTCTTTTTTTCTTTACCCTTTGTTAGGAGAGAAATTACAGTATTTACTTGAACCATACTGCCTTACTGAAAGCTATACTTTTGCACTGTGGGATACCAGAGGATAAACTCAATCAAGTTTACATCATTCTGTATGATGCTGTGGTAAGATACTAGTTATTAATCTAATATCTGTAATCATCACTGTAGAGTATCATGTTTTGTGGAGCTATCTCTAAAAATGAGTAACAGCACTTGCCATCATAACAAGGAATATCCCGTTGATACATAAAAAGGCTCTCTATCTTGGGGCTTTAAACCTAGATTATTTACTTTTCTGTTACTTCTGGATTGGGGTGTTTTAGGATTATTTTTAAATGTGTATTTATGACAGAATTATTAACCTGTATAATTAAGAACTGATAGGCTATTCAGTCAAAACTTCAAAAAGTATCTTAATATCATGTTGGTCTTTTCTGCCTTATAAGCAGAGAAAATAGGTGGAATTCATTTGAATAATTAGTGTTTTAAACCCAACAAAATACCTTTTTAATTTCCTTTTATTCTTTTTTTTGTTTATAAATTTACATAAGCATTTCAGTATTTATGCAGAAATGCTTTTCAACAGTTGGTATTTTTATACTTTTTCTTGCATCTTGAAACCAAGCTGAATATGGCCTCCCTACAAGAAAATGTATTATTCATTGGTTTTGTTATTTTACAGTAGTATTGCAGTTTGTAAATGCAACCTTTCACTAATGGTATTAGAAAGTTGTGTTTTAATTCTTAGCAACAGGGTTTTTTTTTCGGTAACTCAGTTGCTGAAAATGTTTTAATCTGTTTCTCTTGTAGACTGAAAAGCTAACTAAAAGAGAAGTAGAAGCTAAATTCTGTAATCTTTCTCTGACATCAAATAGTGTAAGTAATTTTAATTCAGTGTTAATTTCCCTGTAACTTTCCATAAGTCAGTAATATCCCAATTTAATCAACCAAAGTAAGAAAAATAAACTGTTGCATCTGCTGTTCAAAATAGATCAGTCTCTTTGGAAGTGGTCTGATTTTGTTCCCTGTTCTCTCTGGAAGTCAGTATTGCAGCTATCCAAGTTTCTTCTTTCAGACATATTTTTCAGATTGTGGAAAAAATTAAAAGGTAAATTGAATACTCTGCAGTGGTATTTAGTAAAATAAACTGAGAAAAACTTTAAAAAAAAGTCTGCAAATGTTGATGAATGTGCAGAAAGAGTTAAGGTTAACTTCTGGACACCCTGATGAGACTTGTGCCTGTCCATTCCTTTCCTCAACTCAATAAGTAAAAACAGGCTGCTGGGCAAAAGAAGCAAAAAAGGCAGATATTTTACTCACACCAGGGCAAATATTTTTCATTTTTTAGATGTGACCTATTATGACTGTTGTCAGTGGTGCTACCTATGGTTTTTATTTGAATTGTTTTTAGCTTTCTCGACTCTACAGATTCATTGAGCAGAAGGGAGAAGCAAGTAACGTGTTTCCATTTTTAAACACAATGATAAAACAAAAGCCAGGTGTCTCTCAGCTGTTGAAGCATGGCATGAAGGATTTAGAGGAAATCATTGGTCTGTTAAAGCAACTTGGAATAAAACTTCAGGTTTGTAAAATACTCTGCTAATAAATTAATGGATTTATAGGCTGCTGGGCCTTGTAATTTGCCAGGAAACAAAGTAATGATATTTTAGAATTTAAAAAAAGCACATCAAAGTGTCTTTTGATGGCAAGTAATAATACTTGCTTTTTTTTTTTAATATGCCTTTTAAGAGTAACACCCCTTCCATTCCAAAGTCTCTGGCTTCTGTCTAATGACACACAGACTTTTTTTTTTTTTTTACCAAGATTGAAGGCATTACCTAGAGCATAAAGGAATTTTCAATTTTGAAGCAAGCTATAAATATCTGAAAAATACAGAAAGTTGCTGACTACTAAAAGGCTTCCCCTCCTCCACCTTCCTTGAGGCTTGCTGTTTGGGTTTTGTGCTGTAGATCTCTTGGGATGCTTTAATAGTAAAGCATCATTTTGTTATTTTTAATTGTATTCCAAATTTTTGGACATAAGGAATGTTTCTGTGTGTCTTTCTTATGTGAGAATAGTGTTTTCAATCCATACTGCTAATAGGAAATTAATTATATTAACTGGTAATATTGGTACAAGTCTTGTACACATATGCATTTTTATTTTACAGGTTTCTATAAATCTGGGACTAGTTTACAAAATACAGCAACACAACGGTATAATCTTTCAGTTTATAGCATATATCAAAAGAAGACAAAGAACTGTGCCTGAAATTCTTGCTGCAGGGGGCAGATATGATCATCTGGTATGTGCTCATCTCTTGATAAATTTAGGTGTTTGTTTGTTGTTTTTTTTTTAAACCATGAAAAAATGAAAAACCTTTTTGACATTCTGCAAAGATAACTATTTGAGTCTTCCATTTTGTTTTGTCTTGTTTTGAGATTCCACAGTTTAGAGGGCCTCAGACAGTAGGACCAGTTCCTTCAGCTGTTGGAGTCAGCATAGCTATAGATAAAATAACTGCTGCCATTTCCAGTGTGGAGGATTCTGTAAGTCTATTTTTTGGGAGTTGGGACCTTCAAGCTTACAGCCTTTTATTTTTAATTTAAATGGGACATTTTTCTCAGCCTGTGGATTGCTTCAGATGGAAGAGTACAACTGTAGATATTTAGCTATTAAGTGTTACTTTGCCCCTACTGCTAAAAGTATAGAAGGTGGAGATGGAAGGAAACTTAAGAAAATGGAGAAATTTGTACAGTAGTGCAAAGTACCCAATTTCACTTGGTTGTGGAATTTGTATTTTATCAACTTTTCTTTATAAGAATAAATAAACATTGCTAAGCAGAGTGGGAAGGAGAAATCAATAGGTTAGGGTACTTTGCAAGCTTAGGCTGTGCAGATGCTTTTTGTCAGAGGTTAAGCTTCAGTGTCTTTCAAACATGCTTAGGTAGATTGTGGCTCTGAAAAGAGGTGGATGTAACCCCTTTTTTCAGCATTTTGAAAAACATTGGTGTATTTATCTTTCTTTGGTACTTTTAACTGCTTTATGAAGGGGAAAAGGTGGTCTTGTGGCTAATATTATCCCCCTTGCTTTTACTTTCCCTTCAGGTTTCTGTCAGCTCATGTGACCTGCTGGTTGTAAGCGTTGGTCAGATGTCAATGGCTAGAGCTATCAATATTGTTCAGAAACTCTGGACTGCAGGAATTCCAGCCGAAATAATGTATGACTGGTCCCAGGTAGAATTTCGCTCTCTGTGTTTTAACTATATTGTTCTCCAGTATTGGTGCTGCCTGAGACCATCCTTTTTCAATTTTTTATAGTTTTTATTGAGGTATAGACTCATAAAACTGAGCATATAGGGAGCTATTCAGATACAATAATGTTAAGAAAGTCTGGCCTTGCAGCATTCTTCCTCTCTACCTCCCAGAGTGTGATGGAGGAGCTTTTATGTGCTTCTCAGAGCAAAGAGGAATGAAATGACCTTCCCCAATTATACACAGAGTCCAAGGCCTATTGAAATCAAAGGGAAAGTTGCATAATGAATTTAAAATTAGGCCAGTTAGCTCCAATTGGGTGAAATGAGGACACTTCAAAGCAGAAGCATATCTTCTACCAGCAATAAATTTTCTTTTCACCAAGGGCTGCAAGTAGGCTCCCTGAATTCATGAGTTAATCTTTATTAAAGGGCACGGCTGGAACAGAACAGTAGCATCAACTTTTAATGATACCCAGATGACTGAAGACTGTCGGGTACAGAGGGAATAGTGACATCATGTGACTTAGAAAAACAGTTAGTAAACTGAGCTACTAGATACACTGTGCGGTCCCCATGTACTCCCTGGAGAGATGTGTGGTAGGAAGGAGAGGCAGCAGCAAGCTGAGTTGTGCCCTTTTTTCTCCAGTTGAAACCAAGCAGACCTTTAGCCACTACTACCTCACAGGAGTGGTGAGTTACGTGGCAATGCTTAAGTCCCTTTTAATAGTGGTGGCAGTTGTCCAAGGATTATGAGTCTGGTTCACCTTTAAGTATGCCAATTGGTGACTAACAAAAGATACACTGTGCAGTTGTCCATCTCTTCTTGTGATTCTTAAGGAATGAAGATTTGGGTAGGTGTTGCCTCTGTCCAGTGCTGTCCTGCAACCCACTGCTAAGTCAGTGTAGCAAGCCCTTCAGTAAGCTCAGCACTGAGAGTGATGTAAGTCAGGCTCATATTTACACAGAACCCAGCTGGAGTCAGCTTTCATGATGCAGTACCAGTCAAGCAGGACTGAGCTATTACTGAGAGCTGCAGACAGTGAGGTGGTAACTCTCTGATTACACATTTTTACAGTTATCTAGATCCTGCACTTCTAGATGCAGCTAGCCCTTCCATGTGGGAACTAGGACTGCAGGGCCTAGGCATTCTCTCTGTCTAGTGTAGACTTAGACAGATTTCAGTTTTTAAGGAGTGTTACGTGGATAAATAGATGCATAATGAAGTTTTGCCACCTGGGCTGGTTAACAAGGCTTTCCTCTCTCAGAAGCTTATATAATCAGTGTAATTGCTGCATATCAAGTTATTTTAATTAAGGACAGGAGACTTTGGTTACTTAAGTGATCATTTTATAATCTGTCAAATTTCTGCCCCCTTCTTCTTCCCTGTTCCCATTTTAGTCCCAGGAAGAACTGCAGGAATATTGCAGGTGCTCAGGGATTACATATGTGGCTCTTGTGTCAGATAAAGAAGGAAGTCATGTGAAGGTAAGTGTGGGACCAGAGGGTACGTGATGGTGTTTCAGATTTATAATCTGTTGTTCTACAATTTTTTAAGATCATTACTATTTTCAATAAAGTATAAAGTAGATGGAATTCAGGTAAATACAGTTTCAGTTGCTAAGTAGTAGAAAGCTCTTCTGAAGAAGCCTGCTTTTTATCCCACCATAACTCTGTACTCACAGACCTCCTTTCCTCTAGGAAAAGTCAAAAAAATAGTGCAAACATTGACTTTGAGTCATTGGTGTCTTTACGCAGAAAAAGGTTTCTGTTGTCTCTGATTTCTTTGAATCTACAAAATGAATTAGTTGACTCGGTCATCTTTCCGGTTGGCAACGTTACATGTTACCAAACAAATAAAACTATGAGGTAAATCTAAAAAAACCCATGTAGTTTCAAGAGGCAGAGTCTGAACAACACTCATCTCTGTACGCTGACATTAAGATGGAAAGACTGGACTGTGTCACAGCATGAATTACCACCTTCTGTGCTCTGCAGCCTGTGGTTCTGATACCTTTTTAGAAGTTAAAAATTTTTAAATGTTCTTGATTCTGGATCATTAACAAAAATATCATTATTGTTGGAATAAATATTCATTCTTTGACTGAAAAAAAAAAAAAGCAATAATTTGACAGCCTCTGGCATGATGTTACCTAGCCAGTGTGCATTACTAAAATATTTTTCTCTTGTTATTCACTCTCATTGTCATTGCAACAGAGATAGCAAATAACTGTGCAATAACCATATGAACAAGCAGATTTTGATTATGAGAGTGTGATATCACAGTGTCTTCCATGAGATTATTACAGAGCTTTCTTTTAAATATGGCTTTACTGAAGCAAAACCAACAAAGAACATGCTAATGAGATGAATGGTGTTGTTACTGATTAATCTCTTCCCAGTAAAGATGAAGCAGATATTCTAAGTTCTGAATGTTTGAGTCTAACTCTTGCAAATTGAAAGGCAAGCCTTATTCTAACATAATTCCTTAACTAAAAAAAAAAAATCCCAAACCCACATGTGCTATTATTAATATGGTATTTGCACCTGTAAACCATTCTGTTAAAAAATATATTATTTTATATTAAAGACAAGTAGACATGCTAGTTTAAGTTTTGGAAATGCAGTGGAAATTAGTTGTTTGGGAAAAAAATATAATCAAAGATTTAATTGGCAGTGATTGATTGGTAATGATGATAGCTTCCTTTAACTGCTTCACCTTTAACGTGTGAATAATCCAGTTTGGTTTTGATTAAATTTGGTAAGCTTATACATATGCTAATTTAAGAATCAACAATCTTAAGCATTGAACTCCATCATAGGTGAAATCCTTTGAGAAAGACAGACAGACGGAGAAAAGGATTTTAGAATCTGACCTAGTAGATCACCTGATCCAGAAGCTGAAAACTAAAATCTGTGACGAAAGATGTAGTAGGTAAGTAGCATAACATGTGAACGTAAATAGTCAAAATCAAAAGTGAATGAATGTTTGTTTTAATTAAATAATTTTGAGATATACTAAGTTAAACCTTGATTTTTTTCAATAAAGAGTAAGAGCTTTGCTGAATCCCTTTTGCGGGGAAAAGAAAGCAAAAGGCTTGGTTATAGAATTTTAATGAGATCAATAAAGAGGCTGATTTCCCTAGCTGCTGTTACATTCAAACATCCATAGTGCTTCATAAATTAAAAGGCCATGCAGTTAGCCAGCTCAGATGCTACCAGAACACCAGTACTGTTTGTATGGCAGGACTGCCTGCAAGTCCCTGATACTGACCAGAAGTCCATTACGTTCATGTACTGTGCAATCAAAGAATTAAAGCAGTGAATCCCTTTCATTCTGAGGCAGTACTGCTATGGTAAAAACGAAGATAGTACAGCTGTACACCTTGGCTGGCACAAGTGAAAGTAACACCTGGCAAAGACTCGCAGTACACAGCGATGCCTCATCCTCCTATCTTTGCTGAAATTACTATTTATTGTCACCAAGAGAAGTTAGTACGGAAATCACAGGAGGGACTATAGTCACACCTGTGTGCATAAGCAGTATAGATGTTATTCATACATAGCCCTTTGTAAATATATATAATTACACATCTCTGTATATTTATATGTATATACTGGCAGCAGGAACAGACAAAGCTTAGTGACACAAACTAGAATTCAGAAACTAACAGATTTGACATCCACAGTATTTCTGAATAGACTTGACAATAAAGGAAATCGTTAAGCTGGGAAACGCTTAACTCAAGCCATGGTTTGTGCAGGTGGCTGACATCTCCTGCTGCTCACCTCTTCATTCTCCTTTTTCTGGCCTCAGCCAGTCTTGGCATTTAACTTCACAACTAACCTGATCTTCATGTGTTTTGTGACAGATCTACAGGATCTATTAGAATTTGTGAAAGAAAATAATTCTTTCTAAATGTTACCTTATTTCTAGATCCTGAGAACAGAATATAGAAAAACCCGTATTTGGTAATACTAAACAGAGAAATGCAATACACTATGATTGTAATAACACTGGCAGATTTCTTTGTTAATGAATCCTGAATATGGAGAGTAAAGAGATCAAAACTAATTAATGAAAGCTTCTTTGAATATGTGTGATCTTAAGTATAAATATTATTTTAGTATCATGTCATAGAAACCTGTAAGAAGTTGTAGATGAATAATTTAGAGATAATATTCTCATATTATAGTATTAGGATCTAAATCACTCTTGCGTGATGGAGAGCAGATTTTTATGTATCCATAGGAAGCATGAATATTGCTCCTAGATCTGATTTTGTAATGTAAATTTTGTATGATTTCCTGTCTGTTCCAGAACAGAATTTAATCTGCAGATATGTGCTGGGAAGTATCCACAAATTTCTTTATCTATTGCAACGAAATAAGTATATTTGTATGATAATCTGAAACAATGTCTTATTACAGTATTTCTTCATTATTGTAAATTTGGTTCCCTAACTGTCTTTGTTTATTTTTAGAGAGACCTCAGATAATCTTTCAGTACCAAATCAAAAGGGATCATTTACTAATATTTCAGGTATTTAGTCTCTAGTTATAGAACGTACAAGCTGTTTCTTTTTCTGATTAAAAACTGTTTTATAAGAAAATAGTGGTGGAACATTAATTTTTAAAGTATTACCGAAGTCAGAGCAAGAAAATGTTTTCTAGCACTTCTTCCCAATCTCAGATGTTGTTCCAAGTAATATAAACCTGAGATTTTCTCCAAACTAACAAAACAAGTGCTCAGACCAACAGACAGAATATTCTCCATTCAAACATTCATTGATGCAGTGATTCAGGAGGCAGAGGAAGGGAGCCAAAAACTATGACCACTTCCTAGCTGAGGAGAAATTAAATGTAATCTTGATGAAAAGTTACATGACCTGTGATTGTTACAGTGTTGAGACCCATGTACACTGACCTACTGTCCTACTAAGATTTTTTTTTTTCTTCAAATGAAAGTGCCTTCACGTTTAGCTACAGATTTGCACTCCTTAGTGTGATAATAGAAGTTTCTATATAAAGAAAAATGTTAAGTACTTGTTGTGTGGATAAAGTTTGGCATTTTTTATAATTATTTTATTAAGTACTGATACAGTGTGTGGTAGTGGTTGTTTTTAAACAAACTTTTTTCACACCCTTGTGTAACAGTGTGGGAGAGAGATGGCTGTGCTTAACTTGGGGGGATTTTTTGTGTGTCTCTGTGTGTGTGTGTGAGAGAGAGAGAGATAATCAGCGAGTTCAAATTTTCAAGTTTTAGTTACTGTTATTTGGGGGAGCTGAGGTTTATTGTTTGTTTTGTCATTGACTCTGCTATGGGACTGAGCATTAAATAGTTGCCTCATTCTTGTAAAAGCTTTTCTCCTTTTGATAATAGGTATGCTACATTCCTCTGTAAAAAATTCTGAAAGACATTTGGAATGTTTTATTAGTTTCAGGGAACACTGATGTAAAGGACCATATTTCTTAGTCTTACCAACCAGTCCTTCAAACTCATAAGTGAGCATTTGAGAATTTACATGCATGTTTCACTATCCTATCTATTTGACTGACTTGGGGGGGGTTTTGCAGCTTTTCAAACCCTATACTATACAGAACTTAGCTTATTAGTATTTGTGAATTTTCTATTTCTTGCTACTTCATGTATAAAGAAAGAATATAAACTAAAACTATATGTTTGCATTTTAGGTGCATTTGAATCACATGGAACTCTTGCAGTGCCTAACGTTAGTGTTATAGCTCCTGAAAAATTGTCTGCTAGTGCCAGGCGTCGTCAAGAAAT
This sequence comes from Pterocles orientalis, assembly GCA_011057875.1. Lineage (NCBI taxonomy): Eukaryota > Metazoa > Chordata > Aves > Pterocliformes > Pteroclidae > Pterocles > Pterocles orientalis. Next base: position 967,180 of record WKFP01014298.1, read on the forward strand.
TCAGGTACACACACATCAAATCATTATTAAGAAGTGATCCTTGAAAGTTAAGGAATGGTAGAATTCATATTTTACTATCATCTGAGTTACACAAATACATCTGGTTTGTTCTTACGAATAAAACAGACTACAAACAACACAAAAGGTTGAAGGCAAATACCATCTTCTTTAAACATTTTGGATCTTGGGGATTATCTGTGACATGGCTCAGCTGTCGTTGTACATATATATTAGGAATCTTAGTCAGAACCATGGTTGTGGAATTTTCCTTTTTTTTTTTAATAAATGCTGAAGTGTGTTAAAAGTTCAGCATACTTTTAATTTGAATGCAAGTTCAGTGTACTTTCAATTTGTAATATGTTTGTAATAGATAATGTGTATTTCTATATGATGTCTCAAACTAAAGGCCTAAGAAAAAAATGCAGATTTTTAAAAAAAACCTGCCTAAAATGTGATGATATACAACATAGAAAAGATTTAGTGGTGCTACAAACAAATGTCAGAGTTTGCTCATTTAGCGTTATCGCCTTCAAAATATTTAGTACATGGTAAAACAGAACTGTAATCCTATCTATTTTTCAGTCAAAATTTGGGTGTACAACAAAAAAATTCCCCCTATAAACAGTTTTTGGAACGCAAATACAGTGGATGTTATTCTCTGAGCTTTGAGCTAAACAGACTTGCTGTTTTCAGGTTTTTAATATATAAAACATCTTTCCAAGGTACAAAAGACAACATAGTGCAAGGCTGCACCTACATTTATAAAGCGCTACCTTTGCAAGATTACTAGCTTGTTCTGGAAAAAAGTGTTACAAGGCACAACCCATACTTTGGTTTGGCTTTCCAATCAGTTGTCCTTCTTCAGCTACAGATGATTTGCTGTACCCATTCACAGGTCCTCACATTCCTCTGAAAAGTTATCTAACACCCGGAAACAGAAAGGCAGTTCTTAATATATACGCGAGAATTGACACTATAACATGTAGTTCTGTCTGCTTTAGTACAGTACTGGTATTATCAAGTCTTTTACCATTGCTGCAAGAGTGGCTCAGCGCCAGTCTCCTTCCTCCCTACTCATTAAGGATTATTGTGGAATTGTTACTGAAAATTACATCAAATGTGAATTTTAGTTTAAATATTATGTATCTCTACATCTTGTGTTAGAAGTAGCCTCTTCTGTTCTCATTGTCTATGAAACAGAAAATAACCGTTCCCAACCTGTGTCACAGAAGCAGGGTATTTTACTGCTGCTCATCTTTTGTTGCCAGGTGCAAACAAGACTTCAGACATTCATTTCTAGCCTGCAACAGAAAACAAGTGAGATTGAGATTTTAGCAGTAAGTATTTGGCGGAAGCCTGAATTAATTTCAAATTCTTAATTGAAGTGGATGATGCAGTTGCTATCTGGAACAAACTACTGCCAATAGCTGAGACACCAAATGAACCAAACTTCTGGTTAAATAAGATCCATGGCATGTTTCTTTAATGCTTGGAAAGTATCTCAAATTGTGTGTCTTGATTGGACAGTTGCAAATTTAGCAAGTATTTAGTATTTTATCTAGTGTGGTAGATCAAATAACTTTTTTGCTCTTACATGTAAACCAACACAGCTTTTTGACTTTGCTGACCATGTCATGAAGGACTTTAAAACTGTGCATGCTTTTCAGGAAACATACCGCCTCTTTGCCTGTGCCTATTTAAAACTTTCCATAATGGAGTCTGTCATTTAAGTTTGTTTAAAATGCTTAACACCTTGGTAAATTCCTAGTTCTGTCAGCACAAGTGCTTCTTCAGAAATTGAAAAGTCTGACTCCCTTCAGTATAGCTAATCTCTAGTTGGCAAAACTAATAACTGAACAACTGTTAAGTACTGATTTCTTGATTATACTTTTACAGGTAGATCTGCCAAAAGCAACTGTGATACACTTCTTATCATTAGAGGTAAGTAATTAAGTATTGTTGTTAAAACGCTAATTGAACAAATGATAAATTATTTTCTTAATGAAGTGGAATGTAAAATTCACCCAATGTAGTTTTTTCTCCTTCAAGGAGCTTAAATTAGGTTTTAAAACTTGAAAGGATAATTTTACCCAAGGAGCTTGACCGAGGCTAGAAATATCTTTTTGTCAAATGCCCAAGTTACACAAGACACCATTAGGAAGTCCCAATCCAAAGCTCTGTTTTTTTCTAAGACGAGTTAACTGAAATTGTCTTACTGCTCATTTTCGGAAACAATAAGCATTAATAGCAGTTTCAACAAAGATGTTTCTTGAACCTGTTAATAAAGGAGGACCAAAATACAGAGGTAATTGTTTTGAGTACACTAGCTGAAAACATTTAGTGAAGCCAAGATAAAAAAAATGTGTAAGTATTAGACTGACACCTTTAACAACTCACTGTTCGGTAAGGGGGGAGAAAAAACCCACCAACGACAAAACTCTTCTTTCCTCCTATGACAGCAGTAGCTTTAAAGTCAGAACTAGATGATCTTTAAGGTCCTTTTCAACCCAGGTAATTCTGTAAGTTCTTACTAGAGACAGATGCCTTCCCACCCTCCAGAAACTAAACTCCAGAATGGCATCCTGCCTGAGTGGATTTAGTACTTTCATACCTTCCATATAGCTGCTCTGAAGCAGTGCTTGTCTGGTAATCAGACCCCAGTGAAACACATGAAAATATTTTCAAAATACTTAGTTCATCCGTTTATCCAAATCATGGAGATAGTTTATCACCTTTTACTTGAAATAAGTAACGAGGATGCAGACAGTCACTTTGCATCATTCAATTTTGATTTCCCATACACCACAGTTCTCCTTCTGTCCAGCGCTGTGAAACTGATAGAGCCCTTTTCATTGCTTACGCCTTTTTATTTCCAAACTAAGAAACTGATCACTAAATTCTTAATACATTTTCTTAGAGAAAAAAATTAAAAATCAAGTTGCACATGTTGTTCCTATGAATTTTGTTTAAAGCCTGTTTAATTAAGGAGCGTTGACATTACACAATGTTCAGAAGACTGAATCCTATCAGAATTATTTCCTTTGTGAAAGAATGCAAGACTGTTACCATAGTTCCTTGTCATTTTTTTTTTCTTAGTTTGATGGAGATAGACAAGCCTTTGATGCTACTGTGAGACAACTGATGTCACGATGGCCAAAACAGAGATGTTCATACTTACAAGCAATTTGTGATGAAATTTACAGTATCAAAATGGAGAAGAGGTAAATTTGTTAAGCTCTTGCGGATACATGAACCATCGCAGTTTTCTGCATTCAGGTGTTACTAAATAAGCTGCTCTTAACTTGTCTTCCCCTTTCCCTCTCCCTTAGGAAAAAAATACTCAGGAAATGTATATCACTCCTCCAGTATGGAAGAGTTTACTGGTCTTTTAACCCTCACTTGTGGTAAAATGTAAATTCTCGGCCACGTAAATTCTTCATTTTTATAAGCCTTTTCAAGAGATTCTAAAGTTTATTCCCACTGTTATCTCATTTTTTGCTTTGTTCATAAAACTGAAAAGCAAACAAGTATATACATTCAGGTATACTATCCTACTACATAATAACCCTCTTATGCGAGGGACTCAGCTTGCCTTTTAAAACTCAGGAGCACATTTAGTTCCTCCCGTTTTGAAGGAGTACAATGGGAATCTGGCGCAGCTTTTTCTAAGCATAAAAATATGTTCAGCTTGTCGTCTCCTTTATGGATTCTGTCAAGGCTGAAACAGGCTGGGCACATGCAGTTTTAAGCCTCAAATTTTCAACTGATGCATGTACTGGGAGAGTTAAGTGAGACCTGGGTATTTATGTCCTACTGTGGGTTTCATTGATAATACATTTTCTTAAAGCTATGTTCAGCTTGAAGGTACTACTTAACCTTTAAGTGAAACTGAAATTGACTTAGATTCCTTTTTCTTAGATATGCACTGAAATTGCTTCAGGGTTGCTAATGTTTAGCAAACACTAGGCAACGGAGTATCAAGTGAAACATTTTTTTCTTCCTGTGGCTTGCAAAGCTGTGAGCAACAGAACCCAGTTACTCCATACCAATATGCCATACAACGTTGGGAGTGAACGTCCCATGTGATGCCCGCACACAAAACACTGCTTAGCTCTAAGTCCTCAGATCACTGAATGAAAATTGAACAGGCTGGACAAATGGAAAGGGAATGAAATGGAAAACTGCAGTCACAGCCAAACGAACTAAAACTTACTGGTTTTCTACTGCATCCTTGCTGTTAGCTTATTGCTAGGATTTGCCATAGGTTTTGTAGCTTTTGAACCTGCAGTTTCAAAATTTTCTCATTTCCTTCCCTCCACAGGGTTCCTGCACTTATCCTGTACAGTTATCGAGATGAATACAAGGTTTTGTTTTAGTGCTTAAAGCATCTTTTATGGGGTGCTTTTACAGACAAGTGTTTTGTCAAAAGGAATGTCAGAAAAATGTGATGCAAAACAGGCAACTACTGTCTTTCTTTGTGTCCAGACTGAATTTCATGTGTAATATAAAACTGTAAATTTGTCAAAAAGTGGAAATAAATGTTTTATAGGCAATTAAGGAGCAGGACTACAGCCACAGATACATAGTATCATGTAATTCTTGCCCCTGATGCCACAAAAGAGATTATCAGCTTATGCAGGTATAAAACTATTTTTTTTTAAAAATACAGTTTCAGAATGCCTTTTATGTCAACATGTAGCAGTAGTACTGAAACGAGAACCTCAAGGGGAGAGGATAAATTATCTTCAACTCTGACAAATTGTTTTAAACTTTTTTGAAGAAAGGTTTTTGTGTAATAAAAGGTTTGGCTACTTCAGCCTTCTTGAAAACCGTAGTACAAGCTTTTTGTGTGTGGTTTGTTTTCTTTTTAAACCTACCGTTTTAATCTCTATATGAAAGATTCCAAGCTGAGGGAGTTGCTGCAAGCCTGGCTGCCTACTTTTGTCCTGCCTGTACTTCTGCATACAAATCAAGCAGCAGCTTCCTGGGAGATTAAATAAGAGCTGATACAGGAAAAACTTGTTTTGGACCTAAACCTGAGACTTATGAGAAACAGTAACCTCCATGTGCTAGAGCCATAACGAGAGTTTTGAAGTAGCTTTCTTGGCAGGGGTTGTCAGATTAAGTTTGAAGTTAAAGTCATAGTAATGATGGGGATCTTACAGGTTAGCTTCAAGAAGATAATGATAACACAACCCCATCAGAAAAAAGTGAAGCTGAGCAGATCTGAAGATGTATAGTTAACAATGGTTGTTGTAGCTCATTATATTTCACAACAAACTACTTGTAATAGTGGAGTGAATATGCATTAAAGTTAGGGGTTTCTGGAATCATACTGGTGTTTTCCTCCCTCCCCAGTACTTCCTGTTTCGACAGCTTCCTCCAGGAGTGCACTGCAGGCTCACTGCATTAAGAAATACCTACTTACTTTTTCTGCCCTTATCTTGTAGTAAAGATGAGGGCAAAGTTAAAAGATGTAAAGAGGTAACTTTAAAAACAAACCCATGACCTTCTGAGAACTGTGACAGCTGTAGCAGCAACACACAAAGTAGCATCAGAGGAGTCAGTCCTAGAAGTGAAGATAACTGTACATTCCTTGCCCTTCACCAAGACAAGTCACATCAGTCATTACAAACAAAACCAGTTCTCATTGTGTTTAATAGGAACAACTGAGTATTTAACTTTGACATCTGCTCATAGGAAGGAGCTACTTTAAGATGGGAAGTATGGGGAAATTCAGATCCCTGAATATACTGAAGAATGAAGCTTTAAAGAAGTTTAGGTGACATGATCATTTTTTAAGCCATGTCTGAAGGGAACATGATGCAGAGTCCTGCCCTTCCCCAACTCTGAGCCAGGGTCAGCACAGCTGGATCAGCACAGCTGGATGAGCACAGAGCAAAGGCACAGCTGTGTGGCTCTGCAAGAGCTCAAGCGCTGTGCTGGCTGCCTTGCGGGTATCTGCACTGCATCATGTAGACACATCCCTCAAAATAAGACAGAAACAGGAAAGCTGCTGTTCCTGATAATACATTGGCACCCACTTTCCCTAGTACTACTGAGGCTTATCTTTTCAACTGGGCATCTGTCACCGAGACACTTGCTCCAGTCTTACTTTGCTCTTGGTACGGTGCATTTCTCTTCACCTTGTGTTACCCCCAAACAGGTTTTACACTGCCCACTTGTATAATACAAAACAAACAGCAGTATAAGTACAGAACTAGTTGGCAGCAGAGTGTAAAGCTATTTCAGTATAACCCTGGAAATACTCCTGCCATACAACCGTCCACAGAAAGCACCATTTCCTCTCAGTTCAAAGAAAAGTACTGATCACATCCCAGTATCCTGCTGGAAGGAAAGCCAAAGACAAATGGTAACTCAAAAAGAAATGGACTTTGCTTTGAGCAAGGATCAAGTCTGTTATAGTGACGGCAGGACACTGTTCCGTCACTGTGTTGCTTTACTCTTCTTGTTTTTGCTTTTCTTGTCTTTTTTCTTCAAGCCATCCATGTTAGCTCTCAGCAAATTTGAATATGCCTGAAACAACAATTAGAACCATTAAAAGAACGAATACTTAAGTGACAGCATACTAGAGGTAACATTTTACATATTGCTAATGGAAAGGTATCTGCATTTTCTCAGTCATGTTCTTACACAATACACTGGGAAACTATTGTTTCTAAACCAATGCAAAAAGTTAGATAAAATACAATGTGTTTTTTTTTTTTAAACAAATGCAGATAGATGGGTAGTCTAATATTCATCACTGAATCAACCCACGGACAGCTGTCCAGTGCTTCCTACTGACCACTCCCCTATATCCAGAGAAAAGGAAGAAAAAATGCATACAAAACTTACCATCTGGAATTTATTTACTTCCTTTGAGCTCACCTACAAAAATAATACTGGAGGTTAACCAAGAAAACACTGGCTTCTGTTACAAACCAAGTATCAGTACATGGTTACCCAGCAGTGACCATCTATAGTCTTTTTAGCAGCAGTTGGATCAAATCATCATATTCAGTGGTAGGGAGGCTGCACTGACATGTTTCTTAATCGTCACTGATGAAGGAAACTTCAAACAGTCCTTACTCAATTAACAAAATGCTCTGGAGGCCATTCATCACAAATCCATGTATTTTCAAATGGGAAGAATGTGAAGAAACACTCTACGGAAGGTTTTATTTACTTGTAGGGCCAAAAAAATACATTGCAGCCCAGATTCTCCCAACTATTTCTCAATATTTTTCCTTGGGTTACATAACAGAGAAGAGCAGAAGTCAGCTAAAGCCTTTCCCAATCTCTCATTCAAAGTAAACACATAACAGGTTTTCAACTTCTACTTAACATTTCCTGAAATACAAATAGCTCTGTAAATGAGAAAAAAATGGCATGCTAAGCAAGATTATGGCTTAGAAGAGCCTACCCATGCCCACACATTCTTGCCAGGAAACAAGGATCCCTTTCCTACACTTTCACAGTCTGGGAACATTCAGTTCTTTCCTGGGTTGGAAGAACCTTCAGTAGTTCCATCGAGATCTATAGGAAACTAAGTCTTTGTCACCCAAGGCTTGAGTGTAGGTGTGGAGGACCTTTTTCTTTGGAGCCACACCATTTGCCCTCACTGCAGGTTCCATATCTGCCCTGTGTCTTTCTGCCCATGTCTCTAAAAGCAGTTTCTCCCTTCCCTCCAAACAATTTCACCTCAAAATACAACAGCCAAGGTTGCTGAAAATGGGTAGAGTCCTTTTCTGCTGTCCTGCAGTACCATTCTGAAGCAAATTCCAGCACACAAAGCAAAACTATAAACTACTGTCCCATCTGTAATGCTGAGTGTAAGCATGAAGACTTCACCTAAGTGTAATACTTCAACATCCCAACTTCAGCTGTGTGTTTAGCTACCATATGTTTTCCCTGGAATTAAGAGGGTAGGTCTCATGAAATTAACATAAAAACAAGTTTCCCTTAAGATATGGGGCATCAAGTAAAAGACAAGCAGTACCACTAATCTTTCTAATCCAAAGTTGTCACTTACCACTGTGCTAATTTTCTTCTTTCCATCGGTTGCTCTTAGAAGACACTTATTGTCTGCTGGTTCAAAACTTTCTACGTGGCCTTTGCGTGGGACTGGTTTTGTTCGGCCGTCATCTGTATTGAAAGACATAGAGAATGTTTATGCATATTTTACAAAAATCACCGGATGCCTCCTGACACCAGATGTTAAAAATTGCTCATGAGGAGATCTATAAAACACCTTGGAATTTAAGGCCATCCGAACTGACATTACTAACAAATTGTTCGCAGACGTCTTTCCCTGTAACCCCAGAAGGATCTGCCAGGAGAAAAATGTAAATCCTTGCCTGACACTCTGTATGAACTGCCTGATTCAGCAGCAGCAAGTTCTAATGCGTGTCACACTGCAGCCCAGGACACTTGACTTCTCAAGTAGTGCCAGCTACCCAGAAACCAGAGAAACAAACACACAAAAGCTACACTATAATTCTCCTTTTATAGAAATCTAAGCATTTCCAATTTTTGTTGAATAACTAGAAAGTCCCCCAATGTTTCCTACAGTTTGAAATACAGTCTTAACTACACAGTTATTAGGACTGCAGCAAAGACGATTCATTTTCCCATATGACTGCTCTTGTTTTCGGATACTCTGGACTACAGCGGTACCTTGTAACACACACGCTAAAAACACTGAGTGTGATTCAGATGAACTCCTCTTTAATCCAGCAACATAATGAAAACTTACATTTCTTCAGCGTTATGAAAACACTCCCCGAAGTTCTGCACTTTTGGAAGAGTCTCGTGAGCTCTGTCAGGAACTGCAAGAGAAAGACACGCCGTCCCTGCAGGAGGCCACCCGCGCAGCCCAGCGCCCCGTTACCGCCAGCAGGGCCCTCCCCGTCCCGCGGGAATAAGCACTGCCAGAGAGAAACTCTCCCCCCTCGGCAGGGGCTGCAGGATACGCGGCCCGAACCGCAACACGCGGCCAGACCCCCAGGCCCGCCGCGGCCCAGCGCTTCCGCGCTCCCTCCCTCGCCCGAGCTACCGGGGGCGATGCCGCGCGCTCCCCGCCCCCGCGCCACCCGGGCAGGCGGGGAACGGCCCTGCACGGGCCCACCGCACCCCGGGGCCTGGCGGGGCCTCCCTCACCCCGCGCGGCCGGTGACCAACCGGCTCCCCGCGGGCTGCGGGCCGGGCCGGGCCGGGCCGCCCCACCTGCTCGCTCTCCAGCAGCACCATCCTGCCCCGCCACGCCGCCGGGCCGGAAACGCCGCACGCACGCACGCACGCACGCACCCAGCGGCGTACGCGCATCACGTCAGGAGGCGGGCCCGCGCAGGCGGCCACGCCCCCAAGCCGCTCGCACAGCTGGAAGAACGCGGCGGGCGGAGAGCGCCTCGCGCTGAGGGGGCGGGGTTCAGCGGCGAAGCCCCGCCCCACGGAGGGGAGCGCCACGTCAGCCCCGCGCTGCCTCCGCCCGCCCCCGTGCCCCGCGGCCGGAGCCCTGCACCGCACCCCGGGGAGGAGCGGCTGGTCCCTGGGGCCAGACACGGACCCGGGCGGCGGGAAGGGCCGGCACTGCAAGGTTAAGTGCTGAAATGGCCGGTGCCAAGGTCTCGGCTGCTGAGCGTGAGCGGCCGAACACTCGGAGGCTGGAGGGTGTGATTTGAGGCTCAGTGCCCCAGCCCCCCAGGTCTGTGCAGGAAACGGCACCCGGGGGGGAGAGGCCGCTGCGCGGCCCTAACGTCTGGAGCTCCTGAGGGGCACGTTCTGTAAAGGGGGGGGCTCCTGGCAGGCCCGGGTCCGCTGACCTGGGAACACACAGCAGTGGCATTGCCCCAGCGCCTGCTCGCGTTTCCCACCGGGAAAACAGATCTTCTTGTTTCCTCCGTGGCCCTGACAGTAGTGGAAGATGGTGCCTGACATACAGGTGAAAGGGAAAAACTGCTCTCAGGCTGAGAGGAGCTCAGGGCTGCATTCTGGACAGAACTGAAACGCCTTCTTGTGTTACCATTCTTGTGGAGAGACTCTTTTTTCGCGTATAAAGCAACACTTCATATTAGAGTCTAGTCACTCCGAAAGTCCTTCTTAAGAGTTCCCAATCACTTGCTGCCCTTTTGCAGGTTAACCAAGAGGCAGTAGAGGGTGCTGTGATTGCATACAGAGAAATAAAAATGCCTACAGAACAAGGAAACAAATAACCAAGAAGCAGGTCATCACAACACGGCCGTGGTTTATCAAAATCTATCAGTTTTTTAAATTAACTCCATTATGCTGGAGTCAAAAGAAGTATAGAGGTCCAACACTGCCTTTCCCTAACTGTGGATGGTATTATTCTCCTGATGTTTTTGCACTTGTATTATTTGCAGTTGAGGAGGAAAGACTTAAGAAAAATAAGTTTTGTTGTTTCTCATAGCATTAGAAACTCATAAAAACTAAAGTGTGGAGTGTATGTTATTGACGTCTGCTGAACACAGGCATCCTAAGGGGACACCATCAGTGCTGTTGTCAGAAGCACTGACAAGCCAAAGCTGTGTACAGTTGTGGAAAGCGATGGTCCCTGCCCCTGCAAGCTTACAGTCAGTGTCCACAAGTGAGGACAGGTGGATGCAAGGAGTCACTGCTGACTTGTACTTCCTCTAAACCCGCCCGGTTACAGGAGCAGTCATAACAAACTCCTGACTACCAGAGGTTGTTTTGTCAGGAATCAGAGTAGGGTTGTGTTTTCAGGAGAGCTCTGAATGAGGACGATGCAATAGCATTGCAATTTTTAATAGGCAACTTGTGAAGGAAAAGTAGAAATGGAAAAGCTAAAACAATTGCAACATACTCCCCCTTGGAAACTACCATGGTCACAGACACTAGAAGGCAGAAGAGTGGTTGCCTTGAACTGCTCTCCTAACTTTCCTGTACCGGCTTTTCTCTCATACAGGTGGAGAAAGAAGTATAGTCCTTCTCTAGTCCTTTTGCACAACAAAAAGCATCAATGCATGTGGGATGGAGTTTTTTTTCCCCCTTTTGCACAAAAATCGCAACCCACTGTTAGGAGCTGCTTCTGTTGCTGAGGGGTGGCTTTGGTACGCTGTGGACATAGTCCTGCCCACCTTAAAGTAGCCGAGGTATCGGTAGCAGTGTAGCTGTGGCGTCAGAAACTGTACAAAGATACCGGGCATGTACCTCTCTGGGGAGATGCCTTGCAGGAACCCATCACATCAGAGCTTCTGGTAGTGCTGTGTGCTGGAAGGAGGGACAAAGGGCGAACCACTGTGAAGAACTCCAGTGGCTCCACTGAATTTCAGAATTTCTTTCCATAAGAAAGAAGCAGGATTTGTTGTTTTGTTTTTGTTTTTTTTTTGGGGGGGGGGGTTGTGTGTGTTTGTGTTAGCTTATCTTCCTGATCTTGAGTTGTTCTTCAAGCCAGAATGTCACAATTTAATTGGCGGAGAAGCCTTCATGGCAACTTGCAAACAAGGTGAAAATGGAATATTTTTAGTGATTCTTTTCCAAAAAATAGATGGAACGGGGGAATGCTGACATTGCTTTCCTTTTGCCAAAGGCTGCCAGCACTCAGAGGGAATAAGCTGTTCAGCTGGCGAGAAAGTGCTGAACAAACAGTGAAGGGGCTAAAGGGATACTCCCCATCGTGATATACTGGCTTTTCACTCTATCTCCTGCCCCAGCCTAATGCCTTCCCCCTCACCTCTTGCCCCTAAAAAAAAAAGGGGTAGGGGGGGCAGGGAAGACAGGTTGGACTAAAACAGTAGCAAGAGGAATTGGTGGATCCTGAGAGCTGGCAGGGGTATTAGTATTTTGTAACTGGATCTGTCATGTGACTAGAGCCAGGCAATAAAAATAAGTCTCTTACCAGCCCTCCTGTTTGCTCAACTTTATTATATGGTGTCAGTAGAGAACTACTTTTTTTTGGCAAAAATTTAGCAAATGAAGCCACCTGAATCATTAAATCCTGAAGGCAATCTGGCAGAGAACTGGAGGAGGTTGTTGCTGCGCTTCCAAGTTTTCCTGGAAGCAAGCATGTGCTGGAGAGAAATGGAGAAGGTGAAACCTTCTCCGCTCCTCCATGTGGTGGGAGGGGCAGGAAGCAGAAAAACAAAATTATTAGAAGTAAATTAAATTCTCGTTCAACATTAGCAGAGGTTGGCAAAGATCTGTTTGAATTAGCTAGAAAATATTACTGCTCGTTATGGACTGTCACACACACAAACTCAGCCGCTATGCACCACAGCGAGCAGAAATGTAATCCCGTACTGTAAATTACAGTTTGCTCACCGCAGTGCTCAAGATGAGTTAATAACAGATAATGGCCCACAATTCACAAGTGGATCATTCTGGTAATTCTCTTTGATCTGTAAGTTCAAGCATACCACGTCAAAGTACTGCTATGCACAGGAAAAAGAGTCAGTGTTACAGCAAACCCCAGTAACAGCGCTGCCCCCCCTTACAAGTCTGTCATTAGCACTGTAAAAACAGAGATGCACACCTCACTGTCTTACTGGCCTCACCAGATCTGAGATTAATGGGCAAAGGAAAAGCCTTCCAGAGCCAACATTTAACAGCGGCTGGTTGGGCAGAAGGACTGTTGACCCTGGAATAGCTACCAAAACATCCCTGAGCTCTGTGCCAGGGAAGTAAGGAAGAAAAGTTTTAACAAGAGCAATGAAGAGTTATTCTTTTTTCTAGTGCTAGGTGGATTTCCATCAAAGCAATTAGCAGGTTATATGCATACAGGTGAATGTCAGTCCCAAGATCGGATCTTAACCTTCTTCATAAGTGGCCCTTGTGAAAAGCAATAGAGGACATGCAAGGGGATGATGATCAGAGCGCTGTTGAACAAGACAGATATAGAGGCACAAGGCAGTATTCTTTGCCTGATCATCCAGTAACCATGAAAAAGAGAGAGCTTCCGAATGCCTTACAGATTCAGACAGAGAACTAAACAAGGCATTTTATAAGGATCTTTCTGACACCCAGATATGCCACCAGAACGCTGCTGAGCCCCTGGTGAGAAGGCCAACTTCCAAAGAGAAGCTCCTCACAAGAAACAGGAGGTGTTCTCTCATGTCTTAGGAACCAGTTCATGTACCCTCAGCTCTTTCCTAAACATTTCTGTTCATCTTAGTGAATTCCTCCTGTTTTGTTTAATATTATGTTTTATTTACACAGAAAGAGTTTCAAAGACAGGTTAAGTGTAACCTTGAGTTCAATGGGCACTGACTTTCGTTGTGTAACAGCAATGTTAATGGTGATTTATATTTTGTGAGGGAGACCAGGAAATAGATAGAGATACATTTCTTAAAACTCTAATGCACCACATTGCTATTGTAGTGAAAACCAAAGCCTATCTGGAGTGAGTCACAAAAAGATTGTTTGTTGGAAAAGGGCTCCATGGTTTTGAAGTACCGTCCAGATTTTAGAAAGCTTCTTTGTCAGGGAAGATAAGGGATGTATATTTACCGTATTGTTAAGTGTCTCACACATGCTCAAAATGGTTTTGTGACAAGCCCCTGTCTCACAAAAAAATGTGGAGAAAAAAAAAAAAGGCCAAAAGAAAGGCAGCCCAGATGCAGAACTGGTCATCTGTACAACTGATGGTGTCATCTGTGCTCTCTAGGGAAACCTTCCGAACAGCTCACCCTGGGGACGATGCAGCAGGGAGTGGATCCCTGCAATGACAAGTGTGTTATCAGTCCATGAAAAATGCCATCGTGTACAGCGCACCCCTGGGAGTGGTGAAATTAAAGAGGCAATTCAGTTAACTCCCTGGATATGGGGAAAGGCCTAGGAAGAAGAAGCAACACGTCGCCAGATGTGTTTACTTTTGAAGGACATGGCAAACAAAACACAGTCTCGCAGACCTCCAAAACCAATGCAAAACACTGCAATAAAACTGTCAGATTAAAAATTAAAAAAAAAAAAAGAGGGATATGCAGTGTGGGCATCCACGCTGTGTTTTGAAGGTACATTTGTCCCAGTAACTTTCAGCTGTGAGCAGAGCAGAGGGAAGTGTAAGAACAGCGTGTTCTGAAGGAGTGCACCCACGAGGTGACACAGCTGAGCCATCCTGTCCCCGCCACCACTCTCCTCGTCAGCCTCTCCCCTTCTCAGTGGGTGGCTGCCTGCTGCTGCCACTGGGAAGAAGCCCCGCGCTGTGCACACACATGAACTGGGCGCTGCGTGGCTGAGAGTGCTGCTCCGTGTGGCACAATGCATCTTTAGAAGTGACTTAACAGTAGCATCGGTTTTGAGTCCTGATAAATGAGACGCTCATATAGAAACAAACAAAACTCCATCAGAATGTGCTCATATCCTTACAACACTGAGATGTATAATGTGGCTGAACTCCCAGCTTATCTTCTTCATGGACAAAATTAAAATATCTTGGTAGTTATACCTCATAGTATTTGTTACTCTTAACGCTAATGTATTTAAAATTTCTAGGGATGTGAAATTAATTTTCAGTGTACACCTCACTTATATTTTTCAAGGGTTACAGGGCTACTCAAATGGCAGACTTTGGTCTGTGTTTGAACGAGGATTAAGTTTTACGAGGCATTCAGATATGTCCTCTCCACTTCAGAGTACGAACTTTCACACAAGGGACTCAAAGGCTTTCTGAAAATAAACCATCAAATTCTTCTTCTTCACAATAATGTTGCCACCAGTACAGCCATAGTGGGATACAGGAGGTCAGAATTTGGGAGCTGTTAACACAACCCTGTCTTTGGAGCTGTAAACTATAAACCACAAATTCATTGGGGTTAAAATGTTGCTATTATCTTTAAACCAATTTTGTGATATGAGCTTTTACTGTGGTTTCAGTGGGTCTTTGTAAGTCATCTGTGAGCTCCGGTGGTGCAGGATCAGGCCTGTAATTACGATGCACCTTCTGGGTGCTCTAGAAATGGGGTTCACCAAAACTCACAGCTCATCTCTCCAGCAGGAGGAGGGCACGTAGTCATCACTTCATTTTGTATGGCGGATTTCTAAGCAGACACAGAATGTCTGGTTAAGAGTTGTGCAAAGCATCAGGGAGGTAATTAAGTTGGAGCTCAAGAGTAATGAGGTGACAGAGCTCGGGTTGAGCATCATTTCTTTCACGTTGATGTGTCCTACTTTCAGAAACACAGAAGTGCAGTTGTGAAAAATTTCTACCAGACATTCCCAGTGAGATTAGAGGATTTTTTTTCTAAGTATTTAAGAGACAGAATGAAGAATATCAAACCATGTTAAAAAAAAAAAAAAACAAAACCCAAACCCAAACCAACCCAAAAAAACAACAACAAACCTCCAACAAGTCAATGGGAATACTAGGTCAGCAGAATGTCACCAAGGAGGACAACATTGTCCTTGATATCAGAGAACACCAGGATATGTGTAATTAGAAAAGGAGCCAAAGTCTTTTCTATCCTCCGTTTGCAGTCTCCTCAGAAGGACAGAAACCCAAGCAGTGTCTATTCTCTTGATACCATGGTCTGTTGCTTTTTCAGGAAGAAAAGGGTCACCTGCCACCTCACCAGCACTGTTTCCTGCCTCTGCTGAGGCCGCCCGGCAAAGCGAGACCTGGCTGGACTTCTGAGATTTAAAGATCACAACACAAGCTGCAGTGCCTGTAAAACAATAGTTTCTTCACAGCCTGAGTGAGGATGTCTGATACAAGAGCCGCAGGGCACAACAAAAAGACAATTAAGTTAGTTACCAGATGAGTGAGGTGACAGCAACTGGCTTAGACATTCTTCTTCTCACTTCCATGAGCCCTAACTTTGGAAAAACAGAGACAGTTTTGACCATTACCACTAGATATTTCCAGTATGACTACCTTCTTGTAAGAGCTGTCAAGCTCACCTGCTTATTCAAGCTTTATGGGTAGTTCTTGCTCTTCCCTAAGGCTCCTCCAAATGTCCAGACACTTTCTAGGAACAGGGTGGCGTGGGGAGGCCGCTCCGCGCAGCTAGCAGCTGCCCCGGCTTTGCCGGGTTGGCGGCTGGAGGAAGCAGTTTCCTGTTTTGCTCGTGCTCAATGCCACTTAACAATAGGGGGAAAGAAAAAACTGCAGGATCTAAGCACAGCAGAACTGTTTTGTACATGAGCTGTCCGCCTGCCGCCCCGCTCTGCCCTGGCTGCCCCCCACCTCACGTGCCCACCCTGGCCCGTGGACGGCAGCGGAGGAGAGGAGGCAGGGACACTCAAGGCTGAGGTTATGAGGGCTCAAAGGCATCTCTGCTGTATAAATGGCCTGGACCCCTTGGCAGTGGGTCTGAAATAGCAGCTGAATCTTACTAGCTTGTATCTTTCCTCCTGCCTCCCGTGAGAAAGAAAATGAGACCCACATGCAGCGCTTCTAGAGCATCAGTGTCAGCAAGAGTCACTCACGCCTTCTTACAACACCTAAAACATCTCGTCCATCCTTGTAGATGGTTTTCAGCACCGTCCTGAGATAACCATTTCCAGCCACGGTCAGTTAATTAGTGCAGGAATAGCACTGGCAGAGATTCCTCCCTCTGCCTTTCTGAACAACATCCTTTTCTAATGGTTTGCTCAGTGCCAAATCCTTAATCCACTCTTATCAGCTCCCAGAGTGCCCTTACTCTCCTGCTCTCCTCCTGCTGCCTACACACTCTGGCAGCATCGCTTGCCACCATGCGGAGTTTGGCTCTCCTGATCCCCACCTGTATCCAAATCCTACCTCACTTGCTGGCCTTGTTTTTCAAATGCATCTTCTGAGATTAAAGGTGGCAGGGGGTAGCCCTGTAAAAGCAGATTAAACTAAGCATTGTAACTTCGACTGGAGTCACTCAGAAACTGGAAACGCAGGTGCCCAAACTGTGATCGGAATTCACTACTATCCCTGTCCCTTTATTTCAGCCTCCCCCTCTCTGTTCTGACTACCTGTTGTCTTCAAACCCACACAGAGCAGCAGACAGGAGCCCCAGGCAGATTGGAAGTCACACGCTCTTTGTTAGTGCTCAGGCTATAGAAATCCCAGGTGAGTCACTCCTGCTTGCAGTAGCAGGTAACCCAGCCATTTCCAATCAAGCTCACTGAGCCTTAAATGCAACCCTGACAAGGAAATTCTCAGAAGCAATGCAGGTATTATAAATGCAATTCCGTTGTTATTGCCTGTAGCCTTAAAAATCTGTGACAATTGAGTGTTACAGCCCTTAAAGGGCAGGAGTGGCATCGCTTGAAGATATGGAATGTGAGCATTGCACTAGGTTTACATAATAGTGTGCCAGAAACCTCCACGTGGAAGGTTTTCTTTTGTTAAAGTTTTGGGTTTGGGTTTTGGTTTTTTTCTGAGGGAAAATTCACCTAAGAATCCTGCCTCTTGGTTTTGGTTTGGGTGGCTTCTTTCAGTCAAGTTGTGATTGGGTTATAGTGCCAGTAAAAAGCAGGAAAATTTCCAGTACTTAAACTGCCAAGCACACCATGAAGTTTTGCATAGAGCTCAGTCAGTGAGGCATAGTATTGTAGGAAATCTATCATGCTTGAACCTTATAATGGTTCCCAATGGTGTTTTATCATCATCTGAACACAGCAGGAGAGCTGTGAACTCCACTGAAGGAAGAGTGCTCTAGGTCTTTATGAAGAACATCACAACACGGATATGATGAAGCCCAAAAAAACCCTCCCACAAGTTGTAGGATGAAATTGGCTTCATCTACACTAAAGGTTTACCTAACATTATTTTGCAATCAAGGAATGATGTTCTCCCACCTTCATCTTTTCTTCTTTGTTTTCCCAGACAAGACTGAAGAATATCATTAATGCAAGTTTCTCAGAAGGCATCTATCATATTATCTGTCGTATGTGTTTATTTACCCATGCCTACTGTGTGCAGTCTGGGAAAATCCCATCATGCTCTTGGGGGAGGATAAAGAGCACAGGGATGAGCCCTGGCATGACACCAGCTACACATGGAGCAGCAGCGTCCTGAATGTTGTGTTGCACTCAGTGCTGTTAGGACAAGTTAATTACCAGGTTAGAGGAAGATAATCAACACAGGAAACATCATTATTCAGCAAGACATCTAATACTATCTCAGGTGCCTGTTACTCTTGCTCGACCAGTTCAGTTTTTACCAGTGTATTAGTCATCTGACCACACTGAACATCAATCTTTCACTCCTCATTACCCACTCAACTACAAGCTACAGTATAGGCTTGCTCTATCCTGTAATTACAATGCATAGCTCTGCTATAAAATCTATTATGTCTAGAGGTCAGGCTCAGAAACAAATTAATTAATTGCACTTTCTCCACTTTTAGGCTAAGATAAGATATTTTTTGCTACTTTTCAGTGAAAGGCTCTGCTTTTTCCATAACAAAAATGGCTTGCCCTAATAAGCAGCTTGTCAGCAAGAAACTCTTCATACAGAGGCAAGCAACAGGCATTTTATCATCACAGGGCGCCTGATTATCAGTATTATAAAGTTATCTTTTGGCAGAGAAGTCTTGGCAGCGAACTGAAACAGATTAGCAGTTCTGCACCAGGCCAGTGCCGGAGTGACAAATCAGCCTCTTGGTGCGTGCTGTGGTGGAGTGCTGCACGGGGGACGCACCCCTCTCCGCCAGTCAAGTGCTTTTCCATTCGGCTTAGGGGCAAGGGTAGCACTTCATGCCTTTCAAAGGTAGACAAAGTGAAATTCTGAATTTAAATTGGATTACATGATTTGTCGGGTGGCAAATGTCGGGGTCTCCTTTGGGCTGTTTGAACACAAATATCTGGAGAAAGCTAGTATTTTGGTGGCTCTGGAAATAAGGATTTCCCTGCTCTGTGGAGGACAGGACTCCAAAACTGGTTCCCCAAATTCTCACTGCTTGGAGATCAAAAATGTGATCCTCCTAGGGACCAGGACTGCAGCATGGCAGCAGAACGGACCCTGGGACAGGCCTTGTGCTCATGGGTGCTCTGGTTAGACAGTACGGGTTCAGAGAGGTGCCAGAGACAACCCTACCCTGGCTGAGGAAGGTGCTCATTCTCCCAAGAATGACTTTGCCTTTTCTTTTTCTGGTTTCCCACATGTGCTTTCTTGGGGGTGTGTTTCAATTCCTTTTTTCCTTCAGTTTTTTCCCTCTTGTTCTCCTCTCTCTCATCTCTCTCCTCCCCATCAGTCCCTTCTCTGTCACCAGTTGCCATTCTTCGCTGCTCCCTGTCGTGAGAACCTCCTGGCATAGTTTTTGCTAAGCAGGGCTTAGTGACTTCACTAACGTGGGGGCTCACCTGCCCCTGCCCCCACCACAAGCCGTGGCACCAACGCCAGAGCTGGAGTAGCCATGGCATGATCAAGCGTGGAAGGTGAATCTTTTTGCTGTTCAAGACCAGACAGTTCTTACATCGTAGTGACGTGAGTAGGAACAGCAGTTGCCAAAGGGAGAGCTGTTGTGATGTGTGTGGTGCAGCGTGGTGTTTTGGTGCGGTGGGTCTGGGTTACTGTAGGAGTTAGGCACGTCTATATAAAACAATGGTTCCCTTCCCAAAGTGCTCACAGTTTGACTTTCATAAGCGTAGCATGCTCAAAATCTCTAGTGAAAGCTGTCGTGCTTTCAAAGAGCAAGTTGGGGAAGTCCCGCTCTCTGCAGAATGAAAGTCCCATCTCCCTGGGTGAGGAAGAAGACATGTATCACTTTCTCTCCTCTTCTCCACTGTTTTGCTGCTGGTCGTGAGCTACAAAACAAACGCAGGATTTCAGGGAACATTCAATCTGCAGCTTGTTCTCAGCTGATCCTGTTGCAGGGAGCAAGTTCCTGGCTGATTCACGAGCAGTAAAAATAAACACAGTCTGGGGAAGGCAGGGAGGAGGGAGGGAGACTGGTGGGTACAGAGGAAAAAGTAGGAGCTACAGCAGCTGGTGTTTTCTTTGCTGGTTCTTTTCAGAGGATTTAGGCAGGTTGGAGATGTAAGTGATTAATGGAGAATGATAACACCTCACCCCCCTCCTCCTCCTGGAAGGAACATGAGCCTTTATGCATATCGCTGGTCTCTCAGCTTTAACCTTTCCAAGATTTACACACTCCATCCACTCTGATGCAGTGCTGTGGGGCTGACAGCACATCTGGGTGTATTAACTGTACGCTCTGCGGTTTTTACAAATGCTTAGGGTTTGTTCTCAGTGTTTGGAAATGCTGCACTCAAAGTCTTGAGACTTCCCCCATGGCACAGACCAGACTGAAGACGATGAACTGCCATACAAACTCAAGACTGGGTTTGGGTTTTTTTTCCCCTAGCCTTTTCTGTGCTTGGAGTAAAAGGCACAGCTAAATAGTGCTGAATATGAGTAAAACATGCGTCTGCAATGGCTCCCAAAGCGTATTTGGGAAGAATGTACAAATAGCAGAAATGCTTTTCTGTCCCCCTCCAAAGGTATGTCAACTGCTTTGCCAAATACATCCGGGGATCCCACCCTCAGCTCTGCTCGAGGGTGATCATATCACAGCGTGCTTCTGGCCTCTGCTGCATGGTTAAGAAGTCTGCTTTCCTCTTGCCTTTCTTGTACTGGAGAAAAGTGTCCTGCAGCAATTGGTGTGCTAAGATGGATGCATTGATGAAAAGGAACTGCAACAGAAGTTTCATGTTGGAACTTAAGGAATGAGGTTCCCACGAGGTACAGCATAAGATGAAAGTTAAGAAGCTTTTGTTATGATTTGTTTTAAGCAGGGCTGATGGAGGCATAATAATAATAGTAGTAATAATAATAATAAAAAAATTATGTGCTAATGAAATTTACTGAAGATAAGCTGTCTCATCAACAGAGAGGATGAGTAGAATATCAGGAAAAAATTTGATGCCTTCAGAAATTCACAGTACAAAAGGTCATACACCTAGGCAGGAGGAATTCCTGCTGTAAAGACAAGGACACAGCATTTGTAAGAAACAGTAGTGAAGAAAGACCAAAGTGTAGTCATCCATTACAGGGCAACTGAGCCACCAGCATGACACAGCCATGGAAGAGCTGAATTCAGTCACAGGATGTCTTAGACAAGATACTTGAGCTGATTAGAAAAGCATTACCGCCATTGTGTAAGGCAGTAGCAAAACGTCATCCAGAACAACATATACAGCACTTGTCACCCATATTTACAAAAAAGATAGACCAGAACAACTGATGATGAGGGAAATGAAGAGCCTGTCTTAGAAGACCATAAAATGAACTGATTTATATGGCAACGAAAGAACCAGAATGGATGAGCAGGGACGGGAGCCTTTAAATATGTCAGAGGAGAAAACAGCAGGGAGAGAAAAGTAATTATTTAAACTAAAGCATGACCTTAACACAAGAACAAGATGGTATAAAATAATGACATGGGGAACAAGCTTATATAAAAAATTTCCATTAAATTTAACAAGGGGAAAATAGAGAGCAAGCTTAGGATGGAGCTTCACAACTTATTAACAATGTTTTACAATGTGGAAGGCCCAGTCAGACCCTTTCCATCCAAAGTCCAGGCGTGGACTTTTATAGATGCGTGTGCATTAAGAAGAGCATGTGTGTTTACGCATAGGGTGATTTAATTCTTAATGACCAGAACAAGACACTGTGAAGTACTGGGAATGAGGACTGAAACCTGTCATATCTTGGTCCCTAGTTGAAATCCAGACCAGGCTGAGTGTGGCTGAAGAAAAATGAGTGCTTTATCACCCCAGTGTTGGTTGGTAGCTTCTTTGGAAGATGAACTGCTGTGCAACAACTAATGGGCGGTTTTCTGTGTCATGAAATCACCACTGCCAAAAGTGGTGATGGTGGTAAGTTTTGCAGGCAATCTTTCTAGACGTGCCAAAGATTGCCTGGATAGGGAGAGCCAACAAGCCAGTAGCTGGTCCAGTGTAGTGGAGGGAGGTGGGTGGAAATCAACAGCCATCAGCCAGTGTTACCCACCCTGAGCACAGAGAAGGACCCAGGTCCCTGTGACTGCCAGCAAAGCACTCATTCATTTGACTTCCTGACTGAAAACAGACCGAGACCAGACTGACTGGCCGTGCCCTGTTGTTGCCCCACAGCCGGTGGTGTCTGCTGGGGGCTGCCTGTGGGACATGTGCATTCACACACACTTCAAATGGCAGGGCCCTGATTTGTGAGAGCAGAAATTACGTGTCTGCCCGGCAGCCATGCTGTGTGGGATGCAGATGCCTCTCTTCTGCATCTCCCCAGAGCATACCACCGCCACATACCCTTCTGGTGATGCGCACTGGGCAGGAGGAGAGGAGGGCTGGTCAAGGCTGAGCTAGTCACGAACACACTGGAGTTTCCTTCAGTTTTAAGTTCCAAGACTGGCTTTTGCCAAGACAAGTGCTGGCATATCGCACAGCAAAAGGGAGGAGGAGAGCAAGGGAGATGAGGGAGCAGCGTGGAGAGGGAGATCAGGAGACACAACCAATTATCTTTTTTTCTACTATGCTGGTCCTGTGAGGGAGAGGGAATTTATAATGCATGTACATACTCCAGGTTTTTCAAAGTCTATCTTTAGCTGTATATCATATTTCCAGGGGTCAAATGTTTACGCATTTTGTCTACAAGAGTAAAAATCTGTCTTTTTAATAGAGGGGTGACTGATCTCATGAGCGAACCAGAGTGCAATACATTAAAACAAAGATGCTTCACTTCTAACACACGGTGAGCTAAATGGTGCAGCTTTGTGCCCCATCTTGACCAGAACTGGTTTATCAGTCAGACTGCAACACCTTGACTGCATTGCATTACTTCCAAACAAAGCCAAACTACCTTGAACAACACCTTATGAGACTTGGGTTTTAGGTTTACACAGGTTTTGAGAATTCTTACGTCTTTTGATATGTAAATGCTTTCCCTGACTCAGTCTGCCCACATCACTTGTTTAACCCGCAATATGCTGCATTTGCAAGCAGCGCACCACGTATCCATACAACATACATGTAAATGATGCTGTAGCCAGACTGGTGACCTCTGTCCAGAAGGACACTCTGCAGAGAAGGTCTTGAACACAGCTGAACTTACTGGCTATGTATAAAAAGCGATGCAGCTTTTCTAAATAAGTTTTGAAAGAGTAATATAATCAGATCTTTAATGTTGAGAGGAAGAGGGGAAATTAGAAGATTATTGCATAGAGAGCCCTTTACTTACTTTTAGAAAATGAGAAATCCCAAGCACCGTTTGGAAGCACACCACTATGAGACTATCACTACAGGCCACCGAACACCTGTCCAAACAGGTTCTTATGCAGTTCCTTTCAGGAGTCACCCCACCATTCTTACATAGGCTGAAGGAAGGATCACTGCTTCAAAACACAGACGCTGCTTATGACTCATCTGCATTGAGCAAGTTTTAGGGAACAAGGTGGGATTTCTTCTGCTAAAGCCAGAAGTCCTATTAACAGCCTACAGAGAAAATGAATGAACATTTCTCACAGAGTAAACTAACTGCTTCTTGCTGATCCTGCTTTAGTCACCATCTCCAAGGTATAAAAAGACAATTTTATTATTGTTTATTATCAACCTGTCTCAGAGTTGATGGGGAGATGCTTCCCGTGGGACAGCGAGCCCTGCAGCCCTTCAGGCTGCTCAGTCATCCTGCATGGATCAAGCATGTAGCAGACCCAACAAGCCTCGTGGCATTGCCCATGCCGGCTCAGCTCTGTCTCCTCCTGATCCCCGAACTGCCTAGTGCTAGGCGCTTGTTTTCCATGCTCAGGCAGTTCAAGCCCTCTCCACTCAGAACTGCAATATGTGAGGACTTTTTGTAGCTGCCCTTAAAATAGACTCGTGGTCTGTCCCAGCTTGGCCTCAAGTATCCTTCCGGGTAACCTACTGCACACTACAAAAACACGGGAACTTGCCAAATTACCAATTCAGCAAAGAGCAGGCTGAGGTGTGGGCTGTTAAATACAGAGGATTTGCAGGAGCTGACAACATGCTTGGCACAGCACAAGGCAGTAAGGAAGACAAAGCCCAACCTCAGAGTGAAACCGTACCCGACTCCCGTGTCTGTTTGTATAAGGCAGGCAGCTCTTGAGGACAGTGTCATGCTTTCATGTGGGTTTATACAGTGCCCAGCCCAACAGAGCCCTAATCCAAACCGGAGCTCTTAAGTATCACAGTAATGCAAATTAAATAACACTAATAGTACACTTTCCCTCTGTAGTCACCAGGTCAGGCACGAGGAAGGACCCTTGTTGTCCTTGTTGGGAAGGGCCGGGGCTTTGCACCAAGCTGGGACACATCTCCAGGCTAACCTCGGCTTAGCAAGCTGCGCTGCCTGACCTGCAATCACGGCTCCCACTGTGAGGTGAAACATGTTAGTTTATACCCGAGAGAAAAGTTAATGTCATTTATCTTGTGTTTGCCCCAGCTAGAAGCACGTGTTTGTACAATTACCAGGGTTCAGCTAACACTGGTATTTTAGTAAGCCACAGCAACTTGGCTGTGTCAGAGCCTATAGGGCCTTTTTTTAGAAAACAGATAAAATGGAGTTGGTAGAGAAAAGCTTTCTGCAGACATTTGCTGAAAGTGTTTTTGCTAGTACTTTATAAAATAGTGTGAGCTGCTGTCACAAAATTTAATGAAAATTTTAGAACTTTCAGCAGAATATTTCTGACTCCAAAAGAAAATATGCTTCAGTCATTTCCATCCCTAGTTTATTCCAACATTATTAGTTGGCCCATTTCCCACAGGCAGGGTGCTGTACAGCAGGTAATCCTACAGACATTAAGCTTGTAGCAGAGTTCCCCTCCTGCCATGAAAATCTGTTACAGTGAATGAAAGCTAAGGACCTGCACATGAGTGTGCATTTCTCCACTCCTAGTTACAGGAACCTGAGAAGAATTATTAAAATAATTAAATATGCACTTCTACTTTATTAATCCATAACAAAATTTTACCAGAAATTTGACAGAATATTTGACTGCTTGCTGAACTTGGCTGACAGTGGAAAACCACCTTTACAAACATCATCACTGACAGAAAAACATAATTAGATACATTATCCTTGAGTATTGTAATAAATAATACGTCTAAAACAAATGTGTCACATTCAGATAATTGCATCCAGCTGATGTCTTTGGTCAACTGCTCATATAAGGGGGATATCATTTGAGAGGAGGAGACTCCAGACACCTACAAGATCAGCATTGTACCTTTTAGCACTGCAAAGTTTTAAATAAAGAGGTTTAAGAAGAGGAGCAAGATTGTAATTTTGCTTATCAGTAACAGCTTTTTTGAAGGTAAATGTTGAGAAAGATGAGCAATACTAGGATGAGATTAAAAGTATGTCTTTTGGTAGGACATTTGTTGATAAATTCTGTAGGTAAATACACTGGGTTAATAGTCTCTTTCATATTGTAACAGTATCCTCGGTGGGATTTGCTTCCTTGCTGTTCCCGGTCCCCTCCCCCAGCGCTGTGAAATGAGAAATGCAGTGTTTTTAATGACTGGAGCAGGAGCAATCTTGTTATTGTGGCTGCATCACCCCTCCAGGACACAGTTCAGTAGAAGTTTGTCATGTGGCTGAGCAGAAACGATGAATGCAGGTTTTATGAAGTTCATTCCCCAAATACAAAGGAAGGAGGGAAAAAAAACCCCAGCACATTCATGGCTACAGGCTGCGAGAGCACTCAGTTCACAGCCGGAGCTCTCCATTGATCACTGTCAAGCTCCTGGGCTGCAATGCACCTGCGAGCTCTCCCCCCGCCCAGAGCAGCAAGCCTTTACCTGCACTCCCACCTCCATCCACAGCAGCTCCCCCCTTGCACAGCTCCTTGCTCCCCCCCTTCTGTTCTAGCTGGGGCCATTCGGGGCTTTAGTGTCCCTCTGATAGGTGCGTGGGATCCAGGGAGAACTAAATCACCTCCCTGCTTGGAGGAGAATGGCTATCCACCAGTTCATACCCCCCCACGCTTGTTTCTCTGCTGCCCGTGTCCTCCCTCACCTCAGGCATTGCTTCATTTCCTGTTTGCTCCCGGCAGCCGCCCCTTCGCTCTAACTCTGTGCTATTATGCAGGCTAATATCAAACAGGTGGAAGAGGTAAACAGTACAGAAAACCCCAACAACCCCACATGTCCTTCCCCTCCTCAATGGGCGCGATGGTATTGTCAGGAAATCGGTAACAGCTGCAGGTGCCAGAAATGAGCTACGTGTATAGGAACGTCTGGAGTTTGTGTGTTGAAAACACACAGGCAGATAATATTTATTGTGAAGAGGTTGTTTTAAATGCGTAAGCACTAATACAAAGTCTCCTTGAGAAAACACTCCATGCACACTCCTGCTGTAACAGCAGCTGTCGTGTACTGACCAGGACTCCCGAAATGGGGGTCTCGGGACAGCAATGGCACGGTGCAGCAGGAGGGAAGTGGCCAGCACAGCTCCCCAGCACACATCGCAGGGCTGAGACCTGCAACGGGAACTGCCACACCACTGGCTCCCTGGCTGCAAACTTATCTTTCCACACTGCCTTTCTCTCTGTGGGATTTTGAGGCTTGGCTGCAGGAAGGAGGTGGCAACACTGGGGGAAAGCAAATGCCCCCCTGCTGGGGCAGGTCCCTGCACAAGTCTGCATGTGCCTGTGTCTGCATGTACCAGTCTAATCTGACCATTTGAGGTTCATGAATACATGAAATGCTGGTCTTTAT
Organism: Pterocles orientalis; assembly: GCA_011057875.1. NCBI lineage: Eukaryota > Metazoa > Chordata > Aves > Pterocliformes > Pteroclidae > Pterocles > Pterocles orientalis. The sequence continues at coordinate 993,805 of WKFP01014298.1, forward strand.
AGGTTAGACAGCAGTTTTGCTACTGAATCCTTTAGTTGGCATCTATGTGAAAGTAACTGAAGGCACTCTCTTACCTAGGAGGAAGGCAAGCAGGGCATGGCAATCTCAGGAGTCTGCTCCCCTGGCTTTAGTTTGCTCAAGCCTGGGAAACCATAACCCTGAGCCCATTTCACCAGCTTTCTTTTGGAAATCAGTGTCATTGTCAGCTGTCAATAACTCACTCCATTTACTGCTCTCAGTGGCTCAGGAAGACAGAGCGGTGCCTAAGCTGGGTAAGGTTACTGTGTTACAGCAGTTCTTAAGTCAAAGGGTATAATGAGGCTCTCTCTAGATGGTGACAAGCCTTGGATTTCTTATAGAAATGGGTGATTGTGCCTGTGTCTGTCTGTGCCTGCTGTACTGTGGGCTCTCCCCCTCTTCTCCTCGGCAGGTCTGGCTCCCCCACCCCAGCCCCAGCCCCAGCCGTGGTGGAGCTGAGTGGCTGTTGGCACTTGGTGCTGATTAAATTCTGCTGACTGAGGAAGATGTCAAATTCTACCCAAAGCAGAGAGCCGCCAAGGAAAAGCTGCTTTTCTTTGCTTTTGACAGCTGGAGCCATGAATTTAAGCAGAGGTCTCACCTTCAGGCAAGTCAACAGCTGGGCAGGGAGCAGTCTTTCTTAAAGAGAGAGTGTGCCGTATTTTCTGGAGTTTAGTGTTGCCAGGAGGTGAACGAGTTGAAGTGCAAGAGAACATTTATGTAAAAACCCAGGTGCAGCTGGGTTCTTTGTTGTTGTGTTTTGTTTTTTTCTTTTACTAGAGAAGGACCAAGTAACAAACAAGAAAGAGGAAATGAAAACACAGTCTTAATTCCCACCCTTGGTGTTTCTCGTCTTCCATTTCCCCTACGATATGTACAAGGAGGAGATGCAGCCTGTGTCTATATGGGAAGTTCACAAAGTCCTTTCCCTAAGAAGACCATGCACCCCATCACCTTTACGTTCATATTTGTGTGCTGGCCATGCTGCAGGAATATGTGGCTCTGTTGACAAGGTCTGTTAAGACCCTTCCCTGTTTTTAAACCTCTCTGTGCACAAGAGCCATGCAAAGCTCTTATTGAGGAACTGCTCGCTTGCCTCTGCGATGTGAGACCTGCGGGCTTAGTTCAGTGGGCAGTGTGGGAGTTCCCATAACAAAATATCACTGCCATAACTAAATGTCCATCACTACCAGTTATTACTGGCAGTATCACCTAAAAGACTGAGGACTGAATGGTACCAAAATATAATTAGGCTTCACTCCCACACTATACTCGCAGGGTCCAAATGAGGAACTTGGTCACTGCAGGGCCAGGCTTTGTGATACTGAATTTTGAGCCCCATGGAGCAGAAGCCAGGACCCTGAGGAGGTTCAGACCTCCTAGGAGGGAGAGACAAACACAGCTCTGATCTAAGTGCAGAGGGAAATATATAGCGCACAGTTGCACGGCCACTGTCACATCATGTAATTAATGAGTGTGTGATATCTTAGCAGGTGCAATTGTCCAAAAGTGTGAAATGCAGTGAAGCCCTGCTAGTGCCCTTTCCTGCCCCTCCAGCCTCCCATAAAGCCACAGCTGCTTAGAGCAGACAAGAAATTTGGGAGTACTCCCAAGCTCTCTTGTTGGAAAGACAACTTTAGGAAAAAATTAGCAATGAGCTGGAGCAGAAGGAAAGTACATAACTGTTTAGTTTGCACTCAGGTGGTAAGGGACATCCTGGGCTCCACCCGATGACATCAGGCCTCTTTGGGTACTTCATGCAACAGCAGCTTCCTGCAAAATGCAGAAGCCATCCTGAGCTAAGGCTATGGGCAAGCAAGTGTCCTAGCCAGTAGGCATCATAGTCATGACCACTCTTCTTTTCTCTGACATAGTGAATCCAGTTTTCTTTTTCTTCCCTGCTGGAAGACCTACAAGAGGAGAAATGTCCCACCCCAGTCTCTCCCTGATCATTATAACACTTTCTAGGGAGGCGGAAAATCTGAATTTCAAGCCCTTCAGAAGGGAATTATGTCCATCTCCCCAGTACCTTGGAAACATAAAATGAGAGCAGGACAGCACTCCCCTTGATTGGGATGGAAGAAGTTCTAATGGACTTTTAACCATCTTTAAGACTGTCATTTACTTTGTGGCATCTAATGTATATCCTAGGAAGGCTGCCACAACTGCCAAGCTCTTCTGTGGAAACAAAGGATCGCCATCATTGTCACTGTTGCTTTGAGGGGAAAAAAAACCCCACAACAGCAGGCATCATCATCCAGCCCAACAGGGAAAAGGATGGAAGAGTGGAGAGAAGGAATGTTTTGTGTCTGGATCTCCATTGATCTTTGATGTAGGGTAGAAGTCACACTTCTCTGACCTACAAACACTGAAGTGCTAGTAAGCATTTGTAGATATAGAACTTTAAGAGTGCTTAAATGGGATTTTTTGATGCTAAGAGTTGAAGCACCTATTGAAAGTAGGTATTTGCAGAGTTAAACAGTAGCTGAGATTATAGAAGTTAAAATCTAGGGTACAGGCACCGAAACTCCATCCAGGCCCCACCTGAAATATAGGCAGGCCTTCTTTGGATTTAGCCTGGTCCATTCAAGCAATTGTTCCTAAAATTTTTCCTCTTTACTTTAGCTCCACCAGTGGTAGGAAAAGTCAGAGCTCTTGAAGGTAAGTGGTTGTGAATGTGTTGTCTTATTTATTAAACAAACAAGAAAGCAAACATTAAAAAAAAAGTTTTCATAACTATTTTATAATCATGACATAGAGGAAAGATAAAATTCCACTTCTGCCATCATTCCAACTACCACCCTAAACCTTTGCTGAAACTTGTGCCAAATCTAAGCTTTCAAACGTTTGTAAGTGCAAAGGCATTTGGAAAACCTACAGAAGTTATATATCAAGTAGAATTGAAAGACAGAGGCTACTTTCTGCTCTGCCTGAAGGCCAGAAGGCATGGAAATCTGGTGCCAGACTTTTTTTGTAGCAGATTTTCTGCTTAGTTTTACATCCTCCTACTGTCCAGGTGGGGCTCTGTAAGAGCAGAAACTTGGATGGCTAAGTATTTTTCTGAATCCCATTTTTAAATGCTTAAGGAGCATCCACCCTCACCATCTCAAGTAAGAAAGATGCTGGGTACAGTTGAAACCAGCCCAAATCATGAAATGAAAAAGCACAGTTTGTTGTGAGCTTTGCAGCTGGGACTGCTAGCTTTGTGATTTTAGATGAGAAACATAACCATCAGCATATCGTGACATTTTTGGTGTGATGCATGATGATGCGTGGGTGGATTGCAAGGCCACATGTTGTTATTTCGATGCATTATCATCATCAGGGTTTATTGAAGCGTTGCTGTGTTTCAGCAGAACATCATTATCTCCTGCAACAGCTTCAGCTCAACCAATCCTACTAGGTTCACAGATATTAAGTGTACAAAAAGCCCCCTACTTTTCCTCAATTTGCATCTTAATATTCTAACAAGCCAGATAACTGGAAGCAATTTAATAGAAAATTATTTTAAAATGTAGTTGATGTATACATTCATACTGAAGGCCTGTTTCTCACTTCAGTCTTTTCAGACAAGGGAAACATGCCTTGTTACTTTTGCAAATAATCACGCAGTTTCCATTTCAGACAATAATTGTAATTAAATAATATAGTAGAGAGGATCAAAACAGACGACTTTTTTCCAAGGAGGTAGAACACTTCTAAAAAAGTATCAATTATGAATTATTCTTCTAGTTCCCAGGTACCTTATGGGCACAAAGAATCATCCTGCTGCAACTTTTTGTCAAGGAGAGATGCAAATAATACGATTACCTTGTTGAAAAAATGGATCCAATCTTGAAATACTGGGGTAGATATCAACTATGCCTTCCAGACACAAAGCTTTAAACTAACGCTAATGAAAGTCGTAGGTAGCTTTAATCGCTTTCCCTGCCACATTGAAAATATGGGGCACACAATGCACAAACGTAGTTGAATTTGAAAAAGAATCCAGAAAATTTAATCTGTAGTGATTTAAACTAGGATCTGTTAAGCACTGTTGTGTATTCATTTGGATAGTAGCTTCCCACACAGGCTGTGTCCTGGAACTGTGCTGAGATTATTTTATCTGCCTGAAGGTCCCCTGTGTCCCTATTACCAGGAAATAGTTAATATTCTTTCCCACTGGGGCCCACATGCACCTGCACAACTGTGGTGTGTGGTTTCTTTTTGCAGCTGCGTCTGTGACTCTGCTGCTGCCTGTGTAGAGGTTTTAAAGTGTAAATGGAGGGCTGGTGAGGCTACCCTTCAGTGGTAATGCAGCCTCAAGGGCTGCTGCAGAAGCAGTGAAACCACCTTGGGAAAGGGGCACTTTCAGTAAAGCGCATTTCACAGCTGTTAATTTTATAAACCACCTTGCTCTGGAAAATTCAAAGCGTATTATGAATACCAGTTAATAATGTATCCTGACAATGCCATTCCAGAGTTGCTGTCTATTATTATTTTGATTTTTCCAGAGGAAGAAAATGAGGCTGTGAGACCTTAACTAATTTTCCTAAGGTCATCGAGAGCAGGCCTGTGGCAGGGCCGGATACACAATGCAGATCTTTTCCAGCCCTGTTGTTTGCCTGCTCAGCCACTCTGCTGCTCCCTTAGTTTGCTATCTGAATTCCTTGAGCAAGAGGAGGACTATTTTTGTCCCAATTGCTAAAACCCACGGTTCACAATATCTGCTCCTTCTCAGGAACGGGAAGATTATGGGGGTCAGTAGTCAGAAGAGAGAGTTATCAGCTAGCCCTGGGCTCCAGGAGCAGTGATTAGGATCATCTGTTATTAACCACAGACGCATGCTTTGGAGCAGAAGTGTTCAATTCTCCTCTGCATTCAAGATCTGTCTGGTGTGAGGGTGATATATGGGAGGGAAGAGATTGTGTTCGCTGATTCTACAAGGTGATGTGATTTAGAGGAGCTAGATGGTTGTTTTACTCTATTCCCATCATGTGATCCCCTTAAGGCTCGTATATACCACTGAAAGATCGCCAGAGCCAAAGGACTGCTCACCCTTTGCACTCCTTTTTTGCACTGTTCCTTCCCCCAGCATGCTCCCCATGGTGTGGTGGGAGAGCGACAATTGGCACATGAGCCAAATCTGCTGCTTTTGGGCTGATGTAGAATTTCCTCCTCCAGGCAACACTTTTAAGCCAAGGATTTCAGTGTCAACCTGGCTTTTAAGAGAGTGTGTGCTGTTATCTTTAAGTTTACAACTTTCTGAAAAGAAAAGGAGATTTATAGGAAGAAAATGAGAGTGCATATGTGCACCTTATCATGCAAGACAGGCAGACAAACGTAGCTACACGAAGAATTACTGCATGCAGTTGTTGGTGTGTGGTTGCACAGGGAGTTTTACTTCGTGTTCATGCACAAAGCTGCTTGTTTCAAGCAAAAAGACTGCCAGGGTGAGAGATCATGTTAGTGGAAAGAGATGCTGGCTGTGTTTTCTGTGTGTACCTTTTGGTGTAAAAATTCTCCCTGTTTGCTTTAACAGTAGCTGTATTTTGGTTAAAAACCCAGAATGTCTCAGCATAAATCACTGAGGTTTTTCTTTCTTTCAGAGACTTGATTTCTCCCCTCCTCCCCTGCTTCTTGGCTTTGTTTTATTTAACCTAAAATAAAAGTCTCCTGAATTAATTTGTGAGTAGGAAAAACCTATCCCTCTGTTGCACAGCAAGTGACCCTTGCTTCATCTGGTTTGGAAGAACAAAAGTTTAAGGCAAGATTCCTGGGAAACATCTTATTACTGCCATAGCCCTAAGCCTTGATAAGAACCCCATCAAGCTGATCTACCCACACATACGTATGTAACAGGTGGCCCCTGCTCCAGACAACCTGCTCCCAAATTGAGTAATTTTCTCGCAATATTTAGATGCTATAAGGATTTTGAAACTCCTGCTCAGAGTCTTTGTGCACATAGTCAAACCCTCCCTCAGCAGCAGCTGCCCCCCCGCCCCACCCCGCTTGTGCTGAGTGGCCAGGCCACATTGCAGCAAGTTTAATTTGGAGGAAAGAAAACTGGGGGACAAGGCTTCGTAGTCACCTGCCCTTTATCACAAACAGCATTAGAGCTTCCCTTAAGGAAATGAAGGATCCACTTCTGAATATCTGTTCTGGTATCTGGCATTTCTGAGGAGAGCAGCTTTGTCATTAGGCTCATAGATGTCCTGGGCAAGCCATTCGTCTGTGGAAGCTTTTCCACTTTTTATAACTTTTGCATAGGGACTCAACACTCTTGCAACTCTCCCACAAATAAACACCCTCTGCAGGAGGCAAGAGAATCAGGAGGCTTTTTCTTTTTTCTCCCCTTTCTTTCTACGTCTGGCCTATTTGAGGCAGAAAGCAAGTGCTTCAGCAGGAAAGCAAATAATAGTAAACCTTTGCCTCAACTGTGGAGCACCTGGATCCAACATCTGTTACTAGCCAGGCTGAATAGGAATTAAAAAAAGAGAAAGATTGCACTACTAATGACTGCAATCATGGTAGGAGACACCCAGCTTGGACATCTAGTTCAAGGAAAGCCTCACAGCTGCGAGCCGTAAGGGAACAACCATCCCTTCCTCTGCTCTAGAGCTAAGGTATTTGAACACTTTGTGAGACTTGAGGCTAAAGGTTGCTTGTTGTCTGGCTTGGTAGCTCCTCAGGCCTTTGCCGGACTCCGAGGTTCCTCCTCTTTAGCCAGGAGAAGCATCTCTCCTGGTGCCTGGCAGGGAATGCCTCAATGCCTCAAGGTTGTACCTCAGCCTAGGCCCCCGCTGAGCTCTGCTGGGATGTCAGGTGCTGCAGCAGAGCAGCCTTCATCCTTTGCATCTGCAGACCGGTGATCACAGCCTTGCTCCCCAGCACCTCAGCGATGTCACTTGTTATCTATGCCCAGTGAATTTCAAATCTGATACTGAATGCAATGAAGTTGCCTGCTTCTGGCCATACTGAAGGAATTAATACTACCAGTAACACCAAATAAGGCAATAAAAGACATTGCTTAGTTTGCAGAACCTTTTATTTTCCTCCCTAGAACTATTTTTAGTTAAACAATTTTCTGCCAAAAAAGCTCTGTCTGTGTCCAGAACTGCCCTGGTCATCGGCGCTGTTACCAGGGACTCGAGCTTTATGGCCCTCATAACTCCGGAGGGCGAAAGGTCGAGCCGTGGAGCCTTTGTGTCAGCTCCACATTTCTCTTTAAACACATGTGAGAGACAAAGCTCCCCTGAGACCCCCATGGAAACTGCCTCCGGGGAGGGGAGAGGGTGAGAGAGCACTGGCCTGGCAGATAAAAGCAACATCAAAAGGAGCAGGGAGCAGCTGTCCATCTGGAGAAGCAAACTTCTTTTTCTTTCCTTCTTCTTTTAGGAGAGACTGTCTCAAAGGATAGTCTCAAAAAAAATTTTGCATGGAAGGAGAAAAAAAACAACCCAACAACCAACCCACTGGCAAGGGGGAGGGCAGAAAAGCCCCCGCAGCAAACAGAAGGAGGTGCTGCTTGGCAAAAATCCCAGGCTGAATCATTTAAATCACTTTTAGTGCCTCCAAATGCAAGTCGCTGCCTCTGTTTATAGAGTCACAGTGAGAGACCTGAAGAGAATACATTTCCCAAAGCAACATCTGAGCTCGGGAATGAATCAAAACTCACTTCATACACTGCAAACCCCCTTCTCTCTGACCAAGCTATTGTTCTGTGGCCGAGTGCAGCATCAGCCTCCATCCCCGCAAGAAAAAACTCACAGCTTGATGACCACATAGCCGAGCATGTTTATGATAGGGAGTGCTTCACTACACAGGCTTTCCATTACACGTAACCGCCAATGATAAGCAGTTTGCATACAGGTAATTGTTGATCAACACACCAACATAGGTGTGTGTAATCCTTCACTTTTGAAAATGACAAATTCCACATCCTTACCATTGGTTTTACAGACACAAAAAACTCTTCTCCCAGGCTGTAACTATTAAAAAGAGTAACTCAAACACAACACATACCCATCCCCAAAATAAAAAGAAAACTGCAGTCAAACTCCACAAATTCAGCAGCAAATCGCAGTCTGCATCATAAATGGGGGAAACAGGGCTTCTTCCCACTCCTTCCCTCGTTCCAGGGTTTCCCATCATGTCTACTCGCACATGAAGACACTTAAGAAGATGCTGACAACTTATTTCACCTTTCAGTGTAGGTTGAAAATACCTTTTCAAAAACAGACAGTGAGCAATATAAAAATCAAGAAAGTCCAGTTCTTGTTTTTACCAATCCAACTCTTCCATTATTGTGAATCTGAAGCTGTAAAATTATTGGAATACCCAAGATGATGCCAGGCCACAACTGCTGGAAACTTTTTCAGTAAAGGGAAGATGTTGCAAGTAGCCTGTAACACGTATTTAACTATCTTGTATGATTCCTAACAGGAAAATACCTGGCAGCCTCCCACATGTCCAGGAATGTACCCCATACCGAAGGGAGAAGGGATGAACGATGGATACACTAGCCCTCTGCCCTAGCGAGGTCGACAGCACCCTGGGGCGTGCACTGGGGAGCTCACTGCCCACAGCCTGGTGCCACATCACCGCCCAGATGCAGGAACGAGATCTGCCTTTCTCTCCGGAGGGAGGCCAGGAGCCATGCCCAGGGGCAGGTACCCGGCTAACACAACCAGACCAGCAGTCTGCTCTACAGTGGCAGTCCCCCACACCCTGTGGGGCACTTCACACACCTGCCTTAAAGTAAATCAGCATTTATGCAGGGCTTCTGCATGCGTGGGAAGGCAAGGGGGAGCACGACCCCCTTCGTGACTCACCCTGGGACACACATCGGCATCTACTTGCACCTGCCGCACCCTCCCGCAGCAGCAGCCTGGGGTGCTCCCACAGGCCTGTGTGACACCCAAAGGGCAGGTGAGTGCGCCCGAGTGTGTCCGACATGCTCCGTGTGGCATATTGCCGGCAGCGCTGCAGACCTGGCCAGCGCGGGGAAGAGAGCGGGAGCCAGGGGAGGAAACATCTCCTGTGAACTGGGCTGAGACACGTCCTTAGCAGCACAGGGAGAGAGCAGTGCTCCCAACCTGCACTGGCAGGGATTAGTTTAGCCAACTTCAACAACAGGCACCTGCATGCACGGAGATGTCCCTCAGCAGAACCATGGATGCCGGGACACCGTCCTGCCCCCAGCTCAGGCGTCCCCTGCACCGAGGGCAGAGCCAGCCCCTGTGCTCCTCACAGATCTGACTCCCAACTCACACCTCCCCACTGCTGCCGGGATAATAAATACCTCACGCCTGAGCGCAGCGCGCAGCCAGGCTGCTCTCCCGCTCCCTGACGGCACGTCCAGGAGCGGCAGATTGGCAGGTTGCTGGAGGAGGCGAACCTCACAGGCTGGCGGGCAGCCAGGCCGCCGTGGCCTCCTGCCACAGCCCCTGCATCTTGCAGGGCCAGCCTGCCAGACACGTCCCCCCATCGCGTGACAGGCCACTGGGTTGTCTCACACGCTAGAAAAGATTTGAGAGGCCTGCCTCATCACCGAGAGGCCCGTGCAGGGTCCCCTTTGCTGTCCTCACCCAGCCTAGGGCTTGGAGGGGCTGGCAGGTGAGCTCCCTCCTGGTTTTGGTCCAGAATTGGTGCCCAGAGTACTGCAGATCACTTCAGATGCTCTCCATCTCCCCTTCGTTCTGATGGGGATACCCTGTGTTCACTCTTGTTTGTGTTTTGCAGTCCACTGCCAACATTACCAGGGCAGAGGTGTTCCCATCCCGTTCCCCGTCGGTGCAGAAAGGCAAGCGCCCAGGAGAGCCCAGGACCCACACTGACCCACCCACGGGGGCATTGATACCAGTGAGCTCCTGTCAGATTTGGACACAGAAATCCAGCAGTTCTTCACGCCTTAGGTGTGGTCCAAAAGGCTTTTTACCTGAAAGCTGGGTTGTGTGAGTCCTCACATGTCAAACTGCTTCTTCCAGCCCTGCTGTCCTGGCATGTCTCCAGTCACAGCTTCCACAGCGGGAATCAGCACAGAGCTTCTCTTCCAAGCGGCTCCGGCACCCGGTCCCACTCACAGCTCCACAAACCCAAAAGTTGGCTCTGATGGCCTTGGTGAAGAAAAGAGTGCTGTTTTTTCCTCAAGAGCGGGCTATCTGCCATGAACCACAGATTCAAATTGTGGTGAAGACTAGGGCTGCCCATATAGCTACATTTTCAGATGTGTCCTCTTTTTCCACACATAAATATCTCCAGTTGGATCCTTTTGGATTTTTTTTTGTTTAAGTTTTATAGATTTCTCATGGTTTTCTGAATATCTGTTTGGTCTATAAGGTCAAAAGCCCCTTGCTATGCTGCAGCATGTCTCAGAGCCTCAGACAGGTGGCCAGGAGCCACCCTGGGGTATCTGGGACAGTCAGCACCCAACCCGCACTGCTGTGCACATGCACTGTGCTAAACCTGCCACACGGTCAGTCCGATGCACAGACCTCCTGCGTGTGTACTGCCTGATATTACCTAAACATCAATCTAAAATGCAAAGAATAACTGTACAGGGCATGTGCAGCACATCTGATGGTACTTCCTGGAAGCACCAGACTTACTGTCTGTAAAATCTTGAATAGAAATATGGGAGCTCTAGAGGAGAATTTGCTGCAACTGTGTTACTCAAGCCTACTTGCTCTATTCTTAGTGTCTTCCCATCCATAGTAACGGGTCATATTAACAGGTTGGTACTTGTGTGGTCTCTTTTATTCCTCATTATTATCTCCCAGCTGTGTCTAGAGCAGAAGTTTCTGACATTGCTCACTGCTGTTGTGGCCACTTGTGCTCGTGTGGTGCACACCACGCTAAGGCTACTCATCAATTTCACCATGACACAGCACTTGCACCCTATAGCTCCATTGGCTTAGATGGAATTATTTTAGACATAGCTGAATGTAATTTTCATCAGAATCTGGCCTTTATTTTAACTGCATTTAGCCCTTGAGTATGTTTCAAGTGTGTTTCATCTTCTACAGACCTTTAAAATACTCTTGTATCTCCTCTGTGTTGCAATGAGTGCAGCCCAGGAGCTGCTCTGATCAGCCGGGCAGAGTGTGCGGCTGCAAGACAAGGTGTTTCTGATGGCTGGGCTGAAGCTGAGACATGTGCCTCTACTGGACAGCCATCTGATCTGAATCTTGCCCTTCTGAGCAAGCTTCGTTTGAGCATGTAAAAAATTGCTTGCAAAAACAACATCTGAAAAAAATACTTCCAATTTTAAAGGTAACCGTCCAGAATGTTATTATGTTAAAGAAAGTCCCACCAGACCTCGCACAGGCTCTGAAGAAAAGGCCCAGAGGAGCACAGTGGACCAAGAGGAAAGCTAGAGAGTTTGTCTAGAGCTCTTGTAAGAGTTGCTTTCTTGCTCTTTCCTCACTGAGCACCCCCTGCGCTCTAAAGGATTTGAAAGACCCTGAGGAAGATTTTGTGGCCTGCCTGTGCATAATGAAAGCGCCAGTGTGAATGCGGCACCCTCCTCAAGCACGCAAGGCTTTCCCCGGGGCCCTGAGAAGCCCCTTCCCTGACTCTTTGTTTTGTTTTGCTATAAGCTCTGCCTGTACTGAAGGGGTTACTGTCTCGTACAATGTAACAGTGGGGCTGACTTGGCTGGAACAGACATTAACTTCCACAGTAAATCTGGCAGGAGCTGGTAATTACAGAAAAAGCAGCCAGGGGTCATGGCCAGCCAATGCTCTGGAGTAACAGAGCAGAAAATCAAAACAGAGGGGGAAGGGAAATCATATTCATCATAGTCTTAGGGCTGAGGTCGGTCTCCTCCAAACTATCAGGAGCCTGTCGTCAATTGTTATGTTTAGAAGGAGCCTCTGGAAGATGAGGTAATAATAATGTTAAACATTAACTTGTTAGTGCTCCCGCTGCACTGGAAATTCACCTCCACCCCAGCACAGCTGGGAAGGGGGAATGCTCCCTGGAAACAGCCGGGAATATGGTTCGCTAATTGCACTCCTGCATTTGTCCTGTTGCTGGCAGGTTTCTAGCACTAACATGCAACCCAAAGGTTCCTGCTTTGGGGGTCCTGCGCTCTCCCCCCAGGTCCTGCATTGCTTCAGAGCCCTTCAGCACAGGCTTCTGCCCCCGCCATCGCTCCAGGGCACAGGCAGCGCCGTCCTGCAGCGCTGTCTCCGAGCAGGCAGAGAGAGCACGCACGCAACACCTTGACAGGATGGCGAAGGCTCACATATGGAGCAGGAGCAAGCATCGAGTGGGTGTGTGGTGTCCTGATAAAGTTTGGGAGAAGACTGGTTGCGTGGCTGCTGTCCTATAGCTCCTCACAGCTCTGCACTCCAGCATCTTTTCTTTCAGCCTGATTTAAATGAGTGGCTGCCCTGGGGCTGTAAGTGGATTAACACTACCTGAGAGCCCATCCATGAAGGAGTGAGGTCATGGCAGGATGAGAAGGGCTGTTAAATGTAGAGTGACTTACAGATAAAATAGTTACTTTCCTCTGCCACTGGAGAAGCCAGCAGCACTTCAGCATTCATTTGGGCTTCTGCTTGGGCTCTCACACGCACACAAACCGTCACGGCATCCTGCTGGGAAACCCCATCCCTTGACAGTTGCCTGGATTAAACAGACAAGGCCTCATTGCAGAAACACAGAAAGGAAAATCCCTGGCCGTGATGCAGTTTGGCACATACCCTCCGACGGCTGCCTGGCCTCACCCAGGCCTTTTGTAAATGTGGGGTATAAAACCAGCCTTAAAGATGTGCTGAGCCTTACAGAGCACTGCTGACATCTCCAGAAAATGAGAGCCGCTAAAATGGAAAATTCAATTATCAGTGGTAATACAAAAGAACTTGGAGGTCTAATGCACAGAAAACATGGATTAACTGATAGAGGTTGAGCTGGTCTATGGAAAAAGTCACTGGCACAGGTTGTCCCCTGTGCTTTGTAGATTGTGGTATCCCCCTTCTTCTTTGAGGGACAGACAGCTGCTGCAGAAGGGGGCCAGACCAAGAGCCAGGCTGGCGTCCCGGATCAGGCTGAGTGATCCTGGATGATGCTGAAGGAATGGTTTGTCTACTCATCAAAAGACTAACAAGGTGGCCCCTATCTGCCTCTCTGCATGTCAGGCATTGCTCGGTCGAGCAGAGATTCAGCAGGTGAGCAGCCGCCACTGTTAGAGGCAGTGGGCTACCGACTGGCTCAGAGAAGAGGGCACAGGAGCTGTGCATGATGGCCTGAGGCCAGACGCTGGTCAGAGCAGCGATTCGTCTGCTGGCACCAACATGCTGGTTCTATCCTGGATCAAGTTTAATCTTGAAGTAGCGCTGGTGTTGCAGTAATCCCATAGGCACTGTGCAGGGTGATAAACAGGCACCTGTAAACAGATATAGCATGGCAAAGTGTAAATTATAGCTTTTCCACATGCACTCTGTCTTATACCTGCTCTGCTGCATCTCAGCTTTGTATTCATAAAAACATATTAAAAAATGGGGAAAAAAAGGGATACCAGGCTCACTGTAGCCACTTCCAGTAGTCACTCGCTGCTGTACTGCACACACTACCTTGCAGGTCACTGTATCTAAGCTTTCACATTTGCTTTAGCTGTTGGACACACAAACAAATTAGTGTAATTTGTGACCGTGTATGGAGAGAGCCTGGGTAGCTGCCTGTCACTAGATGATGGGTAACCCGTGTGTGTCTTTGCTTACAGCAGATGTGATTCAGCCACTGACACATAGCTTAAGGTGTGGAGTTTGGGCAAGAGGCAGCCCTTGCACTGGTGGGCTGGGGCTGCAGCTGGGTAAGAACCAACCTGTGGTCCCAGGCTGTGATGTCCTTGTGTTTCCAGGCTGCTCAGCAGGCTGCAGTGCATACTTGGGGCTGGGGATCTCTCCTTTTCTTTGTGTTTCTGGTCAAGTAAGAACTGGGAATTACAAATATTTTATTTTTTCAGAAGATTTCTAGCCCATTTTCAGAAGTCCAAGATGTTAACATAACCTTCAGGTGTTCAGACAAAATCTGGAGCTCTTTTCTGAATTGCAGACTGCTTCTGTTCTGGTGTACACCACGCTGTCCACGGACAACATGAGCCCACGCAGCTGCAGCCCAGGACCCACCAGAGCTCTGCCACCCAGGCTTCGAGGAGGGTGGCCGGCAGTGGTGCAGGCGGACATGCTCTGGGGCGGCCTGAGGGAAGCCAGCATGGTGACTGCCCACGCAGCTCTCTGTTGTCTAGGTGCAGTTCCTCCCACATAGCGTTAGAGGCATCATTTGCTAGAATTAAATATCTCTGAGGTAAAAGGTCCAGGTTCAGACCTCTCTGAGGAGGGCCAAACCAAGTGCCACTTGAACTTTTTTAAACCGTAAAATGTAAGGACACGCAAAAATAAAAGTCCTGGAATCTTCAGAAGATGTGGGAACAATTCTTACTTTAAATACAAGTGCAATTTTCTCTAACCTCAGTGTCATGATTCAGCTTTTCTAAAGTAAATAATTTACAATAACAAAAGCAAGAAACCAAGAGGTTTGTGTGGGATCAAGGTAAAAACAGATTTTGCAATGTGAGAGAGATGAAAGGTAGGTTATCATGAAAACAGGACATCTTGATCCTACCGCTAAGGAAAAGCTGAATCCTCCACCACAAAACCTAGTCTGAGTCATTGTTTAATGAACCGAGCATTGCTCGCAAAAATTCAGCTCTGAGCTCTTTTTTTCAGATAATAAAAACACTGCTGATATTTTTATATTGAGTTAATGGTCTTGAAGAAGAGCCACAAAATTGTACTTTGCTGTACACGCTCCTAGAAAAAGTAAATCTGGAGGGAAACAAAAAGATTCTGGATGCACTGTTTACTTAACCCCCCTGAACCTCTTCTTTCCCTCCCACACAAGCACCTAAACCCACTTATGTGCTTGTTGGGAATTACGAGGTCTGTTCTCAGGGTTGCAGGGTTTTACAGAATGATTCAAAGAAAAGTAGAAACCGTCCTGCGCTCTCCTTGTGTCTGCTAGCTCTGCTGACACTGAGGGAGGATGCCAACATAGCTTAAATCTCAGCAGACCTTTACAGAGCTGGCTTGGTGTTCCTATCCACATTTCACAGCTGGAGAAACACGTTCAAAGGCAGGACCTTGACAGTACCAGTGTGCTTTTACAAAACAGATTCAGCTGCCCCAGAGCTAGCAACATGAGCCCTGGCATAGGCAGGTCTTCTTTTCTGGCAGCAGAGTCCCAAAGACAGCTGAAAGCCCCCCCATATACAACCATTTCCCAGAACTGCCAACGCTGCTGCTCCAGTATTAGCAAGAAGGGATTTTTTACTAAAACTTTGTCCAGGTGGGGTATAGCTTAAGAGATTTGCCCCGGACCAGCATACAGGTTAGCGTCAGAACCAAGAAAGGTAGCTCCATCTCTGGCTCCCTGCAATTAAGGATGTGTGTAGACAATTGGGCTGGGAGCTTGTCATCACCTCTTATGAGGAAAGTGAAAGGGGGAGGCCTCTTGGAGAGCATTAGAGCTTTTATTGCAGAGAGATATTACAAAAGATTGCACAGTGGAACATGTTCCAGAATCAGGAGGGACCTCAACCCTAAATC
The DNA here is from genome assembly GCA_011057875.1 of Pterocles orientalis. Taxonomy (NCBI): domain Eukaryota; kingdom Metazoa; phylum Chordata; class Aves; order Pterocliformes; family Pteroclidae; genus Pterocles; species Pterocles orientalis. Next base: position 1,009,416 of record WKFP01014298.1, read on the forward strand.
TTTTGATTCCTTTTGCAGCTGGAAACATGTCACAGCAGGATCCACTACAGGTCCTAGTGCTGGAAAACAATGGAGATAGACGGTACAGTAAGGTTTTTCTCATACAAAAATGGCACTTTTTTTTTTCTGACATGAAACTGTTTTCACACCAGGCCTCTCCCTGACACTAGGACCATCACAGGCTGAGGGATGAGTAGATGTGGCACGTGACATGAAGGTGGAATTCAGCAGGCGATTGAAGAAATGCTGATCTAAATTATACTTCACCACTGTGTGACCCTTTTCCTTACCCTTTGACTGGGATTTCTGAATGCTTCCGACATACATTTCCAAACTTGGAGAGCCGTATTTCAGATACCTGCAACTGTAAAACTCTGCGAGGAACAGCCTGAGAGCTTGACTCCCTCACCTTGAACCTCCTTGGCTGTGGTCAGGGTGTAGCCAGCCACTGATGTGTGAAAGCCAGCATTTGCTTGCTCACTCATTTGCTTTCAACCTCCACCCCCCATAGCCATTGAAATGTTGCTTTTGGCAAGAGCTGGGGCACAGGGGAGGGACAATTACCACGAGCACTCATTGTTTGCAGAATGTTTTTCTTAATGCCTTAGAAAAAAAAAGAAAAGGGCCAGGTTGAAAGGTCAGCCGACCTCTTTGTTTTCTTTGGAATGAGAGATTCAAACCCTTCAGAAAATGTTTTATTAGCTCTTCTGAATTTCACTTTCCGCAGAGGTTTTCTCTCCAGGCAATGTTTAGAGGCACCAGCAAGGAGTGGCCACGCTCATCAGCTGAAGGTGATTTAAGGAGAAGAACAAAATCTGCGCCTTGGCTAATGGAAAGCAATTCTTTGTTTCAAATTTTGTTATGAGAGAAAAAACCCACTTGTTTGCTGAGGAAGAAGGAGCTCAGGGAGTGAGCAAAGGGCTGTGGAGTCAGTTTTACCTTACCTCTTATTAGCACTAGCTGGAAGACTCTTCTGTTTGACCCAACCGTCAACTACTCACACCAGCAGCGTTTGCAGTCTCATGCGTAGATAACAAATGTTTATAGGACAAGTCTGCACAAGTGGCATTTCAGCATTTCGGCCCCTGCGGAGTGGGGCTGGCTAGCGAGGGCACAGCGGTGTCCTGAGCAGGCAGTGGGGCGGCAGGCTGGCACTGAGCAGAGTGGGGCTCAGGCTATGCCTGCTTGACCCCCTTTCTCCCTGTGGAAAAACACAGAAAATTAGATTCCTCTCCATTGTGAAGGGCTTTCAAACCTAACGACAAAAGGCAGTATTCAGAGCTGGAAACTATTGTTGTTTTTCTTTGGGGGCATTCAGTCCAGGACAGGTTTGGGATTCAGCAGTAAATGAAGATAAGAAATGCTTGTATTGCCGTTTTCTATGGCATATATGTGAAATTAAAACTTTATTTCCTTCATTTTGGTAACTTTATTGACCACTGTATATTTGGTAAAGTGTGTTTTCAGAGCAATCCAGGTATTTCCATTCATGGTAATGGCACTAAGAAAGACTGATTTCTTCCTCCTTTTTTTCACAGTCATTGAGATGTAAAACACATGGGCTCCAAACAGAGATGTTCCCGCAGTTAGGGCCATCAAAATGGTGTGGGGGCCCTCTGGGACAGGGTTCAGACCACAGTCTTCCCACCATGTATGAATGAGGAGAGGGTAGTTTAGTATACAGCCTCCTTTCTTCAGCAGACACTGAAAAAGCTCGAGTTTTTCATTCATACTTCTCAAAATGCTTCACAGCGGTAGCAGGTATCATTTCCCCTCCATCTCTAAGAGTAGAAGTGCCAAGCCCACCTGACGTTGCTAACATGTTTATAGCTTATTGTGGGGATGTGAGTTGCAAACGCAGGCATGTCTGTGCATGGCAATGAGCAGATCCATGTCAGAGATCCAAGAAGCAGGTCTAAATAAACCAGTACAGCACCGAGTGTAAAAGGCAGCTCATCTTTTGGAAGGAGGACAGCTGCATCAGCACGGTATCCACTCTGGAGGTAGCCCAGCTGATCAGTCTGCTACCTGAAGTTGCTTTAGGGCTCATCCAGCACAGATTCTGGACTTCCAAGCTCCAAGGTGATGGTTCTTATGGTTTGGGAGAGAGCTCAGAGGCTGCTGCACCACATGCAACTCATGAAGCAATGCAGACACCATTTCTTTCAGTGTGGGAACTGGGGGGATGACTTTTACCAGCTGTCCAGTCCCTTCCTATTTACATGTCCTTCATTAATGAATCTGAGTGACAACTTCAATGCAGCTCAGAAGAGGCTGGTTTAGCAGTGGTTCCCCACAGGTGTCAGATGAACCCCAGTGCAAGCCATTAGGAGGGCTCTCCTTCCTCAGCAGACCTCCAGCCTCAGATTCAACTCCCACCTCAGAAGACAAACCCAGATAAAGTTTTTCTTTACAGAAACAAACCTTGCTTCTGCACCCAAAACAGCACGGCCGCACTGCATGGCCTGGCTGTCCCCTTTGCAGTACCACAAAGCCCTGCTCTGTCCAAGGACACCCTTGTCTCTGGGTGGCAGAGAGGATAGGGATGGACCATGCTTGTCCTTTATAGTTTCACCCAAGCAGGCATTTTGGTTGCCTACCTCGGTTAGGGATGGCAATTCAATCCTGCAGAATAAATCTATGGATTACAAACCAGAGCAGCATGAGTTTTGGAGATAGGCACCCTATGTGAATACGAGCTACAAAAACAGTGTCCTGACCCTCTCCTCAGGCAGGGTAACCAACGCCCTGGCAGCTCCGTGAGCGCTTTGACTCTGTTACCTAATCTCCAGCTGTGGGCTCTGCACCGTGCCAAGTCTCCTTTGGCTCTGTCTAGTAATAATCGTTTCTGGAGTCCCGCCAGGGCCTCCTGCCAGTTCCAGTCACACTCTGCTAATGCGAGAGGCAGAGTTTATTAATTCATCGCCAAGGCCCATTGTCTGGGACACTGCCTGGCTGTTTATTTACTCCAATATGGTCTGTATTTACTCAGAGCAAGCGAGGGGACTTTGTTTAACTTTGCAAGACCTTCTGCTGGAGGAGACATGTGACCTTATGCAGAACTTCAGATAAATGTTCAGAGCTCGGGAAGGACCTTTTCTTTTTTTTTTTTTAAGTGTGGCCTCAAATAACACCGGTAGCCAGTATTGACAAACTGTAGCAAAGTGTAATAAAGGAAAGGAAAACATAATAGAGTTCTCATTTGAAATACATTTGCGAGTGTTTTGAAGATAAAAGGAGAAAAACAAGTGCGTACCCTAGGACTGATGCCACGAGATAGGGATTTGCAGCAAAGGCAAAGGGCTTTGCTTAGAGAAAGGGACAAGTCAAGACATGTTAACCTGAGGCCGCTCTCCCCTTTCCACTGACGTCCAGCAGCATGTGCCTGCGATTGGAGGTGGCAACAGGCTTCTGCAGAGGGCATGTAATGTCACCTGATGGCAGCATGCTGGTTGTGATATGGAAGGGTACACAAAGAGACCAGTTGTAAAGCCCAGTAAAGCTTTGTCCATCAGGAGAGTATTTTTTTGCAGGCAATGCTGCTGTACTGGCATAACCCTTGGTGCGCATTTCTGTTGGGGTAAAGGTGTCTCCTACTAGTGCAATTTGAGCTGCAGATTATATGTTGTGTTTTCTTCAGCAATAAAACCTATTTAAGGAACTCCTGCCTTCTTGTCCTTGCTCTCACCTTTGCACTGCTCTCAGTTGCACCTTTGTTTGTTGTGAAATTGTGCCCTAGATTGAATTGTGCAAGGATCTTGGTTTAGGAAAGAAAAAACAAACAAACTTTTTCCCCATAACATACAATATTTGCAGTCCTGCATAAGGCACTTTCACGTACATATATACTGGGTAAGCTCAGTTCAGAGAAAGGCTACTGTATTACTGTAATTCTACTGGTTTATTTAATGTGGTATAAATTGTGCACGCACGTACGTTTGTATACAAACATACACTACTTACATGCACGTGTGTATTTATAGAGACAATCCTCCTGGGAGAGGGGGTAGGGAAAAAATACGACAATCTGAACAGTGCATGCTCTTGTCTGGCTTGTTTTAAGTCAGATCCTCAATGCTATTGTAACATGGTTTTGTATTTAATTTCCTGTGTTTGTAACTCAAGCCAACTTCCAGTGTTGCTTGTGTGAGTGTTTGTTTGGGTTTCTCTGAGGGCCTTTCTTTTGTTGGAAAGTGTGAGGATTTTAACATAGCTGTTAACACCGCACTAAAAAGCCTGATCTTGTTTTCATTGGGGCAACTGCTAAAACACCCTTCTGTTTGTAGTGGGAGTGGCGCTGGTTCCAGCGCTGGAGTCCAGCATCAGCATCTCTGCACACCCGCCCTACTTCTGTCTGGGGACACTGCACAGCCAGCCCCCAGGGGAGGTTTTGCTCCCACTTTTCACCAGTATGAAAGACCCGTATGTCTTCAGAGCAGCAGCAAGCCTGGGCTGTGACTGAAGGAGAAGGTGGATTTAGTTCCTGCAGCTCCAGAAGTTTTCTTACCTTTGCTTGACAAGCCCCTACCTCCACCAGCACAGGTGATGTGCTGCCTCAGTCTCATTGCCCTGCGGTACCACCAGCAGCTGAGCTGGGCTGTGGCATGGCCGCCCCTTCAGCCTGCTGCCAGGGGGCTGTTGGTACCCCACGCTCCCCCCCAAGGGCTACTGTTCCTGCCTGTCCTCCTCCACAAGCCAAAGCTGCCTCTCCAAATACACACAGTGGCTGATACCACTTGTTTGTTTACTGGAGAAGTTTTGCAATGGAGTGTGAAGAGAGAGATGTAACTGTCAGGGTACCACGCGTGGGGTAGTGCCAAAACAGTGGGGGGAGAAGGGGGACAATGGGTGGGCTTGTGTCTCTGTGCAGAACAGCATGAGCTGCCTCCTGTTGGTTTGCCTTTTCAGGGGGTACCAGCAGCCTCCTCAGTGGAAGAGGGAAGGTGCAGCAAATGTTTGGGACCCTCAGGTCTCCTGACCTGTGTTGCATGGAGCACACTATATTTATCCTTTGAGCTGTGTTCTCCCAAAACACGGTTCTTGGGAAGTGGACACCTGGGCTGGGCAGAGGCCAGCATTTCTCTGCCATACCCTACCATCACCATCACTCTTCCTGACGGCTCATACTAACACCTGCTGGCTCTATCAGAAGAAGAGTAGCCCGGTGCTGTCCGTGAAGTCTCCTCACATATATTTTCTATACCAGCCCATTTCAGTCTAGATTAGTGAATTTTCCCTGCCTGGGGCTGGTATTCCCCAGTGGTTTATTTGGAGTAGCACGTGAATCCTAGAGGATGTGTAATCTTATGTTGACCATTGGGCCTCATTTGTGTATTTTATTAGTTAATTTTTAAACACTGACCTAGAGCTCTGGATCCATTTTAAAATAATCCAAATTATAAATAAACAGACTGCCTAGCATGGGCTTGGAACAATAAATCAGGAGAAAAACAATTAGACACAACAGAAAAAATTGGTCTTGAGAGAAAACAGACACTGAAAGAAGGAAAGGCACACCAACGTATATTCTAGAGGGAGAGGCAGAAATAGTACAAGACTGAAAGAAAAAGAAAGGAAAGCAAAGAAACTTCATGTGCTTTAAAAAAAAAAAGGATTGCATTCAGGCAATAAATAACACAGCATTAGCACGTACATCTCTGTTAGGCTTAATTACAACAGATTCATCTTAATGAAAAATCAATCCTCTAAGCAGCTCTTAATATTCACCTTCACTGCTTGTACCTGCTAAATGAGCCTGTCTGTAACAAGAAGAGCCTGTACCCATATCACATTCAAGATTATATGCAGCTGAGCTTAAGCCTCCCCAGGGGGGTGCTGCAGAAGGTGACCTGGGGAGCTGGGTGGCCATGGAGGGGAGGGGGGTGGCATGCTGCCCTCCTATACAAGTAGCCCAGGCTGTTTGCTGCAGATAGGAGAAGGGAAAAGTAAGGGTGGCTTTTCACACAGCTGGCTGATCTTTATTACCTCTGAGTTTGGTGACACAGGCAAGAGTATTTTGTTCTCACTTAAGGAAACATGCTTAGCAGGTCTGTGGGCAATAGCCATTTGTTGCCACTGTGGCCCATTCACTTACGGACCTGAAATGTCATACCTACGCACAGTCTGTTTATTCTGGTATCATCTCTCTGGCAGCAGCTAACATTTCTTCTTCCAGAAGATGCAAGAAATCTTCTGCAATAATCTGTCCTGGGGAAAACTGCTTCTCTGTTGCCAATAGCAAGAGTTTGATTTATGTTCTTTATATCACATCTCTAATTTAATGTTGAAAGTCAATGTTCTTGCACTGAACCATCTAGCTTCGCTTACTCACTCTTTGATACAGTAATGTGGCAGTAAATCCCACAGATTAATTACCTACTGCATCTGAAAATAAAGGCAGTGCTTAGATGGCCCAGGGTGTCACTGGACCAGTAGAAGACTGGTGAAAGTGGAGTGCCACCAGCGGCACTGAAGGGAGAGAAGTCACCACCATCCCTCCTGAGACACGTACACTCACCCCAGAGCTGCAGACACAATGCCAAACTCTAGGTATTTTGCTAGACCAGTTGGGTTGGAAAGCACAGGGCATCCCTGTGTCCCCACCAGGACTGGCATTTTCAAAGCATCCAATAAGCTGCTTGTAAAAGAGCAGTGAGGACCTGCTTCTCCTCTTGAGCAAGGCGTGCTTGGAGTGTGCTGCCACTGCAGCTGTGCAGTAAAACTTGCTCTGCTGAGACCAGAAGGGGTCCTGTGGTTGTATTGGTCCTTAATACACTCAGTTGATGAATCCTGTGATTTAAGTGGGCTACAGCACTGTCTTCCCTCAGTTGTCTGTCCCTTCCCCTCTCACGGGCAGACGGCTGACACGTCCAGCTGCACTAAGCCCCAAGGACAAGTCCAACTCTTCAGAAACCCACAGCAGCTCCAGCACACCCTGTCCCGAAGCTCCAGGCACATGTCAGGGAACAGTTTAAATCTCCACAGAGCACTCACTGGGTACAGCACATAACATTAAGACTTTGCCCAGGATCCTAAACCAAGTAATCCTTCCTCTTGATAGCACAATATGTACACCTTAGCGAGAGTAATGAATATTGCCAGCATGAGTCCACCTCGGCTCCTCTGCTCTGCAGATCAAGCTCCAACCTGAGCTCAGGAAGGAGCAGAGGGTCCAGGTCCCTTTTCCAGCAGTTCACAGCTTGTCCTATGAATCACAGAGCCTTTCTGTGTGCTGGTCCCAGAGCTACATATGCTTTGAAGCAAGTTCCTCTCTTCCTGACTCATTTTCCTGACCTTCCTGCATTGGTCAGTGGGTTTACCTGGCCCAGGCTCATCCCCATGCGTTCCCACAGCAGCACCTCTCAGCTGAGCAAACCATGTGTTCCCAGCTGTAAGAACAGCCATTTCAGGGAAACACACACACTGTTGTGTGTCAGACCACACTTGACGGGGACGTGACACAGTCAAGGCCAGCAAACAGAGGGGTATCCCATATGCCAGGCACCCTATCAGACAACACTCCTCCCTCCACCCACCCTGCTGCAAGCAGGGGAATTCCCAGTGGGACAAAGACGGACACCTCCAGGTCCCCAGCATCTTTGCATAGGATGGAGGTGGTGTTTCAGGCTGAGGAAGCAGCACTCCAGTAATGAATAAGGGATTGCTAGGAGCTAGACAACTCCTGATGACAGGAGCTAAACTGAAGTGACAAACCTTCAACGTATAAGTATTCCACCTTAAATTAGATGGGATGAATCGTGAGCTAAATACCAACTGCAAAACACTTTGGGATCCCTGCTACATTGCAGTGAGCTGCATGGTATAGCTGGCTTTCCCAAATGTTTAACCAACAGGACTGAGAGGAGCAAACATCCAAAAATTTGCTCACGTGATGTCTGCAGTTGTGACGCTACCAAAACACTTGGCAGGCTAAGGGGTGGAAGAAAGGGACAAATTGTGTGTACAGTGCATTTGTGGTTGCTTCCTTCTGGGAAGCAGCAGCCTGCCTGTCCCAGCACAGTGCAGCATCTCAGAGCATAATATCCCAAAGCATGAATAGCAGCGATTTGCATCCAGGAGTGCTCTCTACCATTTCCACTGGGAAATTTGTGTCCGACTAAATATCCCTGGACCCTACCACACTGTGCATTTCGCACATTAAATAATTACAAAGAGACACTTGAGTGCAGAAGCAGATGTTCTCAGACACCTGAGGTATGCCTACACTGCAACCTAAAGAAAGGCATGACCAAAGATTTTGTAGCTGTGCAAGAGCTACCTTTAATTACCTAGCTCACATACTGACAATGAAGCACAGATTAGCTGCTCAAATTTTCTCAGGCCAGTTTTCCATCCTAGGCTGAGTCCCACAGTCTATGGATAGGCTGCTAGTTCTGGCAGACCCTTTGTAAACAAGCTGTACCCCACCATCTTCCTGAAACAAAAAGGTGTGCTCAGCCTTTCACTGGTACATCAGTGCTTGGAAGCTGGTAGGCCAAAGCAACAAGCAGAAAGCAATCTGAAAGTTCCAATCAACATGCCACCAAGCTCTTCCCATTACCCATTTTTTTCCTGAGTATGCTCCGTAAGAACCTTGGGTGAAGCTTTGTGAAAGGCAACCATGGACAGGCTGCCCTTTCCGTCCTTGGCCTTATGGATAATTTGATGTCTCTGCCTCCGATGTGATGCATCTGATGCCCTCCATGGTGCTGGAGTGTGTTGTTTGCAGAGGTCTGTGCAGGTTGAGGGGTGGTGGGCCCAGCACCACCTGTCTCAATGAATTGCAGAAGCAGCTCTTGCACAAGGACCAGGCTGCTGTGGGTGGCAAAGGCAGAGGGTGCAGGGAAAAACTGCATTCATGGACCAAACCAGAGTAATAAATAACTGCTACAAATGGTTGAACTGGGGACTCCAAGTATCTGTAACATGATAATGTTTGGAAATGAACGGCCTCTGGAAGCACTGAGTAAACAGGTCAGAAGGTTCAGTGACTTCATGTATTGGAGAGACTAGAAATTATACATTACAGGATGAGAAGGAGCCAGGTACGGCTCCTTGCTGACAACCAAAGGCCAACATGGCAGCACAGGCTTCACACTAGTAGGGACTCCACACCAGGCCCTTCACAGTGGCCTCTGAGCACCTGCTATAGCTTTGTTATCTTAGAGGAAAGAATCAGGGCTTATTTTTCTGTATTTCCAGCTACCTTTGCTGAGGATCCAACTGCCTTAGTTTTCTTGCACAGGCAGCGAGAAGCAGTTATTTGCTGGGTCAGCTTTAGATCCCTGGCTTCTCTATGAATCTCTCGCTGGGCTACTTCTATTCTCAAAGAGCCTTCTAAATAACATATACAGTTTCAAGCCAAAAGGGAATTATGCTGTCCAGGCAGCTGTGGTTTATTTGTGTCAAGGTGGGGGCACTAATGTGTATTTGGCCATTCAGAATCACAATTCTTTCAACGTCTTCTAAATCTCAGCTTCATCATTCCTATAGAAACAGTGTCTGGTAACTATTCCAACACCTTAACTATTAAATTGCTGGAATCAGTTTCCTCTTTCCCTGCCTTTGTGTATGCATTTATTTCTCCCAACAGGTTAAAAAAAGAGCGTGCACATAATTTCCCAGCCTAGGATCAATATGACAAAACTTACCATTTTCGTGCAGTGAAGAACTTTGATGTTAAAAAGTTGGGTGCAAAATTCTATCTTTGAAAAGTTGATGTTTCTATGCTGCTATCATTTCTCCAACTAATATTTCCTTCTGTTCTCTACATTTTCCTTCCTTAAAGCTTTCATTTTGTGGCCCTGCCAAACTGTCTATATTTTCTTAAATTCTCATTTCCTCTGGCACACATTTCTTGCTTATAGTTACAGTAACTAAAAAAAAAAAAAAAAAAAAAAAT
>WKFP01014299.1:9645-72818 GCA_011057875.1 Pterocles orientalis
TCTTTCTTTCTTTCTTTCTTTCTTTCTTTCTTTCTTTCTTTCTTTCTTTCTTTCTTTCTTTCTTTCTTTCTTTCTTTCTTTCTTTCTTTCTTTCTTTCTTTCTTTCTTTCTTTCTTTCTTTTTTTCGTAAATGGGAACTTTAAGAAATGTTCTATTTTTAGAGTAGGTCAACCTCTATGTGCAAATCGCCATTCTGAAAAGCACAATTAAAAGAAAGCTTTATTTAGAACAGGTGGAAACAAAACATGGCACTTTGAAAATTTCCAGTTCATTGTATATGTGTTGCTAATTCTATTTCCTTAATTCAGCTTAATTTAGTGAAATAGCTTATCTCCATTTGCAGTTTTTTGTTATGTAAATTTATTCCTTATTGCCAAATTCTGCCCAGCTTTACCCTACAACCACTTGTTTTTTCCCACGCATTGCTATGCACTGCACATTTTAAATGCAATCATCACAATCCAGTACGAGACACACAAAATACTTTTAACTGGTCTGTTGATTTTTAAAAGGGGAATTGTTAATCTAACAAACAACCAGTCCCATACTTTCTGCACAGACAGTGTTTTCTGTAAGATATGTTGCACTTACATGTAGGAAAATACCTCAAAAATTAGATTTTCAGTTATAAGAACTTATCTCTGAAAGAGAAATGCCACTGAACTTTGGTATAAAAGTACTAGAGAAGCACCACACGCAGACAAATAGAAGTACTCGAGATGATGGGTAAATTATCCACCTTGCTGTATCAAGGTTGTTTCAAACTCTAAGGGACCGCAGTACAAAAGTGACGGCGGAGCAGTTATCCAGTGACAAACTAAACCAGAAGATAAACCTCAAAAGTGCTGCACTGAACCCTGCGCATTATATGGAACAGACACACTCTACCAGCCCCAAAATGGGCTAGTGGAAGGGTTATCACAGATCTGAGGACTGCTGCACATTTTGTGATTGTTATTCACTGAAACAATTACATCCAGAGAGGAACGGAAAGCAAACGCACAGCGTCTATGCCATGAAGCCAAAACACAGGTCTCCTGGATAGCAAACGCGTGAATTTGAAACCCTTTGCACTGCACAGATGGAACAAAAAAGGAGAAGGATGATCCTGGGATTTACGATCAACGCGTCTCTAGACCTAAGAATAACTTATTCTAATGACAAAAATATTAAAAAAGAAAATAAAAATAAAGAAAAATTATTCAAAGATATTAAAAGGCTTGATAATGGCAAAGATGATAAATCTTTTAACAATATTTCTGTTTTATCTGAAAAGCAAGGGGCATGACCCAAATTTAGAAAATTTCAAAAGAAGTGAATTATAAAAAACCCTATTTCACAGAAAATAGATAAATTAAAAGAAAAAAACCACTTTTGTATCTACTCAAATTTCTTTGTGCTCAAAAAGTCCATGAGACTCAGAAACTGCGGTCAAGTCAGTGGTTTTATAACAATAAAGAAAAAATTAAACATTTTTATTTAGAAGAGGAAAAGAGAAAATGCAGGCAGCTAAGGAAGGGCTAAGATACTTTTAAGAAAAGATTATTCAAGGGCTTAGACTATATTTCAGGTTGGCTTCCTTTTGTTTCCATTTTCTTCTCAGCCTTGTTCTGATTCTCTAAGTTACAGCTGCCCCAACCTTCCCACCAGCAGAGGCTTGCACGTCTCCATCCTGGCCTGCCATGCTGTCTCCCATTTATTTCATGCCTCTCTTCATCCAGATCATTTTATCATCAGTGGTTTTTTGCTTTGTTTTTGTCTCCCTCTGCACTGAGAAAACACCCCGTACACCCCCTTGATATCTCACTCAACCCCCTGCCAACAATTTGCTTCCAGAAGGAGGGAAACGCAAAAATCATCATCACAACAAAAAACTGTCACAAATAAAATTTTGGAGTCAAAAGTGCAAAACTAACTTTCTTCCTTTTCAGACTCGGAGATGTTTTATCTACAACTCTTTATGGAAGTCACATCCCTTGTGACAGATCTAAGCAAATGACATCTGGTGTGAAGAGTCCTTAGCCAACCTAAAGCAAAACTCCTTTTGACCTATTGGATGAATTAATCCACGAAAGGTACAGTTATACCAACAGACTACCAGGATGCAGGGCTGCGGGTGTTTCTGCTGCTTAAATCCCCTTTTGACGTTTGCAGACGTATGGCCCAAGTTCTCAAAAGTTTAACCAAATGCACCATGTTTTGGCTGAGTTTTTCATTTGAATGAAGTGAAAATGTGAAGCTAAATTCAACTCAAAGAACTCAGGACTACTAGCGGGAAGGAAGGGTTTTAACTGGAAATCCATCTGAAGTTTATTGAAAATTTGACCTGTGTTAGTTTTAAACCTTTTAGCAAAACTGGAATTACAGCTCCCTACAGGACCCACAGCTTGCCCGGGCAGCCTTTCCCCATGCCCACTTCATAAGAGGGTAGCTGTGAACTTCTGGAAGACGATGAGCACCTCCTAGCACTGGATGCAAGGGACTTTCTTCTACCAAAGTGCTTTCATTATTAAATGCTCTTAATACAAATAAAAACCAAGGAAAGGCTTTTAGGGCCAAAGTTAACTGGGGTTACAAAGCCGATGGGCTTCACGGTATCACATCTCTACTTGGCACCCCATTGCCTTCCATCTGCAGATGGCACATTTCACAATCAGCTATTTTGCGAGCGCTGCTTTAAAACAAACAACCGCCAGCACGGGCTAAAAATGCAACTGTAAGCAAGGCTTAGATAGGCCAGAGCTGTCACCTATTTCCAGAAAGAAGCAGCCGCAGCAATGGCCATCAGAGTCTCCGATCATTAAGCAACGCCTCAGTGTGATGCCACGCACTGATGTACAGGGTTGTAATCCTTTCAAAACCGACAGATTCTCAGTGTGATAAAGTAGACACCAACATGCTGCTGAATAGGGATGACTATAGCTTCGAAAAAAAATTTATTGGCCTGAAAAAGCATGGAGGAGGGTCTTAACAACACCACCAGGCAGTTGCAACATGACTAGAATAACCAAGAGTGTTCTTTACCCCTCGAAATCTTTTAACACAAACTTGAGCTGCCACCGGCTTGCTGGCCTGAGCAGCGGCTTGGATCTCTAAACAGCAGTTAGAAAACACGGAGGGGTTTTATACTTCAAGCTGCAAATAACTATCACCTATTTGTATAAAATAAATTCATTTCCATTTGGACAGATTACTCCTGTCATATTAAAAATCAAAAGCTGAATTTGAATCTACAGGTAGAGAGGAGCAGAAGAAGGGCTCATTCCCACCCCACCGAGGATTAACGATGTCCTTGCGCTGGTGGCTGTGCCACAGCTGGCAGCACACGTTCTTGCCAAAGTTCAGAACTGGCCAGTGTCTGCGTAACTGGCCCCTTCCTTCACGGCTTGAGCAGGATGAAAACAGACGAACAGAAAGCCGAACGGTGATAATCTAATACAAAAGCTTCGGCTACATTTACTGCAGCCCAGGCACCCTCTCGCCGTGGTGCTTACTCCCAGCAGATGGATTTGTCTGTTTCGGATGGCCCTTGAGGGTGGATAAGCAGAAACTGTCAAGTCGCTGCAAAAAGCCGTGGACATAAAGTGAAATGAAAGTATGCCCTTTACCAGGCTTAAAGCTAGCACCACGCTCCAATGCGTGCTCTGCTGGTCTGTTGGCTTTAAACGGATTTGTTAATTGTCACTGACGCAGACGACGGCGCCCGCACACCGCGGGGTCGGTGACAGCTGGGCAGTGGCAGACTTTGCACCTTCTCCTTCCTGCCACCAGCTGGCCAGAGCAGGTTGCTCTTTTCTCACTATTTTGTTCTATGGGTTTTTTTGACATCTAAATACCAGTCCTCAAGCTTAAATCAGTGTGACCCATTTGGCTGGTCCTCTGCTTCCAGAGTGCCCTTCATACAGTCCTTGTCTGAGACATCAGGGAACGGATTTTCCACAAACACGTGGATACTAACACATACAGACACGGTATATGAACAGGACCGACAGCAGCCAGTGTCATATATAAAAGAGTCAGTCCGAGAAAAATATCAGCTGAGCTGATCAAACTACAAATGTAACACGGTGCAGCTGCAAGCTGGAAGGAGGCACAGAAAGGTTTATCCTACGCTATTTTTGTTTTTCTTAAGCATCAAAGAATTTACTGAGAATAAGGCACTAAAAGGTGGGGGAGAGGCGTAAAAAACCCAAAAATGTATCAATTACAAAACTGCAAATAAAAATAGCTTCTCTGCACAAGCTTCATTAAGTTTTATCAGCTAGTATCTTGGGGTTTTACACTCAAACCACAGGTCATAAATTCACAGTAAATCCCCCATATGTTCACCAAACACCTGAATTCAATTTCTCTTCCAGTTGTAAGGAACGAAATGTGCTGCTCGAATTAATTATGCATGCAAAGTGAGTTTCTAACAAGGGCAGCTTCCTGCATGCTGAAGGGTATACATCCTACCTGAATTCTTCCCCCCAAATCTCTTTCAACCTCGGCTTATTTCTACTGTTCACAAGGTTATGAGAATCCTTCTTTCTTGTCATTTCGTATTTACTAAACGAATACAGAGCACTATATGTCCTTTAAAGTCTGCAGTTTTTAAAGGCAGCTAAATTCAGGGACTGGCTTAATGCGACAGGCGAGATCTAACATGTTACCTGTACACACACCCACACATGTCAGCATATTAATTCCATCAAAATAAGGGCTTAAAACCTAGGATTTATGTCAATACGTATGCATGTGAAATCAGCTTATCGGGAAGTTTTCTGCCATTTCCAGTTTACCTTCTGGTAGTCACCACCTCCAACACCACAAAGAAGTTGTGCAAGTCCCCAAATGCACTTGCTGCCTTCAGTGAACGAAATCAATTCCCAGATTTTGACACTGTGTTTTGTTGATCATTTCACAGCAATTTCAACAGAGTATAAATCCTTAAACATCAAAACCATACACCTCTGTCCTCTGAGTTAAAGGGAACCTCAAATGCTCTTAATTCAGCACTCGCTTCCGATGCAACGGCCACAAGCAACGTGCAGAGCTGGAGCTGACGGGGAGGTCACTCCACCGCAACGGTCTCCTCAAACTCTCCAGACTAGATTTCACTTCAAGTCCCTCTGTGGCCCTTCTGTAGCAGGGCCATCATTTTACAACCAGTGAAATCTGAAGAATGCACCCAAGACCCTTTTTATTGCCACCATCACTCTTCCTTATTAGCCTGTCAGAGCCTGCACACCGGAGACAGAAATCCAGTCTGACTGTTCAGGGGAATTCTTCTACTAAAAAGAAAAGCAGAGATTTTAGGAGCTCGCTATAAACATCTGAAAACAGATACTCAGCTACCGGGCTACCACGCAGCCTAAGCCTTACTTTGGAGCTGTTAGATTTTGCAGATGTAAGCTGAGCCGATTTTCAGACACACAACTTGCTACAGCCATTGTCGGAGGGTATTGCATTTTCCGAGATAAAAAAAAAAAAAACAAAGAAAGAAGAAAAAAGAGAACACCACATGTAATCTAAAAGAAAATAAATGACCTCTAACTGAAGGTGCTAAGGAAAAGGCAGAAATACACATACAAAGAGTTAATAAATAATGGAAAAAGAAAACAAAACAAACTGGTGGTCAAGCAAAGGAGAAATTTGCATTTGTGGTTTTAAATGAAATTAAAAAATTACTTCAAAGGCAGGTAGGGAAAAGCAGGCTCTGACCTGATAAGTATTTTCCTATCCTAACTGGAACAGACAATGGCGGCTCCAGTGCTGTTAGGTCTGATGAACATCCACAATTAGGCATCACAGGCTGTTTTGTGCCAACAGGAGGAGGATTGACTGGCACAGTAATACAAACACGTTTAATAAAGACCACAGAGAAGAAATCCTCTCCTGGACCCAGCTGGCCATTCCCGTGCCAGCAGAAGGGCTCATCCAAGAGATCCCTAGTGGGCTCCAGGCCATGTCAGCCTTTGTCTCTGTTTAATCTAATCCAGCTGCTTTGCTGGAAGCTGTTGAGGGAGAGCTCCTTCTGATCTCCTCCCTGGATGAGTCCTGGGGCCAGAAATCTTCAGCAGAGGGGTAGCAACAAGCAGCTAGGGAGCAGCCCCTTCTTAAAGCACGCACGGCAGCTATTTGCAAAAAGGAACATCTGTCCACATCCACCACCACCGGGGTACTGGGGATGCAGCTACGCAGGTACAACCCAGCTCCCTGCAGCACACCCCACGCGGCTCAGCTACTGCCCTGTGGAGACGTTGCATTTTACAGCATAAAATCTGCTTCAGAACCCAACTCGAGCCAACACGAGAGTGGAGAAAAAGCCTTTGTCTTTTCAATAGAAACATCAAAAAAAGAGAAAAAAAATTCCTGATTGTACCATTTGATTTGAAAGATTAATCAAAAGTGAGTAATATTTTGTTCAAATAATGCACCATTCCACTGTGTTTGTAAATGGTGAAATTTAGCCCCGTTTCAATGCAAAAAGACCTTCTTTTAAAGGTATTTAGGTCTTGCTTAATGCATTGACATAAATTACACTGGAAATCCAAAAAAACTATCTTATGTTGTTTTATTTCTCTCGAATCACAATGCTTAGGAAACAGGTATCAGGGTGTTGCAACTAGCAAAACACAACAGAACATTTCTGACCCGTGTGAACACTTGCCCTCACTCAAAACGACATCTTATCAAGTACAAACAAAACTACAGCATTAAGCAGCGAACTGCTAAACAAGATTTCTATTTAAAATGCCCAAACATTTAAAAAGATAACATTACACAAAGTTCAAATGGTTCCCACAGTCCTTACCAACCGCTAACATAATTACAGTATAATTATTTCTGTTCTCTGACAGAAGGGTTATTACATTATAAATCCACAAATAATATCGTTTGATTTTACATTATATCTTACTCTAACTGCAGGCTGATTTCCAAGTGCAAAATTAGAAGCTGTCCATTAAAACAAAAAAACCCCGAGTGGCCTAAGAATACGAAGGCTAGGTCAAAGCTTTTCACAGTTTCCAAAAACTGAAACTTAGGGAGACTCCGTCTGCTGGGACCATCAGTAGAAGATCAGAAATTCTATATAAAACACCAAGAAATGGGGAATCACTGTTTTATTTTTGGCACTAATGTGCAACCTCTAAATAAAACTTTAAATCTGAGCTTACTGTTAAGAATTTCATCATTTAGTGCCTGTGCACAGTTTCCTACATGACTCCACCAAGAAAAATCAAAAATCAAAGCTAAGACTGATTACTTGAATCGGTGCCTAAATTCACATGGCTGTTGCCTTCTTACGAAACTGATCACTAAGATTTGTACCGATTAGCACAAAAACTGATTAAGATTTTTAATTATCATTTGAGTATGGAGATTAAAAAAATCTCAATATGCTGTTTTGCAAAACAACTGATTTCTGAACAAATTTTTCAGCTTTTTGTTATAAAGATGAAGAATGGAATAAATGTTTTAACCATGCTTTATTATTACTGATTAACTTTAAAACTAGAAATTGCCATAAAATTACAGTTATACCCAAGAAAATAATCCAAATCCAGGCAAGGACAGACAAGAACAGTGCTTACCTTGATCCAAAAATTCAGTTGGTTAATAAGTGGCTCAGTTGGAACTCAACTTTTACTACTTAAGATATTTTCAAGTTATTTCACTTCTTTTTCCTCTTGGAAATAGGGAAAATGACTTTTCCTCAGGAACTATGTTTCAGATGTACTATGCAGGATGTTCAGTAATTGCTGAGGGTCTTGCTATGTTTTGGCAAAATGGATTAAAAATCCTGAATTATATTATTTATTGTTCTTGGGCTGCTTAGTTTCAGCCTGAGCACAGATTTCAGATGCCCAAAAGTGTGTATTTCTCTTGCTGCAGGAGAAATACAGAAATACACTTCAGTGGTTTACCAAGACAATTAGCCCGATAAAGGCTGTAGGAAAGCTAATTTATTTATCAGAAGAAGGTAAGGTGGGATTTTTCTCAAGCAATTGTATCATGTAAAAGCTAGGCATGTAGTTAAAACTACCCACCCAGACTCTTTCTGAGCGAAATACAGAGAGGTAAGTTACTCCAGAGGGCAATTCAGAGCAGCCGTAGGATGCAATTACTTACCCTCAAAAGCTCATTACTTTTCTTCATTGACAAAGAAGAGTAAAAGGATGGGCTCAGGCTTACATGGGTAGATTTTGACAACTATACCAGGACAGATGAATCCCACCCTAGAAGGCTAACTTGGGTTCAAGGCAGGTGAAAACTGAATTGTCCTAAGAAAATCAAGTACCAGTTATGCCTGGTAGAACGTGATGGTAAACTGGCATGGCAGTGTAATCCCATAGTTCAATCCCTAGGCAGAAAAATTAATTAGAATAAAATTGCCTCTCCATCAGCGATTCATGGCTAAGCCACTAAGCCCCACTGTGTTTGCATTCACTTATCCACAAATGGACATCAGCCTTCTGTAAGGAGTGGTTCTTGAGACCCTGTACAAAATCTAGACAATTATTAGTTCTCATCTACTGCACTACAATTCCAATGGTTCTTAATAGAGTATGCTTTACTATTGTTCGTAATTCTCATTTATAGGAAAAAACCCCAATATTTTTAGTTCCTGAAACATCCAGGCGTGTATAGCCACGCCTGAGATAAGCCAAGGATTGCAACAGCTTCTGTGGTTGAGATCTCCCCAGTATGGCTAATTTATATCTCAGCTTTCACATTACTTCATCAAATGCCATGCAAATGCTACAAGGTTTTCTGGAGTACCGTAACTGCCATATGTTTTTTAATAAACAGAAAGAAATGAAATACGTATAATCAGTCATTCCACTTAGTACATCAAAATCATTTTGCATGATATTGGCATTGCATTACAAAGTTACAATGGTATGATTTCAAGTTGTTATTCTTGTAGTCTGAGGTTGATAACGTTTCATTTTGACACCATAATAGTGTCTCTGGGGATTCTGATGACAACGTGTTTTGACATCACATTAAAATACAACCAAACCGATATCACTCTATTGTGTCATCATTACCTAGTATATACTGCTTTGTTATGACATCTTTAATTAGGAATATTCCAGTCCAAGCGGCAAGCACTGAAAGGAAGGTTTGAAGATATTAAGCATGGCCACGTAGCATGTGTTACTGCTGTTCAAACTCGTACTGGCCAGATATCCCAAAATGTAACAGATTGCTCACATGGTACAGATCCTCAGTCAGATCATAAAATCATGAAAATGCTTTTTCTTCTACAGTGTGACAATAAATTTAATAAATTGTACTGTAATTCTATTTCAGACATTTCAGGCAGGAGGCCCAGCAGCAAAATCACTGCTGCAAACCAGAACCTTCTGCTGCTGTTGGAGTGTCTGACGTGTGCTCACTTCACCAGTCCCTGTACAGAAACCAGAAATTATTTCCTGAACGCTGTTAAAAAGTGAGATTTCTAATTCGTAAGCTTCACCGAAATGGAAATTGCCACGTATGTGTTTCTAACTACAGAACAGCAATGCAGGGTGCCCAGGGAAGCTGTGGATGCCCCGTCCCTGGAGGGGTTCAAGGCCAGGCTGGATGGGCCCTGGGCAGCTGCTCTGGTGGTTGGCAACCCTGCCGACAGCTGGGGGTTGGAACTAGATGATCTTTAAGGTCCTTTTCAACCCAGGCCATTCCATGATTCTATGATTCTACGAATGCCAGTTCCCATAGAGGGCTCTCAAAGGCAACACTGGGCTTTGGCCTTAACCAGCGCAAACCTATCTACACCCACTGGACCCAACTAAGCTTTGAGAGTTTATGGGCATCTGAAGATCTGACCAGGAGTTCTGGAAAGGTTTTAAAGGAATAAGGAATAATTTTGAGCTTTAAGCTTCTTGTCACCAGTATGAAATTCAGGTATTGATTCCGAAACAATTTGCTATAAAACTGATCTAGTAAATGATCCCTGGTTACCAGAAAGATGCACGTCACACCAATTTGAACATGTCCACTTACAGCAATCTCCCACAGCTTCTTCTTTTTGTTATTTACTCGTTCTTCCTTCTTTCTCTACAATGAATTCAGGAGCAACTCCGGGGAAATCAACACATTACACGTACTAAGAAGTATATTTATTCAGTACAGCAGCCCAAGTTCTACTTACTAAAATGATTGCTGATAAAATCTCTAATTTTAAACATTAATGCATAAGATTTCTCTGCCATTCAAATCTGATCAAAGAGATTAAAGAATTTCTTCTTTTCCCCTCACTCTTCTAAAGCATATTACTTAATAGAAATTGCTCGTATTATCTTATTTCAGAGAGGAGGCTAGAGCTGAGACAATCCCTTGATCCCAGTTCATGAATAAAGCATTTAATGGACTGCACTTGTCAAAGGACACACTAAGCATTTGATCCATACAGTAAACAAATGTCTATGAAAAACAACCCCCCAGAACAAAAGTTTGCCATTGCTACTCATTATTGAAGATATTTTCCCTTCCCTCCTCTCTTGTTTCAGGACGGCATTGCTGAGACCACAGAACCACACTGGGATGAAAATGGAATTTTTCCAACAACTGAGGGCAGCAATTTATATTTGAAGGAACCAGATAATAAGTCCATCTATTTACTGTCCAGTAAAAGGAACTAATTGCTACAACACCAGAACATGTAGAATTATCAAAACGAATGACAGACAGCTAAGTTGTACCCTGACATTCTAACGCTCTCCACATCTGTATTTCCAGTAAAGAGGAACTGGTGCCAGCAGAAGAAAATGAAGGTACAGAACTCTGAGCCTGCACAACTATGGACCCAGCTGACCTGGAGAATTTTACGCATACCTACGAAATGCTCTTTCATGCTCCCAAAAGACAAGATGAAATATTACAAGCAAGTAACTGCAGCTATTAACACAAGCAATACTGCAGAGTCAGTTCCATTTAATGCAAATTATAGACTTGTTTCTATCGGCAGTGGCCATTCTTCACTAGCCAAAAAACCAAAAAGGCTGAACCGAGAGACCTGTAGAGAAGACAATGTTATTTTTAACAAATGTGTTTATTAAAAAATGCATTAAACCATTTCTTTCTACCTCTTGAGTTTAAAAGCTCGGTGTGTCTTCTTCAATTACCTTAAAAAACAAGAATTGCAATTAATTATTTGTTAAAATCTTTTTCAGTACAATGAGCCTTATTAATGCAATGATCTGCTAAGTGACAGACTAATGAAACATCAACACAGAACTGCACTGGTATTTATGATTAATCTCTGAAGTAAACTCACAGTGTAGCATTGCTTCTGTAATTCCAGGGATATATCGCTGCCGGCCACGTTGTATTTTTTGCCATGTGTAACTGACATGATGCTGTAAAGAGGGCAGCTGTATGAGACATTGCACATCACTTGTGTAAGCACTAGCGTTCTCTGGAAATGACTTACCCCCTAGAAAAGGTACCAGAAACTCCATGAGCATCTACGGGAATTTTCAGAACGAACTAAGGCACGACATGTCTTCCAGAGAGCAGTTTATATTGCTGTGCTGCTAACTCAGATAAAGTCCAATTCCCGTGAATTTTCCTGTTTGAGCTGCACAGTAATTCACTTTTCAGGGAAACCAAAACCAAGAATTAGAGGCTTTGTAAGAAAAGAATGATAAATATCCTTAGAAAGCAGGACCCACGGAGATCTGATTTTGCTGCCCTTTTGCTATTTACTTTTTATTATTTTTGCTGGATTTCTGCATCATTAAGCATTACTCAAATAGCAGGACCCTATCTGCAGTAGACACTGCACAGACTGCCTACGATCAGTCCTTAACCAAAGATTTTACAGTTTAAGAAGAGATTTGCTCTTGCACAATGAAGCATGCACACATTTGTGGAATGGTCCTTTTCCCCACAAAATGCAGGCAGTAGGTTGTCAGCTCAGTACCGGCACCTCCGCTGACTACAAGGGGAGCCAAGCTACACAGGACTACACTGGAGACATCTAAACGAGATGAATTAGGTATCTGAGCAGGCTTCTAAAGTCAGAGCACCCAAACGAGAAAAATCACCTTACAAATGATACTTGGAGAAATTCTGTGAGATTTAGATATCATCCACACTCATGGAGATCACCACACATCAAAGACACTCCCTAGGTTACCGGCTGACCAGCACACAAGGTGGTGATGGTACCTACCCTGACTATGAAAGAGCCGGCAGAAAAAATGGTGAACTAACTGCAAACTTGGTTTTCCTATGGTGAGGTCAAATAAATGCTAAATATCCATCATGGGAGTTAGAACAAGAATCCTGTAAGAGCCCCTTCACCCTCTCCCTGTCTCGCAACACTGACTCCAGCCACCACCACACACGATGGAAACAGGAGTCAAGGAAGGGGACAGCCTTCATCGTTACTACCACTTTGAGAAGTGCCGCTGCTAAGGACTACGCACACCAATGTGATCAAGCTGTTGCCATTTATTATGCCTTGATGAGCTCGTGCAGATTTGGCAATTACTAATTGGATACAATGGTTTTAAAAACCTAAAGACAAAGTTACTATTGGCTAACTTTGGTCCTGGGAACAGGACCCTTAACATCACCTAATCGTGCTGATTGTTCACCTCCAGTTCCTCACTCACATCCTGTACAATCGCTTTCTTTCTCGTCCCTTGCAGGTGTTATTTTCTTCTGTAGTAGAAATCAACCACACGAGGACCTTCTTCTAAAAAAAGTTCTGACAGACATCAGTATTTTTCTCCTAAGAAGATTCTTACAAACGTAAGTATTTTTCTTCTAAGAAGGTTCTCATAAACATAACTATTTTTCTTCTAAAACGGTTTCCCACAGAGAAGCACAAGCAGCTCCTCAAAACCATTCTGGGGATTGTTTGTTTTTTGGTTTTTTTTTTTTTTACCCACCAATACAATTAAAAGCTATTGGCATAAATAAAACAATAATAGTCTCACGACTCATATAAGGTCTCCTCCTTTCATTCTCCTGTCAGCTGAACCCAAGACAACCAAAGGCAGAGACCCAAGTCTGGTTATCTGATTACACAGAAGCAACTACGCTTCCCCATGTTGTGTACAGGTAATTGCTGCTTTTTCAAGGGCTGTAGAAGCCTGTATCGAGAGAACAATGCAACTCATTAGCTCACAGTACTCATTCAAGAGAAACCAAACGGCAGGGTTTATATTACAGCTATGGCTCTATTACTAGTGCCCAACTCCGGTTGCATTTTTCCCAGCTCCATCACTCCCGGTAAATTACTTGCACTTGATGTAGAGCAGGCATAAAATGAGCAGAAAACAAAACTTCGGCTATTTTAATTTAAATCCTCATAATGGCAGGTCAAATTTATGTGAACTCTTTGCTGAATTGGTTCCTTTATTAGTACCCCGTTTAATTCAAATCAGAGTCTTTTACAGAAGATTAATTAAATATTAATCAAAAGTCCAGGGCAGTCTAAGCTTCTGTTCCATTAACCTAAGCATGACTCCACACAGAACCACAAGGCTTTTTTTTTTTTTTTCTCCTCCTTGCACTATTTTAAAGAAGGCTTTTAGGTTTTTGGTTTGGTTTTCATTTTTTTTGTTATCGTGCAACTCCTTGTAAATGCAGATGTGCTATTTGCAGTGTATGTTTAAAGGTCATGATTCTTTTTCCTTTTCCAATTAAAGCTGCTCTTAATCACAATTAAGCTTTCAAGAAACAATTAACAGAAGTCAAAACTTTTCTCCATCAATATGTTTAAGAGATGTACAGTGTGTACCCTCTATTACCACCGGTGTCACTGAACTAATTATGTGATGTTAAGGTTCACCTTCTCGGGTGTAAATTTGGGTTTGAGTTGACACTAAAAAGAAACATCAATTTATCAGGAGATAAAACTTGTTCTGCAGTAATGGAACAGCTGTGTATATAAATTTATTGCAGCTTAATGTTCTCACACATAGAGCAATTAGAGCTTTCTGACAGACAGACTTCCTAAGTATAATGTGGAATATACTGTAATACGCAGCTACAGGCACAAAATATTTAAGAATTATACACATATTCTGTATAGTATTATCAATTTCTAAAGCTTCTTCAACCCTAGATGTGTTATTAATTAACGTAAATGTGTGCTTATAGCCATGCAGAATTTTCCTCTTCTGGAGGAACCCTTTCATGTCACGGCATTTTACTCACAGGAATCTCTGCGCCACATTTGTCTTCTCCTGTTGCAGGAAGAGCCTGCAAAGCTCAGTTCCTTTAAGCAGGCTTAATTCTGTTTCACACAAAGAATAATATTGGAAATAATGTTGTCATCAGATTGCTTAAAAAAACCCCAAAAGTAAAACCATATACATGGTGTTTGGGATAAGCATCTTTATTTCTAGAACCCTAAAGTATGAACTGATGAAACAAATTGCATTCATTTAGCATTATTTCCTCTCATCACCTGCTCTGGGGTAACTTAGTTGCCTTCAAATAGCTTCCAGGATATTTTTCCTTCCTTCCTATCTTTCCTACAGGACAATTATATTTAACTTAAGCTAAGGACTGTGGTTTTGAGGATATTGATCAGCAAGAGTAGAAATGGTAACAGCATTATGGAGCAGTGGTGTTCCAGACTAATGGTATGTGACGCCTTTTCTAATCTTGGAAGCTTGGGAAATATTAGATCTTGAAACAAGGATACACAGGTAATTGAGGTTATAATTTTCCAGTTGATGGACTAAACAATCAGTACCAGTTAGACTAAATGTAATTTTCCAAAATAAAGTTCTGAAAAAATAAACCCAGAATTTTGTGACATGTGGAGGTACGAACAGGTTATTTGCTTTTACTTTGGAAACTCCTCAGGGATTTCCTTTCTATTTACTAGCTCAAAGCTGTTCCATGCCCAATTTTGTCACACTTACTCATAAACAAACACATACACGTTATACGATACCGTAAACCCTTTGTGCATTTTAATACACTTATACTACGTCTGCCTTTCTGCGTACACCTGCCAGGTAACTGCTGCGGTGCTCATCATCACACCACTCAACACTCGGGTAAGCACTGGCTGCTGGGGAGAAGTTCTGAACATTCCTCTCCCAACCTTCCAGCCACAGAGCACTCATGAGTCACACCCACATCAAGGAGCTGAGTGAAAGACCTCATATTTCTTTCTTTTCTGTTATCTTGTTTACAGGATTTGTTTTCAGGAAAATCGGTTCCCCAGTCCCTCTGTGAGCACTAGCACCAGCAGGGAAATGTGACACGGGGCCGGGGAAAAGGCAGGAGTCTGGCTTTTCCCATGGAGACTGGTCCCTACGGTCTGTGCCCGCTGTACGTCCATAGAAGAGGGGTCTGTTAAACTCTTCTGGCAGCCTTAAGAAAGCCAGGATTAAGGTAGAAGTGGAACTAAAGAAAGTAACTCTGCGCTGAAGCTATGGAAACACTTGGCGCTGTAAGGATGGCAAACTGGTGGTGAGATGCTCAGATTTCATTCCAAATCGAAACATTAACAAGAATTAAAACAGAAATTTATGAACTGGGAAAATAGGCATGTACTCCATATAAAGATTTTCTATAGTTTAGAGTGATGTAATTATCTTTTTTTTTTGCCAAAACAGCAGCAGAAACCCCCTCTAAAAAGAGGGAAGCTGCACAGCAACGCAGGTGACAACTGGAGCTCCAATGGTGCCATTACCAGTAGGTCACCAGAAACGTGTGATTACTGGTGCCAAGACAACCGGCCTTTCCATCTCCCTGTCTTTTCTGCTTTTGTCTTTGAGATGTGACACAGGTCAGTGAATCTGAGCACAGAGCAGAAGCCAGGAATTCTTAATTCTTACAACTTTGGAAAAGCTATCCTTAACCTGTCTCTGCTGCAGGTTTAGAAATCACTATCTGAAATGTCCAGCAATATTTACCTTCATCAGATGAGTGCTCTAAAGATTAATTCCTCTAGAATAACTCTGAAGATAAAAACTGTCAACAACTTAAATATTCTCAGTTATGGCACACCTGCAGCATACAAATTGAAAATAACTGGCAAAAACTATGTTATTTTCAGTATTGATGTTATAAACAAATTTTGAGCTACTATTGAAATTTAACTGCCTTATAAAAAGACCCTTCCCATAAATTAAACCATTTCTGCAATTCCAGACTATTTAGTTTGGGGAATAATTTATTCTTAACAAACTTCTTAAAACTTCCTGTTTCTTTCATGATACAAATAAAAAAGCTAAATTATGGAGCAGTGGCAGGGTTGGGGTCATGTTTTTCTTTTTTTCAAACCATCACCTATCCACCACACTAAATAGATTCCTTTCCACTGTGCTGACAGCTGTTTCCCAGGTAACCAACCTAGCTAGAAGTTGACTTCAAGCAGCGCAGGGGAACCAGCACTCACCCCCCTGCATTCCCATGTTCGGAGGAGTGCTCTTTAACTGCCGCAGTGTCCCCAGTGCCCCTGGCAGTCAACAGGAGCTGGGAGTATCCAGCAAATAACGGAACAAAGCTCATCAGCAGTCAAAAAAAATAAGGGTGATTTGATATACGGAATAGTAAATGCCATTGGCAGTTGGAAATTAAAATTATCCTCAGTGGTAAACCAGCAGGATTAGACTTCGCATGAGCTGTCACCTTTTACTGGTTCTGCCTCCTTCTTCCCTTTTCCACCAGGGAACTGGGAGAAAAGCAGCAGATATTTTGCTGCTTCTGTCCATAATCAGGAATCGTTCTCCCCCTCAGTTTCTGAAAGGATCTGTTTAACACATCTTACTAGATAAATCAGATCTCAGCTGCTGTCAGTCAGCGTTCGTCTGGATTTCATGGTCACTGCAGTACACACAAATCCAGCAATTTTTCCTTCATCTGTCTTTTGTTTCTACGTAGTAACTGAAAACTGAATTATTCTATAAGGCATCTCTCACAGGTCTCTGCTACTCTGGGTTTGGGCACTTCCTTTTTAGATCCATCCCATCTGATGCTGCCGTGGAAACAGCTGACAGAGAATATTATTATTGAACAGGGCACTAAAGGAGAAGGATTTACCCTACAAGCATACAGGACTTTTTTTTTTTCTTTTTTTTAAGATAATGAAAAAGCTGTATCTTTGGGAAATCCAATGCCAGATGTAAGTGGGAAGTATTGCTGACCAGTCAGTTCCTAATAATGCCTGTTACGGAAAAACTATAGGTAGGTTTATTTTTATGAGCAGAGGAATAAACTTCTTTTGATTCCCCCTCCCTCCCCCCCACTCCCCTAGAGATTCAAGCATTACTATTCCCCTTTTATTATGTTGGAGTGTGGGGTTACAGATCCAACAAATGGAATGATCTCAACAATCACGCAGGAAGTGCACAATGCCACACATGTGTGTGAGCATATGCACACCCACCCTGCAACGTGGGGAGACAGTCGAAAGCCTTAGACAAACATTGCACCACTCTGTTTTAAAATAAAATCAGGCTTTGATGTGTAAAACACTAAGTTATTTGCTCACACTGTGCTCAACTGTTCAGATATTCAGCCTATTCCTAGATTCACTTCAGACACTGCTTTCTTCTAGTGTAATATAATGGTCCCTTAGAGTCAGCTGCAATTTAATTTCCTTGTTCTAGAGCTGTGGATCTGGCTGTGCTGTGTCTTTTCACTGTCCAAATACACCTTTAAAATTGACTGATTGTCTTTTCCCCTTACTCCACGGAAGACAGTCTGACCACTTTCAATGGTAAAACAAATATCATCACAGCTATCCTAGTTCCATCCAGAAAGACTCAATGGTGCCTGTTATCTAAATGAGCATATCTACAAATAATCTTCCGTGCTCTCAGATTCCTGCTTTGCCACGAGCCCTGAGGTCAAACCTCTGCAGATGGGTTCTAAGCAGCAAACAGCGATGAATGGAATCAGCCTGCTTTGCGGTTTTTTAGCACGAGTGGGTGCACATACCCCGGGACATCCTCAGTCCGGTCCATTTCCCCGTGGGACACAGCGACCCTGTAAGAGCTGCTCACCACCACCCCACAGCAGCACAAGCAGAAGCAACGCAAGGAAGAGAATAAGAGAAACTCCTTCTTCTCTACATCCTCACGTGGGCGTGCAAAAGGGCGGAACACTCTGCATTTCAGGACAGCACCACAGCTTCTTCATCCAACCTCAATTATGCTGTTTTTAATAATTTAAGGGTATTTCTTTTGCATAATCCAACCAAGTCCATTAAAATTACATTGTAGTAATAATACTTTATATTGAGGCTCACATGGACAGACGAACGCACCATTTTCCTAAAGATAGTGCTTTCAATATATCTCATGCCTCCGAAATAAGCGCAAGAGGTTACCGGTGCCTACAACCAGTTAAAAATTTGAATTTCTATGGGGTGCAAAATTCAGATTGTGGTGAAAAGTCAAAACACCGAATTCTTCCATGAAAGAAGCATCTATGGAAAAAACTGTGATGCAGAAATCCTGAAAAATATTGTTCTAAAATTATCTACCAGAACTAAATACTTCATTATTCCTTAAATTAAAAACATTTGTTTAAGTTCATCCAAGCTGTACGTGTTCCATTTAGGATCACTCCAGCAAACACCTGTGCTCTCCCAGATTGCTACAGGCTCTCAAGGACTGCAACTGAAGCGCTTTGTGCGGCTGTTCTCCAACACAGGTTGGATCTTTCCACTGAAACAAGGTATTTCAGCATGTACACCACAAAAATTCAACAGAAGTAAGAATACATTGCCTTATGAGAGACAACGTCCAGTGATGAGTTGCCACAGAAGATGATATCAAAGCTACGTGGCGATATTGACATGAAAAAAAATTGTTTAACAAATTAAAATATTAATTTTGGATTGAAATTGCCTGACCTACAATAGTATGCTGCATTTACATCTTCATAATGAAATATTTTGACAAAATTTAAACATATTTTAGGCAGTTCTGATAGTTTATTAAACTTTGTTCATCAACAAATTCTACCATAAAAGAATTTAATTTTGAATTATAAAAATGAATGTGAGAAATGGAAACAAAATATTTTATTTCTCATTTGTACAGCTATGTGGAAGCTGTATGAACATCTGCCGGAAAAGCATCCACTTTCACTGCATCTGGTCAAAAAAAAACCTATGGAGAAATAACGGGGAATTTACGCCTTCTGAAATTAGCTACAACAAAGTGAGTAATTGCTAGGCAGGGCACACAATGTTTTACAGACTATGTTCTTCCTCAGAACAAGATCCTGAGGCTGCTTTAAAACTTGTCGTCTTCTGCAATCATCGCTGGTGCTCAAAGCAATTACCTCTCGGTGGGAAAAGCAAGTAGGAGAACAACGGTAACCAAGAGCAGAGTTCACTGGTTTGTAAACCTCGACCCTTCGTATCATTCAGTTCTTGACCAGGTTGGTGAAAGGAGAGTGTTACGGTTAAATTACTACAACCCTCACCTTAGATGGCACGGAGCACATGAGGCTGTAAGAAGAATTTAAAATAAGAAACTTAAGATCTGATCCCTTCACAAGGACTTTTCACTCCTCTGTTCCAGCAAGGTGAGGGTTTCATACAAGTGAAACGCACGTAAGGGAGCCGAGAAACCAGAAGGAAACGCTTTGTGTCCCCTGGCTCGCCGGCAGCAAGCTAAGGGCGGCTCAGATGGAGAGAGGGGGTGACACAGGCCGGACTGAGAGCGCTCCGGGGAAACCCGCGAGAGGCCGGGGGTGCTGCTGCTACAGCGGTGCTCAGAGGCAGGAAAAAAAGCCACTGGGTAAGAACACACCGTAAGTGAGCAAATCTGACGTTCGGAATGTCTGTTTTTCCCCCGCTTACTCCCTCTCAAATGAAGACCTCGGTTTTATGTGTCAGAGACTTTAACAGGCCGCTGCAGGAGGCAAATGTTGACGACAGTCGCACGAAATGGCTGTTTCTGAGTGACCACAAGGATTTCCAGGGGTGGTGGGCTATTACCGCAGGCCGACACACGCACCTACTCTTCATGGGTTAGATGGGACCCACGGTGCTGCCTGCCATGGCATCCGGCAGGAAGAAAGTCAATGGAGCTGGGAAATTCCTAGCGGTGCTGGAGGATGCTGGGGAGAGGAAGAGCACAGGGATAAAAACAGGCTGAGCACTCCCCAGCCGTGCTTTAGCTGGTGTGAAAGTAGGAAAGACATTATTCAAGACATCTTTGCCTCTCAGCTCTGATTTTATTCTGCAGATCGGATATGAAGGAAATGAAGAGAAGACGAGTGCGGAGAACTCATGTGGGAGAAAGCAATTTTTGTAAGAGTAAATTTAAATTAGAGGAGAGCCAAGGGAACTTTGAGGGGGGAGGAAGAGGAACAAACATATTTATGGAGATGTCAGGAGATTTACAGGCTGATGAAGTACTTATGCACAAATTTGAAGGGAAGGGGAGAATAGGATAAAAAAATATGACAGTATTATTGGAGAAAACACTGGGAAAATACGGAAAGAACGGGGTTTAGGGAATCTGTAATGAAACACAGCCCTTCAAAGGGGCAATGGAAACTCTAAATAATAACAGTGAAGATCATCTCGTTCAAATTTTAGACACATAAAGTTAAACATCTGAGAGAAAGTTTGTCTGGCTCTTAATCTAGGGAGAGAAATCAGTGTAGAGAGACAACGAATTATACCTGTAAAGCTTACCTTAGACACCTAACAATCCCAGAGGACATGCCCTCTAGAGAACCTTCCTCCTTTCTACTGGATGTAAGAGGACTTTGACGGAAGTCGAACTTGTACAACACAGAAAGGACTCCCACACTATGAGAATGAGACTAGGGAGGTGAAGACCAACACTGCAACTGAGGGAGGACCAGACCTAAGTCAGTGAAGGCAGAAATAGAGACGAGGCAAAGCCACACGAGAATGAGAAGAAAGCCTGGAGAAAGTACGCAAGTGTGCAGAGAAAGAAAGAACACTGGAGGAGATAAATCCTGGGGAGTAGAGTGCTAATAGAAAGTTTGTTTCATTCAGCTTCTAAGTACACAGCGAAATACCGAAAGTTTGACCTCTGAGAACATACCATTTATACTCGGAAATACAGTTTCTTTGGTTTTAGTCTGAAAACTTGGTAGGTGCATAAAGAGAGTTTTGCCTTTTCAGGAAGCGAATGTCGCACTAAAGCACAGGACTGCAAGGTCAGCAAAATCCATTGACTCCTGCTCCATACAGCCTCAGGCTTAACACGACTGCACTTCAGAAGAGCCCTCCTTTTCCACTCTCTTGCCAGAACAGCTCAAGAGCTACAGTTATCCTAAGAAAAAACTAAAACTCTCAGGACAAAAGACAACAAAAGCATAAGAAACTCATTGTCTCACAAAAAGAGAGACTACAGGCATCACCGAGACTTAGGCCACATGAAATGCCCAGATGGGACCTTTGAGGACTGCATTTCACATTATAAAGAAAAAAAAAAAAAGTTCCCCTTCATATACAGGTCTCTATCAATGAGACCTTAGGAAAAAGTGTCCTGAGTTCAATCCAGCTCACCCCGAGTTCAAGTGCAAAGTGCACAAGCAGTGTGTTTCAGTGCAACGAGGAACACCAGCACTTCCGAAGATGTGACCGAGTTCTGAAACTCCAGACAAAGGCCCTGCTCCCCAACCACCTGTCCTGCAAAGTCAGAACGTTTCTGGCCCTTTCAGGTGACTAATGGATGACACGAAGCATGGGATTAATGAAATACAATATAAATTCGGAACAACAAACACAGCCAACGAACGGTGATTTTGCCTGCTTTCAAACTACTCTTGGGGACACCAACACATCAAATACGCAAAGGTCAACATTGCACGCTTTTTTATCAACACAATGGCGTGGAAACTGGGCAGCCACAAGAAAAGCAAACTAGATATAGTTAAAGAAATGTTACAACCTTTGTGAGACTCTGAGGACTGCTGAGCAGCCTGCGAGTTAATGCGATAGAGGACAGAGATTGGTGTTTGTTTACAGCATGTCCAAAGGCAATAAAATAAACTACAGAGGAAGGAAGCACGAAAGAACAATGCTGCCCAGCCCAGTGCTCTTTCCCCGAGTCTGCTTCCCTCTTTCCAAGAGAGAGGAAACGCAATGCATCCACCCTCTGAGCCCCCGAGTCATGTATTTACAATTTATTAAGAGGTCAAAAATGGCGTTTGTCATGTCTCAGTGTCCAAAATTCCTTGAATTACTCAAGAACTGAGACTCTGTGTTTAAATTCAATAACAAGAGCTTATTGAACACATCCATTACGGCGGGAAGTTCACCTGCAGCAAAACCTACAAATTCCTACCCCAGCATGTGCCGGGCTTTGTGCAAGACCCAGAACCAGAGCCTCTGCAAGAAGCTTCAGCATTAGCTATTCCAGGTCAGTCATACCAGGAGACATGAGCTCAGCAAATGCACTTAAGGTTTTATCGAGTTTCTCTCCCTCTCTCCTTTCTTTTTTTTTTTCCCAGATATTAATGTACAGTATTCTACATAGGTTTTTGCCAACACATGAAATACTTTTTGCATAGCTTTTGTGTTTGATTTGTCTTCCTGGATTAAAATAAAAGCTTAATGAAAGTCAAACAAGAACAGCCTGTAACATTTTCAAAGATATGTTCGAACATTAACTGATTCATCCTCGTTGGCTCATTAAGAAGAGGAAATTGCGGCAGAATTCGGTGTTAAAACCACTCAGAGAGGAGATGACAGATCCAGGATCAGTACTTATAAATTACTGTCTCTCACCCTTGGTCTCAGTCCCAGCCCTGCAATAAACGTCTGTGGGAAAGTTCCCTGGGCAGGCTCAGAGCCATCACATCCTCCGAAAAGGCTAACACAAGTTGAGAAATTTGCTCCTCCTTTCTTCGCATTTCACCAAAGTCTCAGCCCTTTCAAGCACCAGGCTTATGATTTCAACAATCCACCACGGTAAAAGTCATTTGTGGAATTAGATATATTGCTAGCTCTTCAAATATTTCCTATTACCTATTAGTGCACTGTACAGCACATCGATACAGAGCCCAGATATTACAGCAAGGGACACTCTGGAAATACCTAAGCAGACTGATCAATTTAATCTATGTTGCAACACAGTGCATTAGCGGGATGACTTTTTTTTTTTTTTTCCTTTTTTCTTGGCATAGCTTAGGGAGCTCAGAATTAGGACAAATATTCTCTTTCCTCCTCAACAAATGCTTAACAAATGACAAAAGTGACAGCTTTGAAAGACTGATTTTTTAAAAGTGAGGTTCTGTATGGTAGCTCATGAAAGCACTTTAATTCAGAATGACTATTAATCAACCATCCGCTCAGATAATTTTCTAATTTAGGGGGGAAAAAAATCTATATACTGTCTCTTACATCCCCATCAGGTACTAAAATATGAATGTCTGCACTCATTAACAAATACAAATAGGGAGCATTATCTGATGCAGAGAGAGAGTTAATGCTGAGATGTAGTACTTCTACATGACAGAAAATATTCAGAATTTTAGTACAGAAGAGATATAATCTGAACTTTAAATATTTTATTGTATTACAGCCACAAATACCATATGTGTATGAAATGGCAAACCTATTCTGACATACTGGAACATAGCTGCTTGTTCTGGATGCTCTGGTTAATTCTATGTAGAGCAGAGATTAACTTCCTATTAAAAAAAACATGGGATAATAAACCAGCAAGTGCAACTAAGGACAAAAAGATGAGAGTGAAATACAAACAGTGGAACTGGCAAATAAAATTTTAAATGTGAAGAATTAAGAGAGATTTTGTCTGACACATTGCTAAGCCCATCTTTATACTGATTTACTGTTGTGTGGTCTATCTGCTTTGTCTCCCCAGCATGAATCCAGGGAAAATTGGAAATATAGTGTATAGAAATATAGTTAATATTTATCACCACAACATTATTTTGAAACAATCCAAAGCATTCAAGTAGTATGCAAAATACCATAAATTAGTTTTCTAAATAAAGTGCATTTACAGCTCACTACAGAGGAGAAATGTGCCTAGACCGGGATACAGACAGAAAAGCATCTACAAAGCAGGTCCTGCATTGGGAAATTTCTCTAACCGACAGGCTATTCGGTCAAAGATGAATGCTTCCCTCACTGCAGCCATGCTTAACAGAATCAAACCTGACTTAAAAATAACAGTTGCATTTCTAGTGGACTGGTCTTCTGAGGTCCTTGAATCACCCTTTTAGCCGCATGGGAAGCTTCAGAATAAAAACAAAACAAATGTACAACTCCAACAAAATACTGGCTTCTTGGAGGCATAGACCATTGACTCGGACGCTACAGCTTTGTTAGGTGTGACCTATAATACTTTCTAAACGGACCCTGGAACCACGTCTGGTTTAAAAATCCAAGTTTATAGTGACATGTATATACACAGGCATAATTTATGAGAAAAGACATGCAAACCCAATTGTACGACAAAATCCGTGGCAGGGGAGTCATTTACTGGGCTTTCATACAAAATACAAATTTATTACTAAATGTCTATGCCTAAAACTCAGTATGTAGTACATCATACTTTAAATTATTAACATCTCTGCTGGAGAAGCTTCCTTCATAAAATATTTACACAGCACATCTCAGGACTCTGTATTTTGCCAGCAGTTACTCAGAGTGTAAGATAAATATAGTCAGCAGGTCATTCTTTTCCTTGATAAGCTATTCTTTTCACTAAAAAACCCCAAAATGTTTAAGCTTTACTACTGCAATGGCCTGTGCTATGGAACACTGTGCTCCAATATAACGATATATTTTGACCCCTGATTGCTCTCGGGGTCAGAGGGCACAGCTTTCGCTAACGACAGTGCACGGCTGTAAAACACAAGAGGCAGGCGTGCTTCAATTACCTTTCCAATTAGTAGTAACAATCAATGCACGATGCAAAAAGCCTTAAGGAAACTGGCAAAATGTTGCAAAGTATGGATATGGTTCCTTTTAAAGTAACAAACCCAGGAACAATTAAAGTATTAGCATTCCCTTGATTGCTTTTTCAGTACTGGAAGGCCATACAACCCTTTATTTCAAACCAGGCCATTTGGAACTGTGGCCTTTTCAAAACATTCTTTTCTAACCTAGGCAAGAAGAAAATTTCATGTTGGTCGTTTTGTTAGAGAAAGCAAATTTAATTTATGATGCAAACTTCAAATGTGTTAAACTATTATTTAAAACTAAGCAACAATTATGCTCTGATTTTACAAATAGTGTCCCTGCTCAATAGGAAAAAAAAGCCTCCAGCATTTCAAGCTCTTGGCATACAGATACCTGGGCTACTCAAAAGCTTCTCATACAGTATGAGAATTCTGTTGGCATTCAGTCTGCCAATGTCAAAATAAAATTTTAAAGATGTAAGAAAGCAAAAAAAGCAGAACCATACACCCGAACGGATTTTGAATAAAATAAACCCAACTATACCCAAGATATGAGGCACGTGTGTTTTGAAATACGTCAGATTCTACTGTTACTAAACATTCAGCCACATAGTTTAAAAATTCATTTGAAATATTTCATTGTTGTTTGTATAATTTTATTAAGGATACGAAGTAATGACTATGCGGATACATTTTTCATTAATGATTGATCCTAAACGCAGAAAAATTATGATGAGGTAGCACGAATTTTAAACTCCACAATACACACTCGTGGCTTTCTACGGTGGGCTAAACAGCCCATGGCAATACCTCCCACATCCCAAACTCATGGAAGCATACAAAGAGAATTCTGTGATCATTCCATTTCATTTTTGTTTTAAAGACTATGACAGACACATCTGTTCCATATAGGAAACGGAAAATATCTCCACATCCCTTACTAGGTAGAACTGAGTGGTAATAATGTAAATGAATGTTTATTGCCAATTCATTAGTAAATAAGGACACTACTAAAGAGAAAATATCTATAATTACTTGTTTTCAAATCTGCAAGACCAGATTCTTTGTGCTTTGCAATTTGTAAGGAATGGTCTGAGGATTTCCTCTGGACAATGATTATGAAGTACAATATCTATTGTAAGACAGAAGAAATTCTCAAATCTAGAAAAAAGACAACATGTCAACATTTCAAGTAAGTAAGTGGGATTGTCTCAACATGACATCATTGTAAGGAAAAATTGTGAAAATAATGCTGAAAGAGGCAATCAGTTGGATTGAGTAGTAGCATGATTAATACCAATCAACACTGTTTAATAGAAAACAGGTCTTCTTAGGAAATTTTGTATCATTTTGTGATGATATTACGAATTCAGTAGATAAAGATTACTTTTGAAAATACTTGCTTTAATTTCTGTATAAATATCTCTCCCTATTCTGTCTCTGATGAAGAAGTAGCACTGCACAAAAATCAACACGGCTTACATATTCAACATGTTAAAGAACACTAAGAATCTGAAAAAGAAATGGTAAATGAGGAACCAAAACCTAACAGGAATATCTTTGGTGATACTGTAAAGACACGGACTGCCCAGGGAGGTGGTGGAGTCACCGACCCTGGGTGTGTTCAAGGAAAGACTGGCTGTTGTGTTGAGGGACATGGTTTAGTGGGAGCTATTGATAATGGGTGACCGGTTGGACTGGATGATCTTTTAGGTCTTTTCCAACCTTGGTGATTCTATGATTCTATAAACAGCCAACGGGACTGAGCAGCAGACTCAAGACACATTTAAATATCTATCTCTGAACAAAATTGCGACAGCAGTGATAACTAAAAATATCTTAGCAGTCCTAATAAATAACAGAAAACAGATTCGTACCGTTGTGCAGTGGGTCTCGGAACTTGCATATTTTGTGAACTAATGGATCTGGATGTGCAATGTAGGAACAGAAAAGCCACATGTATCTGCACGTGACATTGAAAATATTAAAAGAAAGTCATTTGCGGTTCTTGTCATCACACTTTTAAATGGATGTCTATTAAAAGAACTGTATATATTATACAATAAGGATGATTAACCTCTGGAATAATTTACAGTATACGTGGTTATTTCTTCAGTAACCTGAAACCTTAAATTGAAATTAGATGGACTAGAAATACCAGATTGAATAAGCCAAAGAGGAATTGATGAAGAAACTCCAGATGAAGTAATTTCAAATGACCAGTAAACATTTTTTTTTTGCACAGGGAACATATTTTAGCACAGAGATAAATATCATCCATGTTAACCTTCAGCGTGGATAATATTTCCTTAGTTCACAGAGGAGCTGGGGGGCTGAAATTAATTTTAATGCTTTTTGTTAAATTATTTTGATGCCAAAAATAAGAGAATAAACACATGTTCTTCAGTGTTTACTGATTCTATCTCCTACATTTCAATATTATCCATTAGTTCTGTTGTGTTTCAAATGAGACTATGTTCAAACAGCATCTGACATTATCAGGGACCAGCTCAGCCTGCAGCCTCAGTGAGATACTGAAACCCAGATTGTAAACAAGATTATAACAACAGGTACAAGCCTAAATCAGCTTTGTACAACAGTTAGTGAACTAATGTGCACCCTCCACTCTTACCTTCTTAAAATCAGCTGGTTCGGACTTCTCCCAGAGCTCCCAGCTGTGACAGGTAAATGCACTACTGTATTTCTGGAGTCAAGCGGCACTTGGCCGGGCAAGATATTTACTTTACCCCTGTATCAACCGATAGTAGTAGCAAGGTAAGTAAGAGTTAAATTTTTCTGCTGATGGAAAGATTTTCTAATAGCTGTGTAATTTGCATGACAATACACACTCATTACAAAAAGAAATATATGTATTATTTTAGATTAACAAACGAATTACAGAACTGAAAGGAATACTTTACAAATACACATTAAGATTTTGTTCCTTATGCACGTTAATTGCTTTCCTCAAAGTGTCTGGCTGCACATGTGCACACACACAGAGCTACCCAGATGAAGCAGCTCTGTAGAGCCCCTGTAAGAATTAGGAGAACTTTTCAGCTGACATGGGGCAAATCTGCAGGTCTACTCCATTTTGTGCTGGACATGAGTAAACTGAAATTTTGCCTAGTGTGGCAGACAAACTGATCTGGCTGGCACTCCCCTTGAACCTCCCCCTTCACGGGAGTGTGCTGCTGAGAGGAGGGAGGGGAGTATGCCGTGGTCTCGGCTTTCTCAGGGGCTCAGGGACTACAGTTGGCCCCAAGCAACTCTTATCTCTGACCACAATCTCAGAAAAATAAAAAGATGACGCACAGACAGATAGAAACAACTTCTTGAACTTGACCACATAACCTTCTTGAAGGCTTTTCTCTAAAAACTGTGTCTTGCGGGTGAAGGTGGCATCATGATGGAAGAACACAAAGAACTTGAGGAAGTTTCACTCTAGGGTCCCTCAGACGCTAAGCAAAAGCCACTTCAGCACACACAGCAGAGTATCCTTTCCTAAAGCGATGCACTCCACACGACAATCTCTTGCTATACCAGTGATATGGTAAGTAGATCATTTCCCCCTTTCCACTTACCACTTCCATTTCTCATATATAGGACACGCTGGGACAGGCACAAAGGATGAAAGGCAAACTGAAACATGCTTCCAATACAGCGACCTCCGAGACACCACTCCGGATTCACCTTTGCAAATAGGTCTAAAGAATTTCCCCTTTGAACAGCAGATAGAGCAGCCCCCCTCTGCAAAAATACCCACCTGGGAAAGCCTAGCATTCAAGCACTACAACATTTCTCTCTGTGTGACAGAGGAATTGCCCAAATTTTCAAAGACATTACTAACAACTGTTTCAAAACAGCAGAAGATAGAAACTGCAATATAAAAAAAAAAAATCACTGAGGACTGAGAATCTTAAAGAGAAACCATATTCGTCGTAGATGCCCTAGGTCTGCACTCGGCTTGTGCTTTCCAAATCTCTTAAATTACTAAACAGAAAACAGGTGTTCCAGCTCTTACGGTGCATCTGTCATGTTCATGCCACACTGTTTTCTTCCACTGAATTTAAACACTAATGTAACTGTGATCTCAGTTCAGTGACGAAGAACACCCTTCGTAAAGGTACAGGTGCTCAAACGGACGGAGGAGTCCGTCCTTCTGGCTAACACTCAGCACACCATCAACAATCCAGTTCTGTAACAGATCACTCTCTTTGTGTCCTTCTCTAATAACATCTCTTCACCAAAAATTAAATCTTTCATGATATACACTGAACATTATTATAAATAAGGAGACTTACACCATGTAATTTCGTGTTTCAGGAACAGTGGGTGATGAATGATGCTGTCTGATAGGTTTTGGATTGAGAGGGTGAAGGTGCAGTAGGGGCCGTTTTTAAAGTTTTTCACGTTTTTATACACTGATCTAGCTTTATTTTATTTTTAAGGTCAAGGGGTGCTATTAAATGACTTGACAAATCGCTTGACGTATGTTCAGGAGGAAACAGGCAGAAAACCTCAAAATGTATTGCAGAATTACACATTAGTGTAGAACATACACCACACTGCAGAAATACTATAAAGCTACCACACAACAGACATGCAGTGCACCTGATAACTATAACACTGTGGGCAGGATGATAAAGGATAAACTGTGTTCCTTTTAGAAGAGCCCTCATGTTTACCCATTAGCACGTGCAATTAGCATTTGAAACTGCTGACACTGGAAGGAGTACAATCGTTTCTTGCTGCCACTCCTGGGAAAGGTTCAGTTGTGTATTTTCAGGCAAAGTAACAGGCAAAGAGGTGATGTGCTTTGACTCGGGGGCAAAGCTTGCCACCTGCACAACTTTTCAGAACCCCAGGCTTGCCGGTCAACCACACCAGTGCCGACAGCGAGCTCAGAGGAACTCTCACTCTGGCCCCATCACGAGAACAAAGGCGTTGCACGTGGCCAAGTGGGAAGGAATTACATTTTTTTAAACCATCTGCAAAGGCTAACTCAGAGCAAAGACTTGTTTCCTGATTGATTGGTGTCCCTGAGTATGAATTTTAGATGCTGTTAAAAGAAATAAAAAGGTAACTTCCGGTAATTAAATTCCCAGAGCTTTCTGTGGTGCTGAAGTCACCAATGGGAAGTGGTTAGCAATGCTGCTGGAGAACAGAGACTGCTGTTCTCTTAACGAAAGCCCTCTGTCTGAGGTTTCCACCTCAGCTTCCGTTTAGCTGCTATAGTTTTATCATGCCTATGTAATAGTTTTGCTTCCTCCTACCAATAGTCTGCCACGGTAAATAGGAAAAATGTTCTGAAAACCCCACAGCCCGCTCACACATTTTATATCGGAGAAATCAGATCCGTTTACGAGCAGCATATAACAGTTCCGTTATCATGATTTAATCCCTAGTCTTATGACATTTATGTGTTTTCCCAAAGAGACAACTGACGGGAGTTTCTCATCCCTTACATTTTTAATCTACTTTTTTAAGAAAAGGAAGCTTTTATGATTGCACTGGTCTGTATCTCACTCTATGAGGAGCTTTCTAATAACTTTTGAACCCACAGGCTGATTTAAGCTACAATTAGGGATAAAAGTCTCAAATATAATTAAGTTCCTAAAAGTTTTATACAAATCACTGTGGGGGTTGAGGACAGAAGCTGAAATTTCTGTCCCCTCCATTGGAACTATGATCATAACTCAGCCCCGAGACACTGCTGCGAGCTTGACCAACGTACCTGCCCTGGCTACTCAGCACGCACATAGCTTCAGAGATGCTGAACTTCGAACAACTGCTCTCTCTTTTCTTGTGGGTGTGCAATAGGAAGGGAGCTCATGGTAATCTTGCTGGGGACAAAGATTTTTGAAAATATATAACAAAATCTGTGGGACAAAAGATTTTCAGTTCTTCTGCTCAAAAAAAACCATTTTTTCTTGTTTAAAGTAAGACCTGCTCACACGGTTTGCACAGGAAAACCTGCAAACACAAGCCACTAAATCTCCAAAGGCTCAAAAATCAATAAAGTGAGTCTAAGAACAGAAAAATTTTAATCTCAAGACTTCTTTAAGCATCCTCATGATCTTGGGATGACAAGCACTGATAATACTGTAAGAAGGTGCTTCAACAAGGTCCCAGGGCCAAATCCTTGTTCAAGGGGGAACACATCTGAGATGCAACGCTCAGAGAACACAGAAGGAGAATTTCTCCATAGGGAATATGAACAAGGAGCTGAGGATAGCGTCTGAATTGCCCTGGTTTACTACGTCTTGATTCACTGCAAAAGACACTGGGAATCAGAAAAATACCTGCTACACTGTTCATAACAGACAGGACATGGCCTTGCAATGCCTGCATGCAACCTTCTGATGTAAATATTTTGCCATTTCCACGAATTTGTGTCTGGGAACCTTATAAAGCATCTGTGGAAAGAATGAACTTCTGAAAACTCATATTCAAGTTCTTTAGTAAAAACTGCATCAGCACAGAAGAGTTGAAGCTATTAAGGGTGAATAGAGAGAAGAGACTAAAACTTTACTTTAAAATATTTCATTCCACCTCATTTTTAAGTTCATACGCTGATACAATACTGCCATTAGCGTATTAGATCTGAATCCTCCACAGCTACTGATAGGTCATTATAAATAATTGAATACAAGCCTATGGGTCACTGCAGCAGAAAAATAAATTCACAAAAGTAGAAACAGGCTCTTTTTTGTCTAATGCATTTCAAAAAATTAAAAATACCAGATGGATTGTAATTTAGGTAAAATGATTAGAAGCTCTTACAGTCTCTCCTTCCCCACCCCTAATCCTGACCTTTCCTCTCCCGTTCATTTATTCTCTGCAAGTTTTAGTCCAGTGGGCAATTACACTGACCCCAGCTGCAACCCAGCTATTCCCTCCCTAACAGCATGTCATGATCAACAAGATCCCTCTAAAATTGTGGGAACTCAGTCTTTTTGACCGAGCATCAGAGGTGCTTTGATAGCCTCTCTCTGCCCTCGCAGTGACACAATCAGAGCACTACATTACCGGCTTGAGCTACACCAACACATTCACTGGCTCAGGATAAGGAGGCGAGGGAAGGTGTGTGTGACGTGGTTTAGACAATCCAGGTTCCTTAGCAGGCTGCCCTCAACAGAGGTGAAAACAGGCTTTTGGGGAAACAAAATTCAGACCATCTCTATTGAGGAAACAGCTGGGGAAGAGTAACTTGTGCATCAGTGTTCAACACGGAATGTTAAGGATCAAAGAAGTGCCCCGAAGTCTCGCAATGAAGCTCTGCTTACCTTTCTAATCTGCTTCTAATCACAGCTCACATTTCTAATGCACAAAAGCTCTCTTTTCAAAAAGAATAAAATAATTCTTGCTTGTAGCCTTCATCTACCTTGTCAGAAGAGCAAAGTGTAAAAAGGTAAATACGAGGGGCTGAAACCTTCGTAAATTCTGACATCTCCCATCTTTTAGGGGAGCACCGTTTTAGGCTCAAACAAGGTAACCGGCAAAGCTCTAGTGAAATGGTTTGGGTGGGTTACTTTTTCTCAGAACTGTGAGATACAACTGAGGGATGTCACTGCAGGAAAATTAGCAGCAGTGCTGTTTGACGAAATACCATCACTGAAACTGTCACAGGAAAACACTGCTCAGCAACTTCAACTGTGGACCACAAAGGTCTTAATACAGACCAACGAAGTGAAGGAAGGATAGGCACACGAAAACGAGAACAACAATAAACTGACTTAAAATGTAAATATCTGGGGGATTTAGGTAGCTGAGAGAGAAACTTCAAAACAACAAGACGCACTGGGCTCACTTGGAAATCCATTGCTAAGAGCTTACTACTAAGAACACAGCTAGGAAACGGTGAGCCCCTTTTTTGATAACGTCCTAAAATATCCTTTGCTCAACAGAGACAGCTCCTAAACACAACTTGGGTCTTGCTGTCAGCATGGCTTGGACTTGGACACACTCCAGAGTGTACAATGTTCCCGGTTTATTCCATGAGAATAAATATAATTAATTTCTTAAATCAGCCGACAATTGTTAAGTGACAACGAAGTATGTGTCTATCTCATAATTTACAGAACAGAAGCTGATAAATGTAAGAAATGGGCAGTCAGAGACACCATAAATGCTATTCATGTCACAAACAGAAGATTTTTGGTACAGTTTTATACAGTTTTACAAGAATTTTCTCTATGGAGAAAGATCAGACCAATAAAGTCAACTGATACCTGCAAGAGCAGATTTGGGCCCAAATTTATCAACAACAAAATCATTAATAACTCTGCTTAATTACAGCCTGTTCTGTGCAACACAGAATATGCATGAGTGTTCAAGATTTAATTATCTAGAAAGTTGAAAGATGTGATAAGCTATTTTTGAGACAGAAGGAGACAAAGAAAGAGACAAAAGTCAACATTTCAAACTGGTAATTTTTTAATGATCTGTACTCAAAAGCTGTCAGAAAATATTCTCTCTAATACAATGAAGCAAATTCATTCTTCAGGTAAAGGCAATGGTGGGAAAAATAGGCTTGGTAATAAAAGGAATTGTTTTATGGACTACAGAAGAGCTATCATTCCACAGAACCATGGCACGAGCAGTAGGAACAAACAAAAAATACTTTGGACACTGACCAGTAGAGAGGAAGGAGGAGTTAAATCAGGAACAAATGGTGACTTTTAAAATCAGACCCTACAAAAAATGGGCAGTTCGCAGAAACATGGAGCAGTGCTATCCAATTTTTTAAATAAATTAGCAGTGCAAAGAACCTTCTGGTCTTCTCAAAAAAGTGACTTAATATTCTGGCAGAATATTATTTTTAGAAATGTATTCTTGGTTTCTTGTGTTATTTTCTCCCACACATCAGAATTTATATGGCAACATATACATGCATCGTATATAGAGTTGCAGATACGCCATAGTGACACATTTCTACACCTCCATCTTCATGCTTAGCCAAATGTCTTGAGGGACCATCAAAACCTTCAGCTAAAATCTCATTTATTTTATCAGAAAGGAAAAGACTTTCTCAGCTTTTCCAAGGCTCGCTGGACTCCTCTCCTTCCAAACAGGCTGTGTTTCATGTTTGCAGTCCCAGAATACAGCAGATAGATGCCAGCTGGCTTCCAAAACGCCAGCTTTACAGGGACTATGCTCAGCTAAGCGGACTAGTGTCTGTATGCTGAACAGCCCTGGGGAATGTAAGCAAACTTTGGTTAACCAA
This sequence comes from Pterocles orientalis, assembly GCA_011057875.1. Taxonomy (NCBI): domain Eukaryota; kingdom Metazoa; phylum Chordata; class Aves; order Pterocliformes; family Pteroclidae; genus Pterocles; species Pterocles orientalis. The sequence goes on from WKFP01014299.1 coordinate 43,721, forward strand.
GAATTTTGGTTAAGTGGTGTTCTCTAAAGCAGGGATATGATGTGTACTGCATGTCTTGCCCAAACAGATGTTGTCTAAGCTGCTTGGACTCTGACATTTCAGCTTAATATTGCTTATCATTAGCATAAGCTAATTGTATGTTATTTATGAATAGCATACCGTGCTAATCAGTTATGAGACTGGTTCATGTTACATCCAGTTAATAAAGGACAAGGAGACCTCTTCTGAAACAAGCCATGAGTCTCTGGTCCTGTACCCACAAAATGCAACACGAAGGAACCGTTTATATCTGCCTTTATGCTATACAATCTCCAGACATAGGGAGCTCCTTTCTCCTTTTTCAACATCACAAGACAACTTCTCAGATCTAAACAAAGACCTGAGACCTGTCCCCCAGAAACTTGCTTTGATTGAATCCCAGAGATTAGGGAAAATGGCTAGAAACAATAAAAACCTCCAGACTTTAGCACACCACCACACTTTTGTTGCGAATAAGCATAAAATTAAAACAAAAAAAATCCTCAAATACTAAGTACAAAGTACAAAAGTATTCCTGAGAATATATGCACTGATCAAGGATTAATAACCATTCCCACATCTAAGGTTGACATGTAAAACTGCCCTTTTTCTCACAACAAAACCAGACTTTCTACATAAATTATATCCAACATCATCGACTCGGACAGATTTGTAATAAGTACAGATTTATCTTCTAGCTAGTTATCCAACACTAACATGACACAGCTCATAAATTAAGTCAGTTTTATGTGAGTTCAAACCTGAAAGCTTAAGCCTGTGGTGAGTACCAATAAAGTCATTATATTTGCTTTGTATAACCTGAACACATAATCATTTATTCTCTCATTTTAATGCACCTTTCTTCATATGACATAAGTGTACATGAATTTTTAGTCCATACTTATTTGTACCCAGTGAGCTAAACTAATCAAATTAATTCCAACATGAAAATTGCAATGGTTTATAAAGTACATTATCCACTATTTATGATTAGTAAAATTAATCTATTTCCAACTTAATTTTAACATGACACTATGATCTCTTTCCTTACAATACCAAGCTTGCTGTTGTTCTCATGCATCTCAAGAGCACAATTCAAACACTGATGAAAACACTAAATTGGGCAATACAGAATAATTTAAGTCCCCAATCCCAACTTAATTAGCTGTATCCGAATTCCATAATAACGGCTACAAAGATTCTTTTAAAAAAATTAACAATAGATTCATATCACTGTGATATTGGCATAGCCTGTAGCCTCAACAAGGATAAAAATTCCTACAAACAAAGGCAACCTAACATGCCAGCTGCAACTCTCATGACTGCTAAATTTGAGCGCTACCCTTCTGTAGTACACCGGAGACGGAAAGACAGAGGTTTTAAACCTGCAGAGCCTCAATACCACTGTGCTCTGAAGACAGCAGGCAACAGAATGGAAGGAAGAAAGTATCTTGATAGAAAAAGATCCCAGGAGTTAACCTGCTTGATCTTTCACACATACCAACTAGATGTTACAGCGCTTCGGCACTCCCTCCGCAGTCAGAGGTGCTCGCGATTGTACTTCTGCATGTGGCAGCCCTACCAGCATAACATCACCACCCCTGTCCTTTGTTCTAGTGTTAGAACCCTTTCAAAACAGACTTTTCTAAATACACTTCCTGAGTCGTTCACTCCTGTTGCAAGTTGAACTAAATAAGGTGAGCGAGATCATCTTTACTACACTCGTTAGACAGACTGGTGATGGAGATAATCACCTCCAAAGCGAGATATCGTTAAAACAGCCAGGTTAATAAACTTTATTAGCTGTATGAACACATCTTCTTCATCTATGTCTTCTCATAAGGCAGACAATAAGCACTGCTTCCAAAACCAGGTTTTTAAAAGCTGGTTTCCAAAAAGGATATTGAGTAAGAATAAAAAGGCCATTAACTGAACAGAAAAAATCCAGTTGATCTAAACCAGGTCAGGATTCTCAGTAATAATTTAAGCTAGATATACTAAGGCAAAAGTTCAGATTACAAGCACCGTCACAGAGGAAAGAAAACAAAAGAGCTGTTATTTCTGCAGAAGGAGGGGCGATAGCACTCAGACTCTCAGACACCGAGCAAGAGCAGCAAGCACACCTAAAGACTGACCCCTCTCTTGCTCCTGCAGAAACCGTCATCACAAATCAAGCCACTGACAAACCTTAATCACCCACTTGATACGAACAAAGATTTATTCCAATATTCACATTGTTATTGCTTCTATCTGTCTCATCCAAACCAGAATTTAAAGTCTGCTCATCAGTCACAGCCTCCTACCAGGAAAACACACACCCCCATAACACTTCCTTCCAAGACGTCCTCTGGGAGGTCATTCAAAGCCGGTTTTTTAGTCAGCGGTAGGAATTACCATCAAGTAAAATACATTTTTACACCCTAAAGCAAAACCACTCCTTCCTTTCTAATTGCCCGGCTAGCAGTTACCTGCTACAGGCTACTGGGCAGGCAGATCTCCCGCCAGCTCAGGCAGCAAACGAGGCGCTCGGTGCCTAATAGGATAACGTTCAAACGCCGTTTCTGCAACACTGACATTTGAAGATCAAGGCTCAGAAATTAAGGACATGATGTTTTCCATATGCGCACTACTTAATGACTTAAAAATAAACATATGTACAAGTGTCTCTGTAATTGGGTCCTCAGCCTGTAGTGCTGCCTCTTTGGTGTTTGACTCCTTAAAACTCTTACAAGGACATGACTAACATACTCTGAGGAATCTTCTGAAGGAATGTTTCCAGCAAAATACAGCCCTGAAATCGGAACTTCCCCACCTTGAGGATTATACAGCTTTTCTGGCAGATGGAAATTCACAAATATTTCCTGTGCTATTCCAAAGGAAAAACTGATTCATCTCTTGCAGGATTGTGGAAGCCCAGAAGAACTCAGAAACAATGACTATAATCTCATTAAGCAGCAAACTGGATGTTTATGATTATACATTAATTGTCTAATTTGGGAGAAATACAATAAAAAATGGATATTAAGCCAAACATTAAATTCAGGCCATTTCAAGAACGTGAGCTCCTTTTGCTGCTGTAGAAGGAAAATCTCACCCACGAACTTCCAGGGCATCCCACCCCACAGCCCGAGGAGCAGCCACAGGACCGTCCGCAGGTTAAATCTCATCTCGGTGTGAATCCCCTGGTATCTGATCTGTCTGGGCACGGGACTCCTCGAGTTTCCCTGAAGTCTCTCAAGGGCATGTGAGAGAAGAGTTTGTACTGGCATAGTCGAAACAAAACATATCATGAACACGAGTGACATTATACGACACTCTTTATTCTGATGATTTTTCATGATGACAGATGGCCGTATAACCTTATGCCTCAGTCTAAGTGCAAATTACTCTGAAAAGCTGTATTGATATGCTTATGGACACTGCACAACTGCTCCTTCAGACTCACAGTAATATTTACAGGCGTATTAAAATACGTAAATATAAATATAATGAGAGATTAATGCGTATTTCAGGAATCTAATATCCACTGCAAATGAGTTAATTATTTCACCTTTTGTCCTATAACGTTTCAAACCTCTAAGTTCTGGCATCACGTTACCCTTCCAAATCAACTGCGATTTTCCACTGCTACGCTTCCTATGAATGAGCAAACATCCAAAGAAATTACAAATGTGCTGACACATTCACAGAAAAAAACCCAATTCTTTTCTCACGTGGAAAAAGCTTATTTTTTCTCCATTTTGTATATTACTTAATTTCCAAAGACAGGGTTTAATCCTAGTATGTTTGCAGTATTGAACTGAAAACTTCCAAGACAAAATAACGTGAAATATAGAATTAGTGTATTTCTGAGGATAGCAGCAGCAGGTTTTTATCACTAAGGGACAATGTATTTAAAAAAAAAACCAAAAAAGAACATAGCTCTTCAGATAATTAAAGTGCTTTAGACCACTAGCCAATTGATTTTCTCCTTGTAAAGGTAGCTCAATTGAAATGTTCAGAATAAATCATGTGTTAAAATTATCTTCTAAAGTAAGAGCTGAGTGCATATTGATTAATAATTATTTGCACTAAAGGACTGAACTAAAGCTATACCATCAATTATTTCAAAAATCCGTAAGATCAATCATGATCGAATAAACCGTTGAAAGATTCAATGCTTTTCCCAATATTTCAGAAGTGCTCATCGGATGGCTTTCTACATTCACCTTGCTTTCCTGTTTCTGGAGCTACGGAAATTTGTTTTAAATCCCAATTTAGGCTCTTCAGCCACATAATACAGCTCTCACCCTTCAATTGTACGGGAGGTCTGCAAGAAGAGCAAAGGTTTTTTCCACATCAACGATGAGGCATGAGGGGGCACTTTTGCCAAGGAAGTTTAGTCAATATTCCATACTTGTGCTCATGCAGCAAAAGAAACGTAAACAGCCTGAACTAACGACCAGAAGAGACGATTTACACAGAGCCACCTATCCAAAGACAAGGATATTCAGTATAAATTAACTCTGTTTTACATACTAATGAGTCTTACTTGCTGAATTTGTCCAGGCAGCACCATAAAACTGGTAATTCTACAAAAAAATTACAATTTAGTTTGCACAGTTATAAATAGCACAGACATCGTTAATCCCTTACGGCACCACAGGCATTACTCAAGCCTGGTATCTTATTGAAAAACCAAGAAAATTTTCCTTTCTCATGATATACAGCACCATTAGAATTGGGTGGGGAGTCTGCTGGCTGCAGTGCCAGGTTTTAAGCAGATCTGAATTAAAACCAACATTTCTGCAGTTCTAGTTTTCACGGTTTCTTTTCTACCAGCTTTCAGGTTTATTTATTGCAGAAGTGTCGAATACACAGATAGGTCACAAAATCTGGCGGAACTTAGTCCACACATTTGTGGAAGATGTTCAAAATGGCAGCAGTGACCTTTCAGTTATTTTCTAGATTTTTTTAATTTTTTTTTTCAGGTTGGCTGACACAGGACCAACACCTGTACACACTGCCAGGTCTTCAGAAGATAACCAAATTTCTATGCGCTTCCTCTGAAACGCACAAAAGCCATTTTATGACCTGAAACAATAATAATTCTAGCTGAAATATCTAATGTAAATTTAAACATTCTTTACATAAATGAGATGCACAGCTCTGTCTGAGCATCTTAATTTTATGCAGTTTTACACTTCTAAGCAACTTAGTAGTGAGGACTGCTTATTTGCATTAATTTACATACAATTTGCAGGAAAAGCTGAAAAAAGGTAGTAAGGAAATCCATCATTTTGACTTTAAATTAAAATATTATTTCTGTAAAAAACACCTTGAATGTTTATTTTCTTATTTTACTTAGGAAATTGTTTTTAATATCTTCATAAGTATCGAACGGTACTTGTCAGAAATGGCAATTGCTTTCACCTAGTGGGTTTAAAAAAAAAATTTAGCAATATTTTTGATGTATACAGATGGAAAATACAACCTTTTTTTTTTCCCCTAAGAGAATTAAATTTCCTAGCAAGGTGAATCAACATCCTGATATGTTCTGCTCTTCTATGAATTTATATTTTACTAAATTCTACAGCCCCAATCCCTGCCAGCTAACGGGGAGTAACTATGAGCCCATTAATGAAAAAATGCTGTAACACGTATGTACAAATTGAAGTGCTTCTGCTCCCATTTTTAGGTCCTGTGCTATTTGCGGATTATTTCTTAAGATGATTTCTCAGCAATTTCACACCTACATTCAGCATATGCTCTTCGTCTTCTAAAGCGATGATTTTCATAGGTAGCCACACTCCTCCTGGCTGCCAGCTGTATATCTAACGAGCTGGGACTAAATCATACCTACTATCAGAATTAAGACGGCCAATGGCTTCTCATTCCTTAGCGACCGCACACAGTTTAACTCTCTTAGTTTATTTCTTCATCTCACCCAACTGGTCTCCCATTACACCCCCATGTGTCTGTAACACACACGTGAAATCAGGAACTCACTAGAAAACGCAAAGAAAGATAAAAACATGGAACAGATGCTGTGCTGAGCTTTCTAAGGAAGCACATTAGGAAACTCTGCAGTGCAGAAGTGGTCTCCGGAAATAATTGTGGGTGTGTTTTGCTAAAAGATGCGACAATTCCTGCCGTCTGCCACCGTGATAATTTTATCGTCTTTCGTCGTCTCCTTGGTGTGGGTAACCCACAGCATGGCATCAGGGATGGCTCATGCCTGAAGGACTTCAACACAACTCAAGCAAAGCCAGCAGAAGCGTGTCTTTGTGCAGCCCCCAGGGACCCCATCCCCGTGATGGGCAGCTGAGGGGACCTCCGGACAGAGGTGCTGCGGGGCTGGGGCACTCCCCATCTGTGGGGTAGAGCGCAGGTGAAAGCCCAGAGTTACTGCGGATGCAGCCCCGTGTCCTAACAACAGGGCTGTCCTGAGTTAACGGTAGAAGGGAAGACACACTTTATACATTCTGTTCCAACCAAGGCAAAACACACTAGTGGTAGGAAACAAAATGGGTGTTTTCAGACTTTCCTGATCATTTCATGGGTTTTTTCCCCTCTTTTTCTCATGTGTGTGCTTTTCTATACATCCTCCCACTTCTTGTGGGATTCAAGACATGCATTTTTTAAAATTTTACTTAAATGTTTTCAGCTGTGAAATATTCTGAAAAATAATTTTGTGCTGATTTGAACCAGGTCAGTGACATGTTGCTTTCTGGTGCATTGTCTTTAACACCTCACACTGCAAGATTTTACTTCCAAATTTATGACTCTCCTCTACTAAATACTTTCAGTCTTGTTGAAATTTAAAAAAAAAAGATATTTTACTCTTGCAAATTAAAAGATGGTACAAGTCCATTAATTTTCATAATCAGATTAAGATGTTGTAATAAAACTTCCAGTGACTCAAGGGAAAGACTGCTTGAGACAGCAAAGCGTAATTAAGCAAAACTATTGTATCTGTACTATTAAAGAAAATGTTAAAAGTAATTCCAGCCTAGGGATCAGTGCTTCAAACCTCCCCTAACCTCAGCCTTAACCCAAAACCTAAGTTTGTGGTGTAAGCACATTTTGTCAACAGCAGCCTGGAGGCCTCATGAAATTAATTAAGTCTGCTGTCTCTTTACAACGGCAACAAACCCCGTCCACATGCTGTTCACATTTCTGGCATGACAGGCATTCGTTACTGAAGCCACCAGCGTCAGCAGCTGGCAAGTACAAGACTAAGCTCTCTTTCACTTCTTTTGTCTTCTCCCACCGCTTTCAGGCTCAGGCATTAATTATGGCACTCCATAGGTGCCCTTCTTAAAAAGCAGGTACGTCCCCTGCTGCAAAATGTATTATTCTCATGGTTCTTATCACGAGACAGAAAAAGCCTCCCAAAGTGCAAAAAGAAATTCTTTGTCCTCAAAGTCCTTTTACTCTCCTTTAGAAAAAAAATGTGAGTCACAAGTAGGAGGACTGCAAGGAAGCAAGGACACGTTTGCCTTGCCATCACCTAGCAGCCGCCAGCTCTTCCATGCCAATGACAGACACGTGAAACTGCATGAGAATCTGGAAATGTGATACAGCACAAAAAGAGAGAAACGCCAGGAAAAGGTTAGTCCGTGCTGTTGCAGCCTCCACAGAGCAAGTGAGCAGATCTATGTGCTCTGTCACTACGCTGAAGCTAACGCCAAGGTGGCAAATAAGTCCATGGTGCTGCCAGAGCTGGGGCAGATGCTCCGGGCAACCTCCCAGATATCTGGGGGCATCGCATCAATTATCCCATGGATCTTCTAGCTCTACACAGTTATCAAACCACAACAGAAGCCCAGCAAAAAGCCAAGACACCAAAACCCCTGCAGAAGTCTTATTATTCACCCAGCAGCCATATGCGCCAGCCTTTCAGTGGCCATCTCTATAACCATCCTTCTCACTTAGGTTGCAGGGTCTTGAGGCCGCAACTTTGCTTGTTTCATGAACAGGCAGATTAATTTTTCCCCTGCTTGACCATGAAATATAGATTTTAAAAACAAAAGAAGTGGAAGACTCCAAAACTCCCTCAAGAGAGCTACGCAGCACAGCTCAACCATTTACCGTCCGTTTTATTCACTCTGTAAATAAACTGCGTTTATTCTTAGAAGCTAAGATTCTCTGAGTGAATACGAAACAGGTTCCCAAAAATTTTTAACGGTCTCTGGTTTTATCAGGAAGATATAGTTTTGTATAAGGAAAAGTTGGTCACTGGTTCTAAAGTGAGACAATGGGACAAACGGCAGCACCCAGGGTACATACAGATGATATCTGACAACGTTTGCACTCGTGCAGAACCAAACAGAATCCTGGACCTCTGTAATCACCAATATTTGTGTAAGATAATCGCACCATTGACAGCGCACACATCAGTGAGAATAACTGCAGCACGTGAGATTATTTCCTCTTCATAGACATAACCATCTCATTGGTAAAAAAAAGCTGGTCAGAAGCCACTGTCCTACACCTCTGAAATGCTGCTCTTGGATTTTACCTTCAATTTGAATACACACCAGCCAAAACAGGAGCTTCAAATTCATATTTTACGTCCAGTGGTCAAGCAAATACTGCGAATGTCATGCCAGCAATTAAAGCGTGTCTAGATTTTTTGGCTACTGCGGTAGTTGAACTTGGGACCTGTGCAGTGAGTCGCCACAGTCACACCATTATGGAGATATTCTATTCTGCAAGTACAAAGATGGGAAATTTTCCAGATTGTCTGCCAAGATTCACTGCACCTAGGATACAGAAAGTGTCATAAATAGAATTTGCCACAGCAAGCCTTGCAATAACTGCCAGAGAAACGCAACAGACCTCCTGCAGTCTGATTTAACATAAACAAGCCAAGACATGGAAAAAGTGAAAACACTGCCCCGCAGTCACTGCCTAATAGCTTTTCCAATTGAGCATGGAGAAGCCTGACGTATTGAGAATGTCTGTCTATCCGGCGGATGATGGTGCCTTATGCGCGGCGGCTTCTGTCACATCATGGGGAACCTTCCGTTCCTACTTGCAAGATAGCAAATTTATGTTCAGAAAGAGCTGAATTTAGAGTCTGCTGCGCACGTATATGTGAATATTTGCTTTTACTGCTTATCCGCCCTGAAATAGCAAAACAAACCCCATGCATGTTAAACCATATGGCTTGGGCGAGGAACCAGTAAATGCAAAGCTCCTTTATTTCCTCATTGAGCCTCACTCTATAACTGCTTGTGCAATCCAACTTGCAGATCTTCCTGAGAACATTTTACAGAAATAACTCTTCCTCAGGAAAACACAGAAACCAAAAAGTTTTCTTAGAGCTTATCTCATTTTTATTCACTGAATTTCATCTAACTTTTAAGAATAAAAGGAATCACCTACAAATAATAAAATAATTTTTCATTCATTATATTTAGTTTGAAAAACACCTCCTCCTCCTGTCGGTCATCCTTTAAAGATGAAAATGTCAAAATACATTTAGGAGAATAAATTAATAAATAATTACCGTAACAGTTATTTGTATTGCAACCAACATTAGCAATGGTATTAGTTGCAAGCAGAGTGACATGATTACAGACTCGTAATTTCTACTTTATAAGCTTTAGACTGCAGTTACGGTATTTTCCAGAGCACTGGAGAATTCAACAGAACAAAGGAACAGAAAAATTATGTCCTTAACAACTGCATGAAAAAGGTAACACTACCCTTAAGACAAAACACTGGTCAATTAGTCAGAAAGGGCAAATTCTTATTTTTCTTCCTCTTCACCTTGCTACAAAGGAACACCACCCTGGGAAAGGTCACGGCGCATTATGGAGAAATGGGGGAAATGTCACAGAGAATTTAGTGTTACTCTTCTGTGGCAAAGTGCAAAACTCTGCAGCTATAAAAAAAAAGTGTAGAGAGAATGGTTTATCAATGAAGAAGTGAAATTGTAAATTACTCCATCATGAGAGCTCCCGTCACAAAGCTAGCGTGACCAGGACTGTCAATGCGCTGTTCTGCAGTGTACAGCAAACTCTCCTCTTCAGAAACAATTCAGCTTCAAACGGAAAAAGAAAAAACAGCTAAAAATGTTTAAATACAGCTTAAAAGCTGCAAAATGTCCCGAGTACAGGTTTAAAAAGAAATAGATTAAATAAAATCAAATTTTTATATAAGACTGGGAAAACGGATTTGCAGCCTCATACAAAACGAAACAGTGATCTATCCTAACTGAGGAGGACAAAGGTTTTATTTCAGTTTAAAGCTGTGGTCACATTAAACCAACAATAAGAAAATGTAAATAATTTCAAGGGTCTTTCTTTTCATTATTTAGGAAATTATAAATTCATTTTTGAACAAATTTGACAAAATCCAGTGATTTACTAAAGTAGTGTTTTGATTTTACAATGCATTCCTTCGGATGCTGAGAGCCCTGATGCCACTTGGGAGTTTTTCATCTGGAAAACCTCAAAAAGATTTAATTCCCTTCATACTTAGCTAGAAAAAAAATGTTAAATAATAAAAAATAATAATTTCATGGGATTTTTTCCCTTACTATTATCTTGCAATGATACCATTGTAGATACTTCTGGTATGAAAAGAGAAAGTGCACTCCTTAGCTTGCTTTTTAATCAAAGTAAAAAATAATGCAACTAATCTGCACGTAACACGAGTTCACTTTCATTGGGAATTTAGCATTTAAACATGGTATACACTTTTCTGAAATTAGTGGAAAAAGAGACAATGGCACTGTAATAAAGTTGTGCTGGTCCTTAAAAACCCCATGGGATTTTGATGCCTTCAGACACTGAATTGTGCAGCAATGCGTCACTTTCCTGTAGTACTTTCTTACTACATGGCTACACCAGAGGATGTACAAATATGCTCGAGAGTGATCATAGCTAAACATGTATGTGCTGCAACCCATTCACTGCTGACACAGTTTTAGCCGTGCAAACCAGTATCTGCTTTGGGTATTACGGATTTGCTCTTTACTTTTCTTCCCAGGGTAAGAGGTTATCTACTTTAAAGCCACTATTTTCATGTCTTTCTAGGCTAGAAATGGTAGAACCGTTTCTTAAGGACTAGCAGCCACTCTGGGGCTGTACACCCTATTGCGCATCGCGTCGCAAGCTGAGCCTCTCAAGCAATCAGCAGCACCGGCCTCCTGCGCCATGTGCTTATTTCCCCTACCACAATAGGCACAATTAAGTCAAAGCAAACCAATTAATCGCGCTCCAGGCTAACCCCTGCATGCTCCCTGGTTCCCTTGATTAACTCTACAGGACCGACGGGCAGGAAGGTGTCAGGAAAACCCCGAAGAATTAGCAAGCCTGCAAGGAGACCCTGCAGGGGGGAGAAGGTGCAAGAAAGAAAAAGCAGAAGGTGGCAGTTTAAAACACTTATTAAAGGAGTTAACAAAATAAAAAGATGTAATTTAAATCCCTAAATGACAATATCCTATTGTGATGAGGCAGTGCAGCATCTGAAAGTGGATACTCCCCGTAAAGATCACACATGTACCTGCACAATAGCATTAGATGAGGACGGAATTGTAAATCCCAGTGACATCGGACTTTGTGGGTTCAGCCTCCTTGCAATAATTGGAATAGGTTTTGTATCGGTAGCTAAAATCTTAAGCAATATAAAGTATTTATTAGTACCCACCTGCTGGTAATACTTTAGTGCCCCTTATAGAAAAGCCAACAATAACATCAATCAGCAACTCATTAAAATAAAACTCAAAACCATGCCAGTGAAATGCTAAAACATATTTGAGATACGTTCTGTTAGCTCTCCAACATTCCTATATTCAGTTATAGCACCAAGGTATGAGCCAATACCCCGACGCTCAGATGTTGTTGTAATTTTAGCATAGGCCAGTGTTAATTACAGCATGTCAAGCTATTTAAAAATCGAATTAATAAAAGGAGACTTAATTTCATTTTTGTCGCATACCAGTCAGAACTCGTACTTCTGCTCATCGCAGCCGGCTGCTGTGTGGTTTTGGACTTTTATGGCATCGTGCTCTCTGGGGAAGGAGTGTCCTCCCCCACTCCAGCAGCAGCCGACGGCTGAGAGATTGTTCAAAGATAAAAATACGTACCACCAAGTCCCTAAAATGTCATGATAAACGAACTCAAATGTCACTATTAAAATATTTCCTTTCATCAGTTTCACAGCACAGATCTCCCGTTGCAGCTCCATAACTGATTCAACCGTGCTAATATTTCTATGGGAATACTGAATTTCTTTTTGAAGGTTGAATTTAAGACAATGGCGATGCGTGTGGCATAAAACTGAGATGGCCACCTGTAAAGTCACTTCAAAGGTACCCCCTGGAGAAAAACTCTTCTGCATGACCCTCTTGCAGAGGAAAAAAAAAAAAAAATAAAGAGGTTGAGTTCATCACAAGCAGACCCCCGAAACAATTCTCTGCAGGTTTCTTTAAATGCGAAAAGCACCATTTTGCTTTCAACTGATTCTGTTAACAGCCTCTGAGAAAGATAAAAAAGTAACATGGCATAAGAGAGAACTGCTTACGAAGAAAACAGAAGACTAAAAGAGAAATCCAAGGGTACCAGATCTCTCTCCTCTTTGCTGCTGTTACTCAATGTCATGTTCCAGCAAGGGAAGAAAATCCAAAATAATTCTTTTAATGCAGTACCAGAACCAGTACAGCCGTGAAAATTCTGTTAGTTTATTATGGTAGTTTCTGTAACATTTCATGCCTTTCTCCCTCCTGGTTAACTATTTTCTATTCAGATATCCAGGTGATGCTCAGGGACTTTTAACAAAAGGGTGACAGGAAGGGAAGACGAACGAACGACGCACGTTTATAATGAGAACTCAACTGCTACCTGCACAGGATAATACAGGATGATGTCTCTTTGGAGAGGGGAAAAAAAAAAATCAACATAAATGGAACACTGTCGAATTTATAAGCAGCAATTTAGACAGCAAATTTGTTGCTTGGGTTTCAGCGGTCTTAAACTCTGTGAGCGGCTTAACCTTATCTCCCAGTGCCACTGCCTTCCTGGAGTAATTGATGCTCCGAGTCCCCCAGTTTCACATAAACCAGGCCACTGTGTTATTGTACACAGCAATCTAACTGCGAGCAGAGACAGGAAACGGCGCTGAACCCAGATCAATAGACATGTCAACAGTAAGCTGCTTAATCTAATTCCGCCTATCTCATCTTGGAGCACAGAGTTTGCAATTTCACCGCTCGGTCCCTCTGGCAGGAAATGGTTTGGAAAGTTTAGTCTTAAGAAGTTTAAGCGATATGCTTATCCTTCAGGCTCTCGAATGTTTATTCAGCAGAATAGCTGCTTTAAATATTTTATAAATGGCAGCAATGTAAACAAGACACTCCTGAATTCCTTCCCATACGAAAGCTGTAATGGTGATTTCCTCACAGCGGACAGGGAGCCTAAGTGACAGCCAATTACGCTCAAAGGTAAATTGCATTTGCACAGATGTCCCAAACTACAACAAACTTTGAAGATCAGAATAATTTTCCCAACGTCCCCTCCCCCATTCTGATGATATTCCCACACGGAAAGATTTCTTTTTTGGCAATTACGTTGCTCCCTCCTCTTTTTCTTTTCTCTTTTTTTTTTTTTTTTTTTTTTTAAACATGAAAATTATATGTTTCTTTGCAAATACCTCCAGTATCTAGGCTGATATAATACAATCTCTGACAACAAATTAAGATCAGGTAATAAGAAACCTTGCTCTCCTTCAGAAAGCAAGAGGGAAGAAATTAAATTGACGACATTTTTCTCCCCATCTTCCTACTGGACTGACAGCAAGACTACGTTTCCTTACGAAGGAAAAAACCCCAGGAACGCAGAACTTTGCCCCACACGTGAGAGCCGGCCATGGCAGCGTTTCCGTCACAGCCCCAACGCGGGCTGGGCTCCACATCGTCCCGCGAGCACCCCTCCAGCCACGCGCCCGTCACAGCGCTAGCGACGATTGCAGCAAAAACACAGACAAACATCTGTGTACAACTCACGGCTCGCCGCGCCTGTTCCGTGTCCCACAGCGCTCAGAGATTTCAATTTCATCTGACCTACGAGGAAATCCCGGTGCATCCGCGGGGGTTTGATGGAGCCGCGCAACTCAAGGGGCAGTGGCCGCTGCGGGCAGAGAGGAAACTCAAGCTCCTGGGTAACTTTGGAATCACAGTCTTCCAACCATGACAGACCTTTAAACTATTTTGACAGTCTATTTGTCACTGGAAAACAAGTGCAGGCTTGTTTAGAGAGGAAAGACGGTCTTTAGCTCAAGGTACTGGAGTGGGAATTAGCGCAGGTTCTTTCCTCAGCTCTGCCACGGTGCCGGTGTGCCTGTGCCAGACAGTTTTTAAGTGCTCCAACTCCCCACCCATAAAATAAAACTTCCCTGAGTGCTGAGGTGCCCGACGCATTAGTGTCTGTGAGGTGTTCAGACACTATGGTGCTGAGCATTAGAGAAAAGTCAATAAATGAACTCCGTAAATAAAATGTTACAAAAGCCCGCTTCAAACCTTCAGCTTGGAATCACGGCACTGCTCCCATCAGTTAGTGCCCTGGAAATAAATTTAGCAAAGATTCCAGGAACAATCCAGCTGCGGCTAAGATTAAGAAACAGTAAAGGCACGACTGTAATTCAGACACTTGCGCATTACTTAACAAGCAAGTTGCTTACTACTGGGAGTCTTACAACACACTGCATGCCTCAGATGAGGAAACTTTGCAAAAAGTATCCACAGATGCTCTCGGGAGTAAAATTTAAAAAACAACTCGATATCTATGTGCTTATTTGCTCATTTACTGTGAATAAAAGTCTTGGACAAACACTCAAATGGAAAGACTTTGCATAGCTGGCCTAAAATCTCTCCAGACCCTTCTTTCTGTTTATAAAAGTTTCACTCTTTTGCTCTAAAAGCTGAAAGTATAGAACATTATTCCAAAGATCAACAGCATACCACAAATAATCAAAGGCAGAGCTGAAGAGATTCTTTTGTCAACAACTCATGGACTCAACTAGAGCTATTTCTAACAAGGAGCAATTTAGTAAAAATAATAAAAATCAGAGGAGACAGACTATCCATGAATGCAAAAAGAACTAATTTAGTTCAATTAGTTCACTTCAAATAGAAACTTACGGCATGCCAGTCTATTTTGGTTTCAGACTTGTCCCACCCCCTGTCCGTATTTTCAAAGGCATACTATATTCCAAATGCTAATTAACTGCCACTGCTGTTAAACTCACGTATATCCCTACAAATCTGACAGTGTGGGGGTTTTATATGGATGTCAGAATAAGAGATTACATTCTCATTAAAATGCAAACAAATCCGAAAGACCTTGCTTTAATCCCTCATAAACCACTACTAGAACAAGCACGCTTCCCTGTCTCGGCAAAATACTCGCACCAAAGAGCAGCGAAGAACACGAACACATTTCTAAGGCTGGTGACCCACTCACAGAGATCTTCATCTGAGGAGGTTTCAGTGCTTGTAATCTCAATTTCTTTTAACGCAACCTGCCCATTTTCTGGATTAAACTATGAATTTTCTGCCCTCACTTTTCACTCAGCTTCTCAGAGATACAAGTCTGGTGCACTGGTAAACAGTAATTAGCCAATCAACAATGCCACAAGCTGGAAATAATCCATTTCACCACCTCATATATTAAAAAAAACAACTGATTCTTTACAATCATCAGGTTGAGCAACAGTGAAAATGATATAATCATCAGGCACGTCGTGCTCATTACTATTTTCCACACCTACACGGTGCTTCCCAACACAAACGAAGAAGTAATCTCTTTGGAGGAGGGACTCTATTTTCACCGGCATCTGTTTTATACCTCCAAGTCAATCACTGGCCACTTTTGCAACGCAAATAAATTACCTCCTCTAACAAAGAAGTATACTGGGAGCTCAAAATCTTTCCAACTCTAACACAAAATTGCAAAACAAAAGCAAGTACATCTTGCTGTCAAATGATAAAAAGTTTACTGAAAAAAAAAGAGTAATTAATGCTCTAAGGTTCTAAAATTTGGCTGCATAAAGAAGAGTGGCACAGAAGATATACAAATGGATATTTAAGGTTTGATGTATAAAAATTATAACGGACAAAATATTATTATTATGCCACATTTGGCACATGCATACAGAAATACTCCAGAATCTGTGATACAGCCCAGGTATCTGAACATTTAAGTGTTAGAGCGTTTTTATGAAACTAGGTCATAGCAGATCCCAAAGTTTGGGTTCTCTACCTCAAATCTCAGGCATTTAATTCCTCTACTTAGGAACACTTTCAGTTTCAGCAGTGTTGTATGAACTGCCTAACACCATGAAGACAGAGAGCTACAAAGGTGGTTTCAAAGTATTGTGCCAAAAATCGAAATACGCGTAGCTCATTTGCAGCAAAATTTAAAATGTACAAGTTCAAAATATGGAAGCACAACTGTTCAGCTGAGGAACTATGTATACAAACGCTGCATGAATTTTTATGATGTCCTGATCCTTCCTAACAAAAAAACAAAACTAGACTCCTCTTTTAAAACTCCCACACCACCGTCCTGAAGATGTCACTTCTTGTCTTCCCCTGGCTTACAGGAGACCAGATACAGATTCAGACCCCGAAAGCCAGCAGCCAAGAAACCCGAACGAAGGTGCGTACAAGTATTTTTAAAGTGTGTGAGGCTTTGAGTTGGTATATAATTCCCACTGAGATCAGTAACATTTAGATGCCTAACCTGCTTAAGCACTTCTAAAAACCCCATTGCATGCTTAAAATGTTGCTTTGGCTAGTCCGGAATACTAATAACACTCCTACACCCTCACAGCTACAGCCGCCGTCACTTCATGACTTTACTGACCCAGGAGAAACTGCAGACGGTCCTTGCAAAACGACCAAGTCAAATTGATGGGTAGTTGTATTTTTGACCCTTTTGTTTAACAAATGCATCAGTTGCTTTCTATCTGGACTTAGATAAATGAGTAACAAATTAAAAGAAACTTTTTTATGATTCACTGCAGTAGCTTGCTTTTTGTACTTTTCTCTTTTTTTGATACAAGGTTAAAAGTGACTGCTAAGCCTTTTAAGGTTATTGAAACTAAATTATTAACGCTGTGTTTCACCTTCCTTTTGTCCTCTTCATGGCATTCTCGCTGATTGCTTACTGCTACTCCACTCCTACGAGTTGTAAATCAAATGAAAAATCTTTAAAGTACAAAACCATCTGATTAAAATTTTCATCCACAAGGGAACCACAGATATGACAAGAAACCACATTATGCAGTTTTTACATTTAAAACATCTGACAGTCTTTTTTTTTTTTTCATGTGTGTGAAAATTGAGCACTTTCATCTTTGGAAGCAACAAAAAGGACGATTCTCACTCATAAAACCCATTTGCAACCTTCAAAACATCTTTGATATCCTCCTCCATTGCATAAATGCATTTGGTGCATTATCTGCAGGCATGAAGCGTTGCGGCACACAGCTTGTCTGGAAAAACTTGAACTTCTCCTCGCTCAAACCTGTATGATTCACAGGTTTCCTGCGATTATCCATCAAACTCGGCACCAGACCATCCAGCAGAGAGCCCACACTGGCTGGCTGGCTGGAAACAGAAAGGCAAAACGTGGTAAACCATGATCAAGGCACCCAATAAAAACCTATAGTGAATACTTCTGAGGGAAAAGAAATACTTTTAATGAATTAACTCCATCCAGAAGGAAGCCAAATACTAATCTACATTTTTGTGAGGTTTTTAATGCAATGCCTATCTTATCTAAGATACGGGTTTATTTGACAGCATATTTCTGCAAAGTCGGCAAACAACAATATTCCTAATGCTGCTTTTCAGCAGCAGAGTACAGGATGATCCATCACCAAGTTTCCAAGATCTGAGCTCCTGATACTCTAAAGCAGAATAAACCAAGCAAACTGCTGCATTTCAGTTTTCACTGAATTTCGTAGCTGCTTCACACTTACGGTCTGCTAGGTTGGCACAAAGCTACCGCACATATGCCACAGCCGTAGGAGGTTTGTTTCTCCAGCAGTGGAATTCCTGGATTGGAGTTCAAACATCAGCCTGAGCCATGAGTAGGTCCTGAAGAAAGCCTATGGTGCTAATGCTGCACTATTTAACATCTGAGACCACATCAGTGTCTGATAACACATCCATTACAGAGACATGAAGTTACAGAGAAGCACAGAGCTATCACTAAACACCAGCACTGCCTGCTGGGCCAGCTCCTTATTTATCCCGTTGACATGTTACTTGAGTACAACAGCATCAACAAGGTGTCCTGTGAGCCAATCGTCACAGTTCTAAACTGAGTATTTGGGATACTGTATTAACAGTCAAAAGCACAGCGATAGCTCCTTCCTAATCCCACGGCACATGGCGTGCGCGGTGCTTCTCCCAGGAGCAAGGTCGGTGACAGAGCACGGAGAGTCCTGGCTGGCTGAAAAGGATGCCGAGCAGGAAAGCCTTCAGGAAAGCATCCCAAGAGCTCACGGAGAATGACTGAAGCAACTACCAGAGATACCATATTTGGGTCAACAACTCTAATCATTCATGAGAAGAAGGTCTCAAAGCTGTTTGTTTTCCTTTATTTAGGTTTTAAGACACATTTTTACGTTTCACACAGAAGATAAGCATCATCTCAGCAGGAGCAGAAAGTGCTGGCAGCAAGCTTTGCACAGGAAGGCATGAGCTTCTGCGATGGACAGCGGGGACTAATGCGGGAGCAGTGGCTGAAGACAGCGACTGGGACCATCAAAGCTCTGAGCCAGAAGACAGCAACCTGTTGGGATTTGTGCTGTCCCCGACTTAGCCACTCTCGCCTTTCCCTTCAGTATTCAAACGTGCATTGCCATTTCCTACTGGAAAGCCATGCGGCAAGATTTTCTCATGGAAACCTGAGCAAGCTGCATACAGAATAAAGGAGCTCTTATGGCTTGTATTTATTGAACAATTTGTTTTCCCAGGTCTCAATTTGTCCTTTCCCCCACCTTTTTCTTCCTGCCTTTGTTTTGGTGTTCAGACACTTAAGGCTCTCACAATCAATCACAGCAAAGTAGCTCCTATAAACCTCCTTAGCGGAAAACATTTTCCTCTTCAGCCTTCCAAGCCATTCCCTAGAAAGCAGCTGCCTCTCTAAATACACAAGGCAGCAGCATCTGAAAAAGTGAGTATGACACGACATGACAGGAGAAATCATTTCAGTGCTGCCACCCCGTTGCTTTTTATAATTGGGACTTACGCAATAAAAGATATAGTTTAAACTATTTAGAGATGTGTTTATACAATACGCATTAAAAGAGTCACTGGACAGGAAAAAGAAAGGCAGGGGCATAAATAGCTGGGAATATGCCAGGGAAAGATCCACAGTCTTCCTGCAGCCCAGGGAATTTTTTGCTCTGCAGTGGCACAGTTGTGGCAAAGGGAGGAACGCCCCTCGAAAAGGTGAGAAGTGAATTCCCATTTTCCATTTGCTAAAAGCTGCCCTTACCGATTCTGGCGTGAGATGACGAGTTTGGCTCCTGTTTGTTTCAGCAGCCACTGCAGCATGTTGTGCGAGGCCTCCAGCTGAGGCAGTACCAGCTCCCCGTGCTCCGCGCACACAGATGGGAGTAGGCAGGGAAATGTCAAGCTGCTTGGATTAGCTCAGCTTTGGTCACGCACAGAAGCGCAGCTCAGGGCACCAGAGGAATCCTAAACGGAACAGAAAGCATCCTCTCCCGTTCAGGCACCTTGTTTTTCAGGCATTAGTCATTAAGGAGCTTTGAAGCTGGCAGGTCTTGGTTTCGGTGCTTTCGTAGCTCTGCATGCCAGCAGTACACGTACCTTGCCCTAGCAATGAGATGGAGGCATCATATAAAGAAATGTGATACGACGTTTTAAATTTTCAAACCACTTGGAACACATGCAGGCAGTTTACTGTTGCCAGTCCCCTTCAGGGAAAAGCAATCTTCCCCTTCCACTCATTCTAGGTACGGAATCTTTTCTGTCTGACATATTTCAGTAATTGGGCACGTTTATTCCTCGGCTAGTTCTAACACAATCAGTGGAGGCTGCATTTTGAATCTATGGGAGCAAGCTGGCAAGTGGCGTGAAAAAATTAACATTTCCAACAGTACACAACACATGGATGAATGTTACTCAGCCTGATGGGATGCGCAATTTTTAAATCTCATACAAATGTCTGTGTATTATTCCACCACTTCTCCCTATGGTTTTGGTTGAAGGCTATTTCCAGTTCAAACTATTTTCCATCAGCATTTTCTTGTATCTTCTCTACCCGCTGTAGCATCCATTACTGGCTCGCACTCTCTCCACTAAGTGACTTGTTTCACTGACTTCCTTTCCATCTTCTTTGTACTAATTCTGTCCTCTCCTGGTCTTTTCTCTGACTCAGGGCAAGAAGAAGGTCCCATTCTTCCTCTGTACACAGTTTAAAGGAATATTCTGAAGTAGGAATGGGGAAGAATCTGCCAGTTTCACCTTCTGAGTAGAGATAAAGCAATAGTCTTTCCATATTATACTTCTGTATATCAATGCTAAACCACAGATCAACTGCAAAAAAGCAGGTCTTTTCAACGAGGTTATTAAAAAAAAATAATTATCTACCGTCAGTCTTCCTCCTGCAAATTTTCAATTGACTATGACAGTCAGTTTATAGATTAAAGCTGCCACCACGTTTAGAGTGCTCAAACACAAAAAGTGGCAGAAAGGACAGTACTGCAATGGCATCAGTATATACATATATATATATATATATATTTTTACCACTCATAGCCCAGACCTTCAGGATCCTTCTTTCTCCCCATCGAGCTTTCACATGGAGAGGACACATAGGAAACACTTAAACATGAAAAACCCCACTTCTTAAGACAGCTGCTACCATACTGCTAAACAGCAGTTCATTGTTCCCTTGCCTTGGATCGTTTTAGCTTTAGGTCTTTATTTTACTCAAAGATGTCTTACTTACCAATGCCCTGACCTTGGCATCTGTGCTACTGCTCTTAAAGCTAATGTGATCTGCTCACACAAAGCAGACTATTGCCAAGGAGCATAAGCAGCCCGAGTGATGTCACTGAACTCATTAAAGATATAGTTGACTTCTTGGCCCTAGAAAACCTAATTATTAAATGTAACCTTAGCTGCAAACAGTAGTGCTTGTTGATAAGCAAAGTAAAACAATCGGTGTTTTGTTCAAACATAAAAATAGTACTTGACCAACAAACAGGAGCTCCTACTTTATAACTGTGGCAAACTGTAGTTAACCATGGAATTCCTGAGATAATTGGTATTAAAAAAGGACAGAGTACTTTCAAATACAATCACACTCATACTTTGAAGATTGAATTCCTAACGCAACTCATAACACTAACGCCAGGTCTAGAAAACTTAGCGGTTCATGTTAGTAAACAGCAAAATCTGCACGTTCTGGTTCTAACTAACCCCAAGGTAAAACTGCTATAATCCATCTTCTGATAATTACTGTAAAACATACCTTTTCTAGCAAATGTAAAACACAATAACTGTGCTGTCAATGTAACTGCTGTATTTACTTGTTGCTAGAGCTATGGATTGCAAATTTAGAAAGGAAAAAATACACTACAAACACTAGCACTGACAATAAGAGCCTTATGCTTCTACGTGCTATTAAACATGCCAGCTTCATGGTGAGATATCAATCACAGCACCATTGAATCAGTTTCTTTCTTTTGATGCATTTGCTTCTTGAAATTTCTTAGGTTTGTCCCAAGATTTAATGCATTTATTTTATCTATGATTGTACATAAAAAAGCCAACAGCTACCCAATGATTTCTGGGTCACTGCAGTCCATCAATAAAATTTACACGAACACCTAAATCACAGAAACCAAGCATTCCTGAAATGAAGCAGCTAAAGGAACAGTTAAAAAATAGATATTTTAAGTGAACATTCTCCAGGGTCAAGACACTGTCTTCACACTGCCTGGAATACACCTGGAGTATTTACGAACATATTTCCCTCTCCCTCTCTTTATAACGTACGTTTAAAACGATGGTCCCCAAACAGTAAGAGGCTAAACTGAACAGAATGTCTAACTACTGAACCCCTAAATAACTTTATTTGCCTTGGTGCAGCTTTCCAGGTATTTATATATATTTAAAACAAGCCAGATACAGTCACCTGCAGCAAATATCAGGTGGTTCACCTGCGTTGTAGTACGGAAAATTTTTCTTAGGAGGAGAATGGGTATTCCATTATTTGAGGTATTTAATGTTAGGTTGGTTAAAGTTACCCAGGTGATGATGCTATGGAGAACAACGCTGCAGAGACAACATTTAACCCTCACCGAAACTATTACAAGCCTCTCCCAGTTTTTTTACATAACTATTGCAACCTCATTTTGTATGACAATTTTCCCTCCCCTTTGCTGTATGCTTCAGGATTTCATGAGAAGTTTTTTCATAAGATCTGATCAATGTCCATGTAGGAGCCACCAGTTAAAGCATCACCCTAGGTTTGAAGACGACCTGCTGAAAGCATTGAGGGATCATTGTGAAAACACTATTTCTCAGACCAAAAATATTCAAAAAGAAAGAACATGCATATACATATACATATACATATGTAACAGGTTTATTACATAGGAAAACAGCACTAAATACACGTGAACGGTTCAAAACACAGCTGTTAGATAGTTCACCAGGGGAAGCTGGTTTTAAGGGAAGTGAAATCACACACACACATGTGAGCTTCAAACAGAAAAAAGGCCTCCGTGTGTGTGTTAGAGGATCGGGTATATCTGACAAATGTCAAGGCCAACTCACCCAGCCTCTAGAGCTAATGCAAACTATTACAGCCCTCTACACGTACATGTCACAAAAATGAATGTGATTTTAAACTCTAACCACAGATTACAGGCTGGCTTCCTGTGACTGTTTTAAACAGATGGTCAGAAGAGAGGATGAAAGAAAGCATTTTTTGTGATCTGTTGTTCATACGAGAACGTTATCTTTGTTTTGTTTAAGTGTCACAGCTTGCTACAGTAATGAGCTGAACAGAATATTTTCAAGGGTTGAGCTTTTAAAAGGAGCAGATTCAGGAAGGGGCACAATAGCATCTCAATGCCTAACAAGTCAGCAAACACTACACACACCTGAAGGACTGACTTTCTGTTTAAGGTCTTTTTAAAGAAGAGGTATAAATCTCAAAGCACTAATTTTAATGCCAGTTTTGGTATCACTGCTGTATAATTATCTAATGCTTAATACGTCCTTGTAAGGAACAAAATCACAGAATCACACCCCATAATTACAAAATACACACAATCCCTATTTATATATGCACATCCTTCAGTACAAAATACACGATTTTAATCCTCTGTTAAGCGAACTTTGATAAAAATTGTAACTACCTGATATTTTTCCATCTCTCTTATTCTGGATCTACTCTTGCTTCTGTCTGTCTCATCCCCGGGCAGCACCTGTACCGTAACTACAGGCAGCAAGGAGCCAGGACCAGTTACTTGCTGTACAGTCACACCCAGCACAGTGACCTGTGCATGTTAAACCACAGACCAAACAGCCGCAATGTCCAGGCAAAGGCATTCCAAAAAAGGCTGATTTAGCTCTCACTGAGCATTCCCTGAACACGGGGAAGTTCGAGCAGCAAGACGTGGGGACCCAATGTGGTACATACACTGCTCTATTTCTCAGCATCTTTTCCTCTCCAAAAGCTCTTGTATTTTTTTTGACAAACTTATTATCTGGAGCGAGGGACCCCCTGACTCACAGTTGTAGCTGATACACTACGTCTCATCTTCAAAATACATTGGCATTGCATTCACGGCTGTGTGGCAGCATCCATATACCATCCTGTTCACTACCACGCAAGAAATTTCTTTTTTGTTTGCTCTCGCCAATGACATTGCAAGGCAGAGTGCAAATTATTTGGAATAGAAACACAATTTTTAAAGCTATTTTTACAATTTTTGAAAAAAATGTTTCTTTATAAAGTGATCATAACCTCCCAGCTACAAAACTAAAGGATAACATGAAAGAGGCTAAGAGTTAGTTAAACACTCTCTATAGCTCCTGTTTTTTCTGTTAATGCAAGGAATGTGCTTAATTGTTTCAACCAGAAGAGATGAAAAAGAAATCTGTCTAATCCTGTAAAATAAACTATTATAAATGTCAACACTCTGGTCACTTAATTCTTGCCAGGTAACTTAATCCCATTGCTTTCAAATTAAAAATGGAATTTGAGCTACTGCTGCTCTTCTCTAAACAACGTTGCTTCAAACAGAGAAGGACACAGAACAATTGCAATAAAAGAAAAACATGTCAACTGCATCCACTTGGTATTGTTTTTGTGCATCTACACCACGGACACCGCCCATCCTGAGCAGAAGCCAGCTGAGGCACTAAAGCATCTGCTCTGCCTGAGCAACTCAGGTTCAGGAGCCCCAAAACCTTTCTTCACATCTTCTCCCACTGGGGTCACTGACATTGCTTGGGCTGCCCTTCTTAGCCTGGAGTACCAAGCAACCTCTTTATCCTTCTCACAGCTTTCTTTTAGTCATTCTGTCAAAGCTCATCCTCATATTTTTATTTTACTGCTGTCACACTGTATCAGGTACTTGTAATATCAGAAGATTTGTGATCAGTACAGCATTTCTTCTCACGCCATCTTAATTTCCTCTTTTCAGGTCATTCACTTTCACAAACGCTAAAAACACCTGATGTTGCTTCCTGGGATAAACACATCTCCATGTCTATTAATCTTGGTCTAGCAATATTTGCATAACATATGGTCAACATTTTCCAATGTGGAGTCCTCCTCTTAGGCACCAAAATAAAAATGAGTTAATTCAGTGCAGAAAAACCCATGCTTCAAAATTATGGATATTATGGAATTGAAAATAAGTCTTACTGTATTACAGAAAATGGATGGCTGACCAAATTTAAGTATCTAAATTGGAAAATGTTGCCCTGAGTATGGACTCCTTAGACTGAAATGCTAAAGCAAGCCTTATAGCATGGCTGTTTCGCCAGTTATGGTAATGTCAGAGGATTAAAATCCTATCGAAAACCTATAAAACCCTTAATATAAGAGAAATTTACAGGATTTGAAACAGTATTTTACTAAATGGCCAGCTATTAACATAACAAAATAAATAAAAATATAGTAGAGACATGACAAAAAGAAGCCAGGTCTGGCTCCCGACATTGAAGCTCTTTCTGTCATCCTAGGTTAAAGCAGGAAAGGCACAGCGTGACACGAAGCTGCCAGTTCACACAGAAGGGTGACGCAATCCAAGTGTTCAGAATTTCCCAGAATTACCCAGTCACGTCCCCTTCCATGGCCACTTCTTCCCTCTCCCACCTCCACACACACAACCTAACAGCATGTTCACCTAATTCCAGCTCTGGCAATCAGCCGCCTCTTCATGAGAGCAGTGACGCCACCAGCTCAGCAGAAAATTAACTTGGGTAGAAATTCTGTTCAGCCAGTGAGCAGACCTGGCTCAGCAAATGGCCCTGGGGCTCCCAGGCTGGCACTGGGAGAAGCTCAGACCATCAGAAACGGAGGAAACTGGCAAGGAAACAAAACACTCCTCTTTTCAGGTGGCTGTGAAACACCACACCAGCTCAGCTGTCTACAGAAGCAGAGCAGCAGAGCTCTGGGAGTGGGAA
This sequence comes from Pterocles orientalis, assembly GCA_011057875.1. Classification (NCBI taxonomy): domain Eukaryota; kingdom Metazoa; phylum Chordata; class Aves; order Pterocliformes; family Pteroclidae; genus Pterocles; species Pterocles orientalis. The sequence goes on from WKFP01014299.1 coordinate 69,423, forward strand.
CTGCTTCTATACAGAGATACTAACAGCAGTGGTGACGTCCTCAGGTTTGCTTTCTCAACAGAACCGACATATCGGCATACGGAATCCTTCAGCAACTTGTAAAAACTGCAAAACCAACGGAACCTCCAAAACTGCTGCAGTCAAGAAGCTTCACAGGATAATGAGGTTTTTAAGTACAGTTTCTGAAATTCTGAATTAACAATTTGTTGTTGAAAGTTTGTTTCGAGAAAGAGAAGCCACCAGATAAATGGAATAGCAGGGACAAAACCATTCAGAAGTGTAGCAACTAACTACACGCTTCTGAAACAGTACAGAACACCCCTCTCCTTCTGTTGGGAAGACTTTATACCAGCAAACCGGCAATCACTCAGCTAAAGCCAAATACACTCATGGGCACATTTTACAAAATTGGATATACTAAAAGCCTACACATATGGATGCAACACAAATAATTAAAATTAAATTTAGAAAAAAAAAGGACCCTCAAGTCATAAAGAGTCTTGAGAGAGACAGTGACACTGTGATGACAACAACAACAACAAACACTGCGCGCGAGAATATCCACATCCATAGCCAGCTACATGTTAAAAGAAATGCATATTCATATTCTCTCGGTGAGGTCCCCCTGCTCTTCCAGAGTCAAAGGAACTCTTCTCTAACCAGATACAATTTTTCTCACCATGTTTTTCAGCAGCTGTCTTTGCTGATTTCTAATCAAAGCTCATGATAACTGGCTTTGGCACCAGATTGTAGTTTCCCAGATGAGTAAGCAAACAGTTTTATTTTTTCCCCTCTCTTCCACAGAACTTGAGATGCATTCTGTGTCTTAACAGGGAACGGATGAGTTCCGTAATCTGGTCAACACCTCAAATACGTTTAATGAGGGAACACTAGAGGTCTATGGTATTTGTATACTTCAAAATGTGGACAGCTACACGACAAAGATAAATGCCAGCCTGCGAAACAAAAAACTGGACCATAGCAATTTAAAAGAGTAGAAAATGAGAAACCTTTAGACAACAATTGATTTAGATTTGACTGAGACACTGGCATACGAAGAACAAGTAAATTGACACATCATAAAAAATCTTCACTTGGGTTTATTCTAAAGTATTCTTTAAATGGGGGAAAAAAGCTTATCACAACAACAACATTCACTGAAAGATGATATTGATTTAGTAGGCAGAGCCTGAGGGATGTCAAACCAGAAAATCACTATAATCAACTACAAAGGAAATTCATCATGGCAAAAAGGAAGTGGGTGGATGCACAAAGCTCATGAAAGAAAAAGAAAAATAACATTGTCTGATGTTAGATGCATTATTTAAAAAACAAAAACAAAGTGAATGCTAAAATGATTCCTACACAGTAAATAAACATATGAGAAATCTAACAGATTTTATTGAATTCTACTATTTTACTGAAGAGACATTGTGGAGTTCCATAAGGAAATGTTTCTTTTAAGTGTGTTCTAAAGACAAATTCTACATTGAAGATTAAAAATCTGAATACTTAAAAATGTAACACATTTCTCAAAAAGACCGCATAAGAAGAGAGAAAATATATGCTAAACCCACAATTCTAATTTAGTTTTCTGTAATGAAACAGAAGAGTGCTGAATAAAGTCCAGCAGAAGCCACAGTGTTGATAATTGACCAAGCAGACAACTTCAAACTTCCTAGGACAAGAAAGATTAACACGTCTCAAATGTGTGGGTTTAAAATAATTTCATTCAATATTTGTTCTCAGTCTTGAACAGGAGAGATTAAATGGCAGGTGAATTGAATGTGTCTTTCCGTGATAATAAAATCTAGAGCATTGATGGGATGTAATTTAATCTAAACCAGCCCAAACCACTTACGTTCTCCTATAAAATATGTGTGTGACATGAGGCTTGATCTTCCAGTGCAATCTGGCAGCAGGAATGGCGACACACCCAGACGAGAGCGACCGGCTGCACGTGGGGCGGTGTACAGCATCGGGTTCCCAACCCAGCCTCTGCTGACAGCCAATTTAGGGAAAAAAGATTCAAATGTGGTTTATATTATTGAATACCCCACTTTTGGCATCTTTGACTCCAGAGCCTTTCTCTGATGCAGGATAGTGCACAGTCAAAGGGTGCAAGCAGTTGAAAATGACGCTCGAGAAGTTTAATACAGAGCAGTCAGAAAACTGTGGCAAACAATACTGGCCCAGACATATTTAGCAATAAATCACATAAATCACACTGCGTTAAGGAGCGGTTAAGTAATCTGGACACCCATAAATCCATGGGTCCTGATGGGATGCACCCGCGGGTGCTGAGGGAGATGGCGGAAGTCATTGCTAGACCACTCTCCAGCATCTTTGGTAAGTCGTAGGAAACAGGGGAGGTGCCTGAGGACTGGAGAAAAGCGAATGTCACACCAGTCTTCAAAAAGGGCAAGAAGGAGGACCCGGGTAACTATAGACTTGTCAGCCTCACCTCCATCCCTGGAAAGGTGATGGAACAACTTATTCTCGATGCTCTCTCTAGGCATATCAGGGATAAGAAGGTCATTAGAGGCAGTCAACATGGCTTCACCAAGGGGAAGTCATGCTTGACCAACCTGATAGCCTTTAATGAGGACATTACCAGGTGGATAGATGATGGTAAAGCAGTAGATGTGGTCTATCTTGATTTCAGAAAAGCATTCGACACCGTCTCCCACAGTATCCTCACAGCTAAACTGAGGAAGTGCGATCTGGATGATCGGGTAGTGAGATGGATTGTGAACTGGCTGGAGAAAAGAAGCCAGAGAGTTGTGGTGAATGGGATGGAGTCTAGTTGGAGGCCTGTAGCTAGTGGAGTCCCCCAGGGTTCGGTACTGGGACCTGTGCTGTTCAATATATTCATCAACGACTTGGATGAGAGAATAGAGTGCACCCTCAGCAAGTTTGCTGATGATACGAAACTGGGAGGAGTGGCTGACACGCCAGAAGGCTGTGCTTCCATCCAGCGAGACCTAGACAGGCTGGAGATTGGGGTGGGGGAAAATTTAATGCAATTTAACAAGGGCAAGTGTAGAGTCTTGCATCTGGGCAAGAACAACTCCAGGTTCCAGTATAAGTTGGGTACTGACCTGCTGGAGAGTAGTGTAGGGGAGAGGGACCTGGGGGTCCTGGTGGCCAGCAGGATGACTATGAGCCAGCACTGTGTCCTCGTGGCCAAGAAGGCCAATGGCATCCTGGGGTGTATCAGAAGGGGGGTGGTCAGTAGGTCAAGAGAGGTTCTCCTCCCCCTCTACTCTGCCCTGGTGAGACCGCATCTGGAATATTGTGTCCAGTTCTGGGCCCCTCAGTTCAGGAAGGACAGGGAACTGCTGGAGAGAGTCCAGCGCAGAGCCACAAGGATGATTAAGGGAATGGAGCATCTCC
>WKFP01014299.1:72838-86679 GCA_011057875.1 Pterocles orientalis
GGGTGAGTGTCAGGAGGATGGAGCCAGGCTCTTCTCTGTGACATCCAGTGACAGGACAAGGGGCAATGGGTTCAAGCTGGAACATAGGAGGTTCCACTGGAATAGGAGAAAAAACTTCTTTACAGTAAGGGTGACAGAGCACTGGAACAGGCTGCCCAGAGAGGTTGTGGAGTCTCCTTCTCTGGAGACATTCAAAGCCTGCCTGGATGTGTTCCTGGGTGATCTGATTTAGGTGTTCCTGCTCTGGCAGGGGGATTGGAGTGGATGATCTTTCGAGGTCCCTTCCAATCCCTAACATTCTGTGATTCTGAGATTCTGTGGTGGTGACTTTCCCTACAGCTGCTGGAGCAGTAGTCCTGAGCCACCCCCAAAACTTATCCTCATCTTCTACCACCCGTCTTCCCTAGTAGTGGAAATAGTCAAAAAAACACCAAAAACCAAAACCCATAACTATCCGTCCACCACCCCCTAAAATAATTTGGGTATTTGCATGATAAGTACATACAGCTTTAGGGCACTGTTCTTCACTGCTGTCAGTGAAGGGTATACTGACACATATATTTAAATGGAAACTTCACGAGTATCTGAGCCAGACAGAGAGTGGGTTTCACATAATAAAACAAAGACATCTATATCTGTCTTATACAACTCAGTCGATTAACATAAAGAAGACTGTTAGGACACATTTAGCTGACCTACTTAAACATTTGCTTTAGGATGAGGCAAATCGCACTGTAGATCCCTTTGACTGTACTAATTAGACTTTGATTTACTATAGGCAGAGCTCAGGTGACTTGGTCAGCACATGTTTATATCTAATTGGATGATTCCTATTTGCTTTGCAAAGTGCTTGCAAGTAGATTCAAGAAGCCAGTAAATTCTGTATGTGATTACGTTCACAAAACTATTGACTTCTTAGTTATACTTTTTTCTCTTTGTTCTGAATTAATTCTTCTACATTAAAAGAAACAAAAGCAGGAAACCAGACCACAGACAAGGTCCATCTGCTCTGTATCTTCTAACAGTGACCAACAGCAAACATCCAGAGAAGAGTACAAGCATATAAAGAAACCTCTCCAATACACACCTCTGGTCAATGCAATCTGCATCACAGACTTCTTTAGCCGGGCTGATATTTTATCTTGAAACACAGATAAGAACTTAGCCCTCACGAGGTTTCAATAACAATTGTCTGTGCCATGCTTCAGAGCAGTAAAGCACTTTATAAGTGCTAAGCATCACTATTCAATGTGTTTCACTTGCATTAGAGATTTCAGACATAATATGCCTATTACATGTAGGAACACAAAATAATTCACCCGAAGCTTGAAGTCTATTAGCTGCCAACCATTCTAACAATTTACATGATTTTCTGATTAAAAGCACCCTGAAGACCACTGCAGCAATAATGAGGTGTTTCTTAAAGAACCCAAAGCAATATACTTATTTGAAAATATTTATTATAACAGCAGTTTAAACATAGTAGACATGGCTTTTATTTTTCAGACATACAAAACTTAAACATTTGCTTCTCTGGCAAAGTTACTTCTTTATGAATTTGCAGAGCATTAGCTCTGAAGTTGCAACTGCCTATAACATATGGAGTTTATGTTAAGGTCAAGATAATTTACTCCATTTTGAACTATTTAGCACAAAGGGTCTTTGCAATAAATGCTCTTATCTCTAACAGCTCTCCTGTCCTTTTCCCTTACTCTCAGCCCTAGCAAAATATTATTCAAAACTTAGTATGCAAGTACGTTAGCATGACAAAAAAAAATATTTTACTGGGGTGAATATTCCTAAGAAAATCACCTAATCCTACATGGCTAGCAGAAAAATAATACAGTACTTTCAAAATAACAGTACTTATAAAAAAAACCCAAAGTCAAGTCAGTAACTTTCCATCAGGGAGGTTATACAATGCCATGTGACAGTCACACAAAAGCGTTCAATGAATTCAAATGGTTTTCCCTGGCTGAAGGGACCTGAAAGTCTCCTGCTCTGAGGAGAATCAGCTACACCTGTTTACGCCAGCTTTACCTGACCACAAAGATTTCTGATGTTGGGGAAATCCATAATCTCTACAGGCAACCTGCTTCCAGTGCTTCATCCTTCTTACCAGTAGCCAAAACCGCCTTTTTAACTGTAAATCCACTGTAAATCTAATGGTTTTGCCCCATACACTAGTAACAGGAAGAACAGACAAATCGCTTCTTTTGAGAAGCCTGTTACATCATATCAGGGTGGCACTCAGTTTGATAGTAGCAAAGACTGGCTCTTGAAAAGACGTATATCCTCTTGAAAAGAATTTCTGAACCAATTTTCCATTAATAATTATTGCATATGAAACAAAATAAAATCTATTTGCATTTCTCTCATGTTAAGTCCTTTGCTATGCCGGCATTGCCAACACAAAATATTTAAAATGTGTTACTTATAGAGCCAATTACAATAACCAAGTGAGAAGGATTCTATTACAAATCATAAATAATCTCTTATTACATTTTAAGGGATCAGCCACATTATTCCATGACTTCTTCAGCAATATTACAGTTCCTGTGATATCAAGATTCTTATATGCTGTTTTAAATTATTCTCTGAACAATGTCTCCCCCAATCTATCATATCCTATATTGTCTACATAAAGCAAAAATTTTTATGGTCTTACAGATTCTCAAAATTATAAAACAGGTTTATAAAATTTATAAAATTTACAAAACAGATTCTCGTCTTGCTTGAGTAAATGGTATTAATGGAACACGTAGAAGCAGACAACTGCATACGATAGCTATTTTGCCCTTGCGAGGCAAATTCTTATCTAGCAGCCATTCAGAGGTTCAGCCACAACTTAGGGCTACAACACACAACTGAAATTGCTGAGGAAATGTCTGTAAACAACCTTTTGTTTTTCAGACTCATGTTTGAGCAGGCAGAGACTGCACAGGAGAGTTTACTCAAAAGCTACAAACAGACATTATTCAACAATTAAAGCATATCAACTTTTATAGTACGATATGGAAACAATATCTTTTATGAAAAAAACCCAACAAAACAAAAACCAGTTAATTACCATTTTGGTAATCTGATCTACGTCTCCATTATATTTCAATAGCCACCAAAAAGAAGTAGCTGGTAAGATATAACAGAGCTTCGTGCATTTAAGTCACCTTAACAGAAGAAATAAGCTTTGAATTTCATGAAACAGGTTGTGTTTAGTTAACCTTTTTTGAGTCTCCAGAAGAACACAAGCCCAGAAACATTCTAAAACCGGCCAAATTAAATGAGTTGAACCTTTGCTGCTTTTCTTCTCGCAGAAAACAGCTTACGAGGGCAGTTATGAACTTAAATTCCCTTTCCAAATAATGAAGGGAAAGAGGTAAATGGAAGGTCCAAATATCTGATGATTAAAATCCTCTAAATGAAATATTTTAGATAGCGTTTGTTTGAAATATAAACATTTAGCGTTTACACAGATGTAAATGCTGTAACACTGAAGTGGATTTGAGTATTTGAGGGTACACAGTAGCCATCCAGACACTCTCAGATGTAACAGTTTGCCTTCTTATGCACAGGAATGAGGACAGAGACTGATCTAACGAACAGGAAAGGACAGGCAGCCACAGTGATTTTAATCCTCATCTCGCACGTAGACAAGCCAGATTTAACTTTTCACTGCAGACTGCTGTAATTGTAGCTGAAAGTCACTTGGTGAGCATCAGCAACTCAGATGCCTGAACATGGAAATCTAAGTGTCATTTCAGTTACCCAAATAAACAGGAAATTTCCATAGGAAATACCCTCCTGGAGTCCAGAGTAGTGAGTTTGCTGTGCACCCTCCTCACTGCCCTAAGGATCTTGAACTCCATCATTTCACGGTCACTGCAGCCCAGGCTGCCCTTGAGCTTCACTCTCCCCACCAGCCCTTCCTTGTTGGTGGGAACAAGGTCCAGCACAGCCCCTCCTCGTTGGCTCCTCTATTACCTGCAGAGGGAAGTTACCATCAATGCATTCCAGACTTGCAGGTTCTGCCTATGCCCTGCTGTGTTGTCCGTCCAACAGATATCAGGGTGGTCGAAGTCCCCCATGAGGACCAGGGCTTGTGAGCATGAGGCTGCTCCTGTCTGTCTATAGAGGGTCTCATCCTCTTGGTCTTCCTGTCCGGGTGGCCTGTAGCAGACCCCACTATGATGTCACATGTTAAATTTTCAGGGGGTACATTATGAAAACTAGTTTACCTGCACAGACATTCGAGAAAGGCACGTTCCTAGAGCACGCTGATTTACTCTGTGGAGATATCTCCATCTGTGCACTAGATATGGATTTCTCTCTCTTAATACCTGTACTAACTGTGTGTGAACATCTTCCGCAGTGCCTCCATTTCATGCGAATATCAGCATTTCCACACCTCATTCTGATATTGTAAGGCTAGACGCAAAAGCAATGTTCATTCCCTGTGGCACCGGGGGTAGACAGCACCGAGAGAGCAAAACAGACGATCCCTGGGGAGCTATGGATGGCCAAGCCTGCACGAATGGACTTCCATTTGCACCACGCACAGAGAGGAAGCTTGCTGACTTTGGACTTAAAGAATTCCTATCAACTTGCTAACTAAATGACCTCAGGGCAGGATTAATATGTATGGGTAGGGAGCATTTACAACTCTGCCTAAAGCTATCTCACTCTGAATTGCCCTCCTGAGGATACTAGTCCTCTCCTTTGACGATATAGATAGCTCAGCTTTCTAATTTAGGCATGAATAACCTCCTTTTTAAAGCTTTGGATTACTTTTTTGTGGAACCTCTGTGGCTCTGGCTGGAACACATCCCCACAGATTCAGGTCTGATTGAACCACATTAAACCAGAGCAGTTCAGAGCTACCCATTCATCCTCCAGGAGCTAAGATTAGAATTTAGAAAGAGGAATTTTGGTTCCAAACACGTCACTGGCATTTCTTTAAATCTGCTGCATTTCACCAAGTTTTCTTTCTAACTCAGTGAAATTTTCTAATTTGACAGCTGGATCCATAAGCCATCATCACCACCTTAATGCTATCAACAGACTAAGTGCAGTATCAAAGTTCAGTTCATTGAACCATCAAATAATATTCTCCTTGGGGCATTTTTTTCCCTTGATGAGTACACGTAAGACCTAGTTATGTTAATCACCATGTATATATATTGAGAAGCAAATGCAATCCATTGTACATCCAGCCTGTCAAAATGCATCAATTATTCAGTCGGAACGATACGACTGCATGGATCACTTCAGCCTTCACCGCAGAGCAGGCTTGGAAAAACGTTCGGATTAAATGACTGAGTAGGAATTTTAAAAACTATTATTCTGAACTAAAATTTGAGGTGTAAGTAGGGAAGGTGTAAGCAGGTATAAGTCAGCCTTAGGACTGCCTAGAAAGCATTTCTTTTTCTGTCCTCCCCACTGAACTCTTTCCAATTCAGACAATGTTTCCATTCTCCTGCAGGTTTCTCTCAGGAAATTAATTTCTTAGCTGGATGGCACCCGAGGACCCCCAAATGAACCACCTAACATTTCTGTAGCCTCTCTTCCTTCTAGTGCTGTCTTACATCTTAACATTTCACATAACAACTGCAAGATTTTTATGGGGGACGACCTGATCTTACTGCAAATCCCATGGTGCTGTACCACACTCTGTGGCGCTGTATAAATAAAAGTAAGATAGCATCACTGCTTAAGGATTTGCTTGTGTTCTGAAAGTCCTCTTTCCCAGGGCAGTGTACCGGGCAAAACTGAAGGTTTTAGCCAACAGGAAACAAAACTGGAAGAAGATTGATCTCTGCTTTCCAGATGCTTTTACAGGAGATGCTTTTTTTCTTTCCTAATATTCCCCCTCTCTGCGTCGGGGGCAGGGGTGATGTTGTCTAGAAGGGGATAATTGCAGGAGATTTTTTGCATGACAGGATGAGTTACTAGACTATTAGACAGGACTCTTCCTTATCTGGCACATATGCAGAGGAATGCATTAAACAGAAGTCCTTTAAGGTACATTAAGCCCGACAGTCTTCACTCCTCTGATGTGAGCTGGGCACACGCAATTGCTGTGAGACAACACTGTGGGCTGCAGCTTGCTCTCATTTTAACGCCAGCTCCATCCTGACACTCTCCAGTGTCTAGTGATTTTGCAGTGAGATATTTTAAAGAAGTTTTTATTTTCCCTCCGTTTTTAAAATGAACTTCATATAGTGTAAAGTGAGAGTTTATGATCCCAGAGAGAGACGCACCATACAGACTAGCACAGCACAAAAAGCACCAGGATAGGTTTTCCAGCACCCCCCAGTGCCTCAGCGCTGAGCCAAAGGGACTATTTTCTAATCAAAAGCCCTCATATTTTTCCTTCTTTGCTACTCTTTCGACAACAGAAGGCCCAGATAAACAGAAGCAAACAGAAACTCTATTCTGCTGTTCATGCAAGCCTGTTCACAAAATGCCTCCCACAGGCTGCTTCCCACAGCCCTGCTACTTCATTTAATCCGTTCAGTCCTGCAGGATCAATTTAGGCAATCAGACAAGGGATTTGGGCTCCGAGGGATAATTGGATGACTTGCACGCTATAAACTTCTTCCACGCTCTCTTCACTTTTTTCTTTTGTTCTCTTTGCTCATGCCTTTGTTTCTCATCATTAATTTTTTTAATCAAGTTTGCAACACCCGTGCAGATACAGCGAGATAGCAATGTGACCGAGCAGCAAGAACCTAAACACCTACATTGCGGCTCCTGCTGTTTCATGCCTGTTTAAATGGTTCTGATGTGATACGAAAGGGAAGAGCAGCTGAATTTAGATGATGGGATGCAGCAGTCAAGGCTCCATTTTTGTATCTGCAGCGCTGCTGAGGTTGCAGGGAGAGAATGAAAGAGCTCAGATGTCTTTGCCTAATCTCAGGTGAATCCTGGGAGGAAAGCTCATACGGGGGAAAAAAGTATTACAGCAGGATTTAATTGGTTGTATTCTGGTGAATTGTGTGAATTATATCATAGCCAAGGAGCTTACAGACACAGATTAAGGACTGCTGAAATGCAATTATCTTTCTTTTCCCCCTGTAACTATCCTGATCCCAGTCTCTGTAATCTCCAACTCCCAGTCCGGGAGCTCTTCTTGCCTTGGACACACAATGTCATGCTCACTCTTCAGTCCTCAGACTGATCCTTCTAACTTTCATTTCCTCCTGTTTCGAAATGTTCCTCTCACACCAACCACTTCCCTCATGTCATCCTTCCTAATATCTTATTTATTTACTATATGAAATGGCCTTCCTCTGCTCAATGTGATTTTCACCTTCTCTCAGCTGCTTTGGTTTCCTGTACGCCAGCACAGTTTATCAGTCTGGGTACACAGCGGTTGGAAATCACACGCAAGTTGCAACATCTCCCTCTAACATTACAATATAATTCTCTTCTATAATGAATATCAGTGCACGATTGCTATGCTATGAACTGTGAAAAGAAATAGCAACAAAAGATAAAAATCAGCTCTTAAACGGCGTGGCTTAAATGCATCGAGATTGCGTCACCAAACGCTGAATGCGTCGAAGTCCTTTCCAGTGCCTTTGTAAGGAACACAAATATTGCAGCCACAGCTACTGAGACTGAGCCCAACCTGCAGAAAAGAACATTTTCCTTCTAATGTCCACATTCGGTCCCACACGACCAGACACAATCCCCTGCACACCTCCTCTGAGGAGCTGCTCAGGTAACACAGACATAGTATGAAATCAGGACAGTGTGCGCAACCTTGTGAAATGATAGAGGTCTCCTACAAATGGAAAACACCCACCAGAAACAAGGTCAAGAGCAAACCAAAATTTATTTCTACTATTAGAGAGATAGGCATTCAAGAGCTAGACATCTTCAGATGACAGTATGGGGGAGTTTAAGATGAGATAAATATATTATTGAGGATAAACTGAAAAATACTTTTCAAAGTTCTTGTACGACTGGAAGGAGCACGTAGCTCTGTTCTCCGTATCTCCCCAGTGCAGAGCAGGTTTGAGTAGCTCAGGCGGAATGCTGGAGGATGTGACTGGTGAGTTCCTCCAAACTGTACTGAGAACATAAATCGACTGAAGATGGAGTAAAATGAACTAAGAGGGTGAAAGATGAAAAACATGATTAAACTAAGGTCACATTGCATTTGTCTGCAAACAGAGAAGGAAAGGAAGATGGTAGGGATTCGTTTCTTCTGTGGTGTTTGGTGGTGATATCTGAGCTAGCTTTTGTCTTTGCAGCAGTCTAAACACCACACACACCTCAGCAGCAGCTAGTTTACCCTGGTTTGTGAATGAGGAACACACATCAAAATTATTTTTTCCTCTTTCCTTATGATCTCAAGGGACACCCTCAGACAGGTACTGGGAATTTCAGACACTTGATGTCTTTCTGCCCTAGATCCTGGTACATTCGAGAGAATATGGAAGTGATAAAATAAAAATTTAGGTTAAACACCAGGCAACTGTTTTCTCAAACAGGAGCTATAAAAGAAAATGAGTAGGGTATCTCTCCACCGCAGGCTGGTGGACAAATCCCATTTCAAAGTGGCTGAATGTGCACTACGTAAGTGATGGAACAAACCACAGTAGGAATCAATTCCATGTACAGAGGCAGTCCGACCAAGCGACTAACAAGGTCTTTTCTATAACTCAGTAGAAAATAGTTTCTGGAAGAATATCACCACATCTTGCTTCTCACAAGCATACAGGTGTTAACCTTGGTGCCCTGGCCATGTTCCAGCTCAGGTAATTACCCTTTTCCCTTAAATTCTCCTTCCAGACTCTCCTGGCTTGTCTCCACTCCCTGGCCCTGATTTATATGCAATTAAACAGCAGCAGTGTTTCACTGCTTGTCGGTGCAGGGAGTGGTGAGGGGACCGGCCACGGAGTGAAACGGTCGTTATATTGACTGCAAGTCCCCATTAAAGGTTACGAACTTCTTCAGGGTCCTTGCAAATACACTACCTAGACGAAAACAACCCTGTGTAGACCATCTTATGCCTCATCTGTGCACACGAAGATGGCAGGTGATTTTTGTTTTCTTTTTTTTCTTTTTTTTATTTTTTTTTTCCCCCTTTTTCCCCAAGGGTGAGAGCATAGCTGGCTCTCCTTTGTGACAGCAAGCTCAGCAGGCAGCTTCCCCTCTCTGGTCCCCATCCTGCAGCGCTCCTGATCTCCACAGGACAGTGGCTTCTTTTCCCCCTCCCTCTCCTCCGGTGCAGCCCCTCAGCTCTGCTGGAGGCACCTGCACCTCCTGCGCTCCGTTCCTGCAATGCCACAGCACTCGCCATCTGCAAATTGCAGCTCATGAACAAACAGAGGTGAGCAGAGCTTTCAGAAACGCTTGCAAGCCTTTGTTTCACAATTCTCTGCACACACAGTATCATTTCTGTGGGAGTTATAATCTCTTTTTTTTTGTCCAGGAAATTGTGCAGATGAACTGCAGAACCTCAGCACTGGAAGAAAAATACTGAAAATCTTTCAGCAGAAGAGAGGCTGTCAGAGCAGTAGGTCCCGCGTGGCAGCGATCCTCTCCACGCAGGAGAGAAACACAATTCTCCACTGGCAGCATGAGGCTGGCCGAAAAGCAAGAACTAAGGATCTTAGCATAAGGAGCACAGCAATCCCACAGCACGCACAGCTCTGAGTCATTTTTTTAAACGTACTTTCAGATTGCATAATTTTTGGTGAAGCTGGATGCTGCATGCACCATACAGAACGTGAAATAAAGGAGAAAAGGCAGCTTTCTATATTTCAAGAGGAATGAAGAATTATACTCTGTCCTCAAACTTTTTCTTCAAGTTTTGAATAGCATAGTGGAGAGAAAGACAACATGTGTACTCAAAATAATTGGTGAGAAACAAGCTATGTACCTAAGTGCAGCCCTGAAATGTGAAAATACAACAGGTGACTCAAGAAAAAAGCCAACTTGGCAATCATTCTAGGAAAAGTTCAGTGGTAATCCTTATTACTTTAAAAATTTCTTTTGATGCCAGAAAAATTTGAATCTGTTTTTTCATATTCCAAATCTTACGCAAAGTGATTAAGTTTTTCTCGTTCCTTTTTTTATTTTTTTTTAAATGCACACACCAGACTCTTCTCAGAGTTGCACATCAATGGGATGAGAGAAAACAGACACAAACAGGAGGACAGGAAATTCTGATATGAGAAGCTTTTTCTTTTTGCCTTTTGTTTTTTTGGGGTTTTTTTTAGATAGCACGAAGCTGGTCAAATACTAGAACAGGCATCCAGGGAGCTGTATGAAATCTCTATCCTCAGAGATATTCAGGATACAGCTGCAGCCCGGAGCAACCTGATCTGATCAAAACCGCTCTGAGCAGGGGTTGGACTAGATGAGCTCTGGAGGTCACCTCCTCAAGAGCAGAGAAGTTTTCAGAGAAGATTTTTTTATATGAATATATATAGACAGACATAAACAAACACACATAAAAAATCGGCCACAGCTAAACACATTCATGCATCTGCAGGTGTGTCTGTGCTCTACCGAATGTGAACACTCACATATGACACGCTACATAGGTGATGAAGGCACTAGAGTCTGAGAAGGAACATTAAAAAACATAAACATGAGCTCCAATAAAGTAGGATTATTCCTGACACTGAATGGTATCTCAGTTTTACCCATTTTTCCGTAAAATTCTGACATCTTAAGGTGCAGCAATTTCCACTACATCAGAATAGCACAACTAATGAAAGCTAATGAAATTCAGTTTGCATGAAGTGTTCAACGTGGTTTAAGAAGACAACTTAGCTCTGACCATCTAAACAAGATGTAGAGGATTTTTTTTTAAATTCTAATTAGATTGGATTGAGGACAATGAAATGCCTGTACACAAATGCGTGCAGCATGGGGAATAAGCAGGAGGAGTTAGAAATCCGTGTTCGGTCAGGAGATGATGACCTGGTGGCAGTTACAGAGACATGGTGGGACAGCTCACATGGCTGGAATGTAGTCATGGGTGGCTGTACAAGGGTGACAGAGCACTGGAACAGGCTGCCCAGAGAGGGTGTGGAGTCTCCTTCTCTGGAGACATTCAAAGCCCGCCTGGATGCGTTCCTGTGCGATCTGATCTAGGTGTTCCACTAGGGATTGGACTAGATGATCTTTCGAGGTCCCTTCCAATCCCTGACATTCTGTGATTCTGTGATTCAATGGCTACAGATAAGAAAAGAAAAAGATGGCCCTGCCCTAAATCACAGTGCACGCACAGAACAGACATCAGCAGCATCCACCGACTGTGGCACACTTTTCGACCGAGAGATGAGCAAAGGAAAATGAAGATTGTGACTGTTTGTCAGTCACCCACAGCACAGGATCAGGGTACAGCCCGTGGCACTCGGACTGCTCCAACCCACTGGGTGCTGCTGATGCTGAGTGACCAGCCCCTGGTTGTTGTAACGCAGCAAATGAATGGAAGGTTTCCTGGATGCTGCTCCACAGGGAGACCTTCCAAGGAGAAACAGATTATGAATTTCAACTTACAACAGTAACACAAACGCATTTTGGGACTAGAAATTACCCGAGTATGATAATGTAGACAAAACTTAGATGAACAGCCCCATTAAAGTGAAAGGAGCAATTTCTTTTAATTGTACATCCTTTCACAAAATGCCATTGCATAAATTCCCATAATTGCTTTTTTCATGATCCCCCAAAGATTCAGATAAAAAACATTACTTACAGCTCTGTTTCAATTCCAAGTTAGTTTTAGATGAACTATAAAGGCCTGGCTTAGTGACCGTGCAATCTTACTGACTGTACCAATTCTCTTAATTTCCCTCTATCATCTCTCTAATATTTTTGCCTCATTTGCCATACATTAAACCATACATGTCCTCAATTTTTAGTATGTCTATTTGAGAATTTATACTTTATCAGATTCAGAGATTGAAAAAAACATTAGTAAAAGCAAATGCATGGAGAATTGCTTCCACAGAAGAGAAGTCTCTGTCTTAAGTACAGTTTTAAAAAAGTTGGATCAATTAGCAATCTGTGAACGTTAGAAACATCTTAACAATGTCTCAAAGATGAAAGAGCATATCGGAGAATGAGAAAAGGGGGAAAAATTAAATTATGTCTGCAGTCATAATGAATCAAAGCCCAGAAGGTGGTCTCCAAATCAGCAGGTTTTGATGAAATATTAAGGAAAATGATTATTGATGAAAAATGAATAAGCTCTTTTTGATTTTAGCAATCTTTAAATCACACTTTGCTAATTAAAATAGCTTCAATGCATCCCTCTGTTCCTTGATGGGCATTTAGCAACCTTAGAAACGGGTGGGCTAATTTGACAACATTTTAGCAAATACGCACAGAGTTCATCTTAAGCAAGCAGACACAGCACAGTTAAGATGATGTACAAAATAATACGTAGCTAAACCTTCTCTTTCTTTTTCCTTATCTCTACTAATACAATACAATTGCAAAGTCATGACAGGCAGCTTCTGCTTGTTTCCTCTGCAGCATGCAACACCCAGTAACATACACTACAACTATTAATGAGCCATGAACTATGTCTTGGGAAATAAAGACCAACGCTACTATTTTCTGCCTCCTTTATTTGCCCAGTCAGAGCGCTTTTAGGACAATTACTCCTACTACCTAGGAGGCCTGTTACTGCAAGTACTGCAGTCTTTAGCAAATAAATTTCCTTCCCAAAGATAAGTGGAAATGAGAAGTCTGAGGGATACTGGTTCTCAGATCCCTTGAAGCTGTACAGATTCTAATTGCTTTTTAAAATGTTGGTAGCAGAAACTCTGCGTTTTCTTTCTATCCCAGTTTGTACTGTGCTTCCTTTTAAGTGGAAACGGAGCAATGAGGACAGGCTGTAACCGAGGCTGAACTGTTGGACACAGAAGACATTTCATTACAGAATGCGATGCAACTCACGCGTGCCGTGCACTATTGTCACAAAGAGTGAAATGAAGCAAAATCTGCCCCTTTGCTTTTTCTTTCATAAATTAAGTCTTATATCACCATCTAAACTCTGGGCAGACGAAATTACCTATCCATTACAAATAAGTGATCTATTTACTGTAATAACATTTAATATATCCATCATGTAAGAAAGACTTCTATGAATGCATCAGATTGAAAAGCTATTTAAATGTCACTAGTATTTTGAGGAATGAAAAAAAAATCATGTCAAGTAAATGTCTGATATTAGAATGATATTTTTCAGAAATACATAATAATATAAAATAGGTCATGCAAGAAACCTTTTAATGTCTCATATCATAGCGTTTGAGCCGTAAGCAAAAAGATTTCAAACACCTTACGAACCAATTCTTTAACAGTATGCTATGAAGTATAATGCTCCACTAACATACACTTGTCTGAGGGACGAGTGGAAGAATTGGTTTTCTACTTTCCAACCAAGAACAAACTGAAACGAGATCTTTCAGTACCTTCTCAGTTCCCAAGGCTGCCAATGTGGCATGCTTCATAAGCACTTGTCCAACGAGTTTACAAGATGTTAAAAGGAATCCACCACCACCCTCCAACGTACACGCAGTGATGTTACTTCCCTTCCTAAAATTCACTGCAGAGGATTCCTCAGCACACCTAGACTCCACCACTTCCGCCAGAGACCTTAAGCAGGATGCTTTTTAAGTCACGCAAACAAACAAGACTGGCCATGAGGATAAACAATGTAGTTAAATACAGTTTGTCTCACCTGTGAAGGAGATACCATTCATACAAAAAGAACAGAACAAAAAAAAACCTCCAAAAGCCTCCAACATTAGAAGAACGTGCATTAAAAAAAAAAAAAAAAAAAAAAAAAAAAAAAAAAAAAAAAA
>WKFP01014299.1:93484-115340 GCA_011057875.1 Pterocles orientalis
CCTAGGAGGCCTGTTACTGCAAGTACTGCAGTCTTTAGCAAATAAATTTCCTTCCCAAAGATAAGTGGAAATGAGAAGTCTGAGGGATACTGGTTCTCAGATCCCTTGAAGCTGTACAGATTCTAACTGCTTTTTAAAATGTTGGTAGTAGAAACTCTGCATTTTCTTTCTATCCCAGTTTGTACTGTGCTTCCTTTTAAGTGGAAACGGAGCAATGAGGACAGGCTGTAACCGAGGCTGAACTGCTGCACACAGAAGACATTTCATTACAGAACGTGATGCAACTCACGCGTGCCGTGCACTATTGTCACAAAGATTGAAATGAAACAAAATCTGCCCCTTTGCTTTTTCTTTCATAGATTAAGTCTTATATCACCATCTAAACTCTGGGCAGATGAAATTACCTATCCATTACAAATAAGTGATCTATTTACTGTAATAACATTTAATATATCCATCATGTAAGAAAGACTTCTATGAATGCATCAGATTGAAAAGCTATTTAAACGTCACTAGTATTTTGAGGAATGAAAAAAAAATCATGTCAAGTAAATGTCTGATATTAGAATGATATTTTTCAGAAATACATAATAATATAAAATAGGTCATGCAAGAAACCTTTTAATGTCTCGTATCATAGCGTTTGAGCCTTAAGCAAAAAGATTTCCAACACCTTACGAACCAATTCTTTAACAGTATGCTATGAAGTATAATGCTCCACTAACATACACTTGTCTGAGGGACGAGTGGAAGAATTGGCTTTCTACTTTCCAACCAAGAGCAAACTGAAACGAGATCTTTCAGTAACTTCTCAATTCCCAAGGCTGCCAATGTGGCATGCTTCATAAGCACTTCTCCAACGAGTTTACAAGATGTTAAAAGGAATTCACCACCACCCTCCAACGTACACGCAGTGATGTTACTTCCCTTCCTAAAATTCACTGCAGAGGATTCCTCAGCACACCTAGACTCCACCGCTTCCGCCAGAGACCGTAAGCAGGATGCTTTTTAAGTCACGCAAACAAACAAGACTGGCCATGAGGATAAACAATGTAGTTAAATACAGTTTGTCTCACCTGTGAAGGAGATACCATTCATACAAAAAGAACAGAACAAAAAAAAAACCTCCAAAAGCCTCCAACATTAGAAGAACGTGCATTAAAAAAAAAAACAAAACAAAAAAAAACAAACTTTGATTTTACTTTTCATCCATTAACCTACACTAATTTAAGGAGCTAACTTCAAATCATATATTTAATTTTAGTAAGTGGAGAGACAGGATTCAGTGAACGCACAGCACTCTCTCCAAGCTCTGCCTGCGCACCCCTCTCCTATAATCACACAACTCCAAAATACAAAATCCCTGGCTCTTAAAACGCTTGAAGAGCAAAGCCTGCATCCTTCACCAAAGAGGAACAGATGGGTTGACTGGAAGGACATAAAAGATAGAAGAACCATAAATTTGTATTCTATTTACAAAGGGCCACATTCAACAGCAACAACAAATTAAACTGATTAAATTATGGTGTTCAATTGCTGCACAACATCAGTTCACAATCCAAATTTTGGTTAGCAGGACTAGCAAAGAACAGATTTGAACAGTTTACAGTGGTAGGATCAAAGCACTTTATTTAATGAATGGGGCAGCCTTTGCTTTTTCAGCTTTGTGTACTCAAATATTCCCCATAATTTTCTCAGGATGAAGAACTCCAAATTATATTGACGGCATTAGCGTGAAATAAAGATGTGCATGTTACACAGCTGGTTTTTTGGACTGCAATCTCAAGCCATACAATAACCATTCAATGCCTGAGACGTTGCCTTTTCTAGTTTTTACATCATGTTTTGTTTCATACTAGGATATATCACTTATGCTTTTTTTTTTAATTAAATGCTGCCTTCTACCATCTTAAAAAATGTAAAGATTGTTCTCTTTTTTTCTGCACGCAACAAAATACCCAGCTTCTCTATATCTGTGTGCAAATTGCACTAACACACCAATGGAAAAATACTACATTTAATTCAGTTACCATATATTTAAAATCCTAATATATATATTACACCCTTAAACGGATGAAAAGTGGCAGGTTTTGATCTACCCTTTTGCAGTATGGTCTCTCTCAGGTGCTGCACTTAGAGAACTGAAAATCACAAACCCAAATGGATACTCTTAATTTCCAGCAACAGGAGCTCATTAGCAGCCGCTCAGAATAGGGGCACTGAGGGCACGCTCGGGGGGCCCCACTTCACCCCCTGGCTTTGTAACCCGGAGTGGGAAGTTCATCTCTCTCTTATCTTTCTGTGCATTTTCCCACTGTGGCCATTTGCAGAGGTACTAATTCGGGCTGCTTTTGTAAAAACAAACAAATAGCTGTCACACTCCAGATTACACGGCAAGCTGACTGGAGAAGAGAGGAAGCAAAAGCACCAGGGAGGCTGCGGCTGTGGTAAATGGAGAAAGATGTGGTTCTCACAACAGTATCAGTGCTGGGTATCTATTCAGAAAGAAACCAGGACCTTCAAGTAATTAAAATGGGAAGCCTGAATAGAGTTCACTGTAAGTCTGCCATTTATTCCACCAAAGTGGTAACCCAAACAGGGAGTGCAATTGCATACTTTCACAATAGGGAGCCTACATAAATCCTCATGAATTTATATTAAAACTTGTCTTATATTCTATCAAGATGGAAGAACAAAAGAAAACAACCAACCTAAGATAATAAAATGCCAATCCTAATAGTGTCTATTCGGTTCTAAATACACAGGTCTATGAGAGACCAAGCTAATTTTTAGGCAGTCCTGGGGGCAAGGATTACTGGCTTATAGGATGAAGGGTAGAGGAACAAAAAAACCCAATGTGTTAGCGCTGAAGTGAAATTAAACCCCATGAAGAGTCTCACAGAGGCTCTAACTAATCCTTCTCTGGGTTATCACAGAGAGAGGAGAAAAAATACCACAATGACTTCCAAGTATTATTTTCAGTTTTCCACTTTAGAGAACTGCAAATACTTCATTAACCCACTGCTCTCCACCGGGTTGTCTTGGAAAGCCTGTTTGATTATCCCATAGCGGCATATGTGTCATCTTCTAGGCTAGGAAAGTCTTTCCAGAAGCCAGATTCTCACAGGAATGAAGTTTCATTATGCCACAAAAAGGTGACACTCACTGGAAGAGAAAAATTTAAAACCTACCGATATTAATTTATGAAACATTACTGATTATTTACAGAGCTTGGATAACAAACAGCCCCTGCTCTGCAACGCTTGCAACCTAATCACGTATTTACCCACACGAACGGTACCTTCCCCTGGCAGCACGCCATCCATAGGCTCTGATGACCGAAGGTGACAAACAATAAAGAACAAGGGATCCAAGTGTAGGAAAACATCAGCGAACAGAAGTAAACAGGTAGGTGGGAGGAGCTTACTCATAATCTTACTCAACCTCGGTCGTTAGCATTCTGCACAGCTCTGCGGGTTTTAAATGTCATCGGCCAGTTTACAGAGCCCTGGCCCTTCCCTTCGTGACAGCGCTCTTCAAGTCCCCTTCCAGAACAGTCAAAAAATCTTTTCATTTAAGAAACAAGAAATGTCCCAGCATTTGCAGAATGCATCACCTGGTGGGCAGTAAGCTCCGGTTCCTGTGCACAAATGTCCCACAGACTTAAGGACGCTCCTGTGACTGACACTACTAATAAAGAAGTTTAATATAGCCGCACAAGCACCTTGTTTTTTTAACAAACATTTATCTAGGCATGGCAATACAGCAGCTCGTATCTCAAATGGCCCATTCTGCTATTGCTAAGTGTTATTTTACACACACTAGAAAGACAGGCTCTGCTTATTTCCCTTTCTATGTACTCATATCAGAGTGATTCTTTCCAGGTTCTAGGATTCATTGCTCTCGTGCCAATTTAAGCATAAAGATACTACTGAGTGAATAAAAGTTAACATCTAAATACAATGTTTTCCCTTTCTTTTTGGAAAAGCAGCAAGCAAAGTATGTGGCCTGACCTTAAAAACAGCATCTTGCCTCTTCACACCGAACAGATGACAGTTAAAGCAAGTAGGGTTATTTTCAGTTCCCAAATATTCCCTTGACATGACTGGATTCCACTTCTGATGGAAAAGAAAACCAGTTCCTAAAGGTCTCCCTTTCTAAAACGAACATTTTTTTCTTTTTATTCGCAAAATGCATGCAAAAAGCATATGATTATGGTATTTATGTTTCCATTAAAATGTCCGCAGCAAGCTAGGGGAGCCTAGCCTACTATTTTCAAGCTATTTAGATTTACAGCAGCACAGTGCCTATTTTATTTCAATTATATTTCAGGACAATGCACTCATGGTGGGAAATGATTACAGAGTGACAGCTAGTAAATGTCCATTAGGAGTTGTCTTTCTGTACCAATGCTCAGCTATGGATGTCAGGTGATGGCTATAAACCCCATTGTATAGCATCATTGTCATCTACATGAAAAACACTGTTGATCAGGAGTGCAGCTTCTCCTCTGCATGATGCAAAACATACCAGAGACATTTTCCAGGTAAGCTAGAAGCTTTATCCACAAGAGCACAGTTCTCAAGACACTTCTATCCTGAACCATAAAGTAAATACAGATTATACACTCCACCTCGATTCCGCTCTGTCAATGCCTAACATAAGAAGTGAAAAACAACTTCTCAGCAGCCTGTCTCTGTAAGCTATCAATACATAGGATGGAGCTAATGTTGCAAGGCCAACGGATGTACACGCAGCTATACTGATCATCAGTCACTCATAACATATTTTATTTATTTATTGCTAAAGCATCATTTCTTCCGAGCAATAAACTCCTCCTCTGTTAAGAATCTGCTTTAATTCTCTAGGATCAAGAAGAGAAACCCACTTTTTTTGCAGTGCTACGCTTGCTATGACTAGCATAACTGGAATTTAAAACGTATTTCAAGATTCACAGGAGCTACTTGTATGTGTGGGTTACATAAGAAGCGCAAAATAAAGAACCTCCCATATTTCAACTACCTATTTAACAGACAATAACTATCACCGAAAAACCAAACAAACAACACCCCTCCAAACCCCACCACTACCCACCAATGATTTACCTCTGACCCAACAAAAATCTGCATTAAAGCAGCTGTAAAACAGCTTCAAGTCCTGTAAGGACAGTTTTGAACAAAGCTTACTATTCACAGGGTGGGTTTATAACAGCCGCTGTTGGTAAGATGGGTGAAGCAATGCCATTTACACACACACAGGTGTGCAGGTCTCCAGTGAGTTAACGTCTCTTTCTCCTTTGCTGTATTTTGGCATTATACAATCCGCTTTCTAATTTAGAGAACAGACCGACAAACTTTAAGGAAGAACCATGTTCTTCTTACCATTCTGTACTATCTGTCTGTCTACAACTTTTGTGCTCGGGATACATGCAAATATAAAATACATCCAAAAGGAGAATGAAGACACAGGCCTGGTTCTAACGCTGGTTTCAAATCAGGTTATGAAATAGATGTGGGACCTCTGCCTGACAACTTGACGGTACCATCATTTGGTGAAGCACTACCATCATTGTCCTCATAATATTCTTATACACGCAAAAAATAAAATAAAATAGTCTGTTATTCTGATGAGCCATTTACATACTTACCCTCTACTTTGTTATCACTCATACGCCGTGACACAGCTAAACTCACTTCAGTTGGTGGCATGTGTTGATGAAAATAAGAGAGAAGCGGAAGGAAAATTAAAGAGAAACAAACCCTGACAAGGCCTCACACACAGGCGCAGTAATTCTCTTGCAAGTTAAGGAAAAATTCGTCCTAAGTGTTCAGCAATGGTATGCAAACTATTATGGGACATATCGTTATAGGCTTCTTTGTAAGAGGCTTTTAAATAACCTTTTGGACATACTTAAACGTCAGATTTTGTTTGGCACTAACCAAACTGTAACAGAAGTAACGTTTCCCATACAAACAACGCTGCGTTTAACATGAGCGTGCTGAAGATTCGAGACAGCCCGGCCACCACCAGCTCCTGGCAGTTCGGCGTGAGGCTAACAGGCTGGGAGTGATTTCCCTTCCCAGCCACACCGACTGGAAGCGACCGTTTCCATCTAGGTAACCTCTGAAATGTCCAGAGGGAAGGAAAGGACGGCAGGGCAAAGGGGTAAAAAGTGAAAATAACACTCGCTGCAGGTGAAAGCTAACAAAACATTTCAAGGACACAGGAATGCGAGCAGCTATTTCTTTTCAAATGCCTCGTTAGCATTATTGGGATGATTCAGACTGCACAGAAGACAGCTTCCTGGGGAAAAGCCTCATGAAGAGGCACTCGTGTGGGAAGGAGCATCCTGAGAGATGCCCAGTGAAGGGGGACGGTCTCACTGCTGGAAAGGAGCAAGAAACAAGATGTGATGCACACGGGGTGAGGAGCCAGTTATCCTACAGACGGGGAGACAACACAGTTAACCTCAGGGCCACACAGCCACAACTATTTCTTAAAATGGTGCTCAGGTGGCACTTTGTTAGTACACCTAGGGAAAAGCCTGCAAAACACAGAGCAGCCTTGGGAAGACAGCTCAGCTGCAGTCCAGGCTCTCCTGCTGAACAGGGTCAAGCTCCCAGAGGTCCTCCCCACACGTCTGGGAACACTGAAAGCTGCTCCCTCCCAGCCTTTGTCTCTGCCCCACGCCAAAGCAGGCGACGTGCTCTCTCAGCAGTGGGTCTGAGGTACGGATCCAGCTTCTGGGAGAGCTAAAGATAAGCCTGAGATCGTGCAGGTTGCTGCAGCGTGTCCAAAAACATCTCCCGGAGCCAGGGGGGATTCACCAGCTCTGCGTTTGGCTGCTAACAAAGGTGTGAGGAGAAAGGGAAGAAAACCCAACACACTAGACAACGTCACGCCTCAGACCCCCAAACAGGTACTTTAGAGGACATTTTTAGTAAATAACAATATTTTTTTCAGCTGCACTGCCTATTTCTTCCCAGCTGTGTCTCGCTAAGCGTGCCCCGCTTTGTCACAGGACCCAGGGTGGCTCTTCTTGGCCCAGCTCTCGTCCCCGACCTGTGTTTTCTCCCTCTGCTCAAGCTCACTGTGTGTGCCAGGTCTTTCCTCTTGTCACAGCGTGATCCAGCTGTGAGAGACGGGGCCCTCTGCGCACCAGGAGCAGCCCGAACGTGCGAGACTGCCGCACTGCTCTTCAGCCCTGCCCTTACGATTAACATCAGACTGTCCCGCTACTCCGTTACCTTCCGCTTCACTCGCTCTCTCCTGGCTCTTTTATCAGCAACCACGCAGTCAGCTAGGTCACACAGATCTTATATTTGGCTGTGCCAGGTTTGCATCAAAGGACTGGGGTTTTTTTGTTGATGTGACATTGATGCCATTCAACTCTGGCGTGAAGCACTGCCTTTGGTCTGACAAAACCAGCTGTGAGAGTCACCACGTGGCAGCTATATCCAGCCAAGCTATATTGATTTCCAAAGGCACAAAAGGGCTGAAATGTCAGGCACCTGGGCATACAAGCTAAGGAATACGAAATTTCAAGGGCACGGATGAAGCTGTCATCTTGTAAAATTATTTTGCTTCCTCCACTGAAATAATGTACATAACCGCAATATATAAATTATTTTTATTTTGTATGAAAAAGAGACCTTTTACACAGTGCAGTACAAGAGAACAGTGCAATTGAGACAATAAAAAGGCAGTTTCACCACTGAATTCTATTTAAAATGTATGCATTCAACAATGCATATGAAATCCTCTTATTTGTCATGTTAGAGGATATATTTTTACCAATATTATGTAAAAGAACTTTTCAAAATAGATCTAGTGGAGAGCTAAATACACCGATCTCAGTTAAAAAGTTTTAGACGATTAGCTAAATTCGGCACAACGATTCGATGATTCTATGACACCTACCCTCCTTAAGACCCAACACCCCCCAGAACAGACTCTGCAAGAGGAATGCCATCCTCAGGTAGAGCCACACAGATCTCAAACACTGCAACCAAGGACATTGCTTTGCATATTTACCTGAAAGTCCAGTATTTTTCTTCCAGAAAGAATGGGGTAGAAAACAAAACAACTAGTGGTTTTACTACAAGCTAAATTAACAACCTCTGAATGAGTTAACCATACCTCCTGTGCTAGAATTTCAGTGTTAGTTTTTGCAAAGCTGAGAAAATGCAGAACAAGATCATAGATGTAAGCCAAGAAAACAGATGTATTTTCATTGTTAAAGTACAAAAAAGTTGTGAATTTTGCCTTTGGTTATTTCTACTTTATGTTAGTTTACATGCCTGTTTTATCTTCAGGTTTTCAAATGAGCTCAAAACTCCATCGACAGAAACCAGAATTTTGGCCAATTTCAGCACAAAACCAGGCGTGACTTAGTTCAGATAATGTAACCACAGGAAGAGTATAAATCACAAGCTACAGCCCGAGAATAGGAAGTAACTAATGACTCAAGCTTGGAGTTCACTCATCTGGGTCTATATTCAGTCAAAAAGCTCCACCAGTTAGACTGAAGTTCAGGACCATGGCAGGACTAGAATCTAGGTAAGCTTTAACCTACTTTTGCTTTAAAAAGTAAGATCTTTCAAGGGATTTTGTAACTGCCATGAATAAGTTGGAAATGTTGTATTCCACAGTCACATCAATTAGAGCTCTGACAAATAAACCAGATGACACTACAGCTTTGAATGTAATTTGAATTATACCAAATGGTGACTCCAGAATTCCAAACCACCTAAAGAACGAGAAGAAAAGCAGTGTCTCTGCAGAAAATAACTTCCACGTCCTGCTCTGTTACAGTTTGATTTGTGTGAGCTCAATACTTTCCTACATAACGGCTTTTAAAAGTCATTAATAAAAATGCAGTCCTGACTTTCCAAATGGTGTACAGCCATCTCCCACGACAAAAGCATTCCCAGGGTGGATTTAGAAAGAGTGTATTGATTGACGCCTGGTGCCTACCTGTCTACAGGTGAAGACTTTGAATTCCGTGGCTTCTTCACTTGGGCGTACAAGGCTTCCACTGTCTGCCCTTCCCTCGGACTCTGTGGCCGGGTGCTCAGTGTTATCGTGCCGCTATTTGAAGAAGAATCATAGGAAGCAATCCCAGCGTACATTGGGTCCGCATCGCAGCCAAACGTCCGGTTAAAATCCTGTATCTCTGCATAGTCACGTTCACGAGCTTGTCTCTCTCTAAATTCTCGAGTTTTTGCTTGAATTCTGAAAAATTAAAAGAAGGCTGAAACTAATTTCCCCTCCCCAACCGTTTGAAAGCAGCAGTTAGCAGACACTCTAGGCAGTCCATCTTAACAAAAACCACCAAAGTGTTTCCAGTTTCACTTCGTCATGGAGGCTCCAGTTTACCTTGGATATTGAAGCCTAGATCGAAGCAATGCTACAGTCAACACTAGTCTTTAAGAAATAAGCCTGATTATCCACTGTCTTCTCTTTCGTTATTAATAATGACAAGCTATAGCTGTTGGTGAACGTTGCTTCATGCCTCTTAGGATGCCTGTGCCTGTCTGAGAAAGGCCTGACACCATCCGTACTGTCCGGTACTCTATCAAAACCCAACACCTTTAATGGTTCTAATGCCTGGTCTCAGAGAGGAATTTTAATGTACTTTCTTGGTCCCATACTACAAAAATCTACTCCTTTCAAAATCCAAAAACTTCCTAAAGGACAGGACACACACACACACATATATATGTATGTACGGATGCATGCAGCAAACAGCAGAGGCAGATTCTTGTATGAATTGTTTCAAATGTGCAGGTTTTGTTCAAAACATAAACAAACTGAACCTGGCACCTTCCAGGAGCAGGCAGTTTCTTCTCAGGAAGTAACAACACGTGCCTTACGTTAAAGTTACAAATGAAAGGTGATGCTGTACCGGGTGCACTTAACTGTGTGATAAAAAGTGACAGATGAAAACAGATGACATCTAGGAATCCGACAAACACAAATTGAGCACAGGTTATATTTTAAAAAGCACACAAAGCTATTACTAAAATTTGATCTGGGCTTCAAAGTTTCTTTGGCATTTTAGAAAATTTGATGTTCCACACACACATGCACAGTGAACTGAAAAAACCACCCCCCAACATCGTCTCCCCAGACCAATTTAATGCTCTGCCATCATTTCAAAACAAAGCACTCAGCTGTCTCCACCCTTCCATCAGTAAAACGTGCTCCTTTTTCACCCGGTCCAGCCACGGCTACACAGTGTGACAGCACCCATCCACTCAGACTACAGCTCTGTGCACCTCTCTGACGTCCCATTTCCAGACAGCTCGTTCACCTTCTAACAAAAGCAGCCCACTCAAAGCCTCTGCTTCTTTTGAAAGTAAACCTTGTCTTTTCTGAAAACAGAAAAGCCTCAAAGTTACGTAACTTTGACGTTTGGGGAAATTTTAAACTTAGCCACAATCAAGATTAGCCTTTGCAAAAAGAAAAGGGGATACACAAAGGGTGGGATTCCGGCTGCGGTTTAAGAGGTCAGGATTTGAGCGCCTGCAGTAGCAGAGAGCACGCCAGCTAGGTGTGCAGGATCCCTTGGACAGCCCAGGGAGCCACGAGTCAGCAGACTCCAGTTACGCAGCTGCCACGCCAGTCGATGTGTCCCAGCGTGAAAGGAGTCGCCCTATAGATGCTTTTGGTTCCTTGGGAGCCTGGGTACCCAGCCTTGATTCAGCTGCTCCGGCCACCTGACGTACCTAGGGAACCCTGCGGGACATCCAGCGGCTGGGCGAGAAGGACTCTGGCTGGTCCTTGTCACAGCTGCTAGCCCCTGCTACAGCTCAGAGACTGGGACACTCAAACGACACAAGATGTCTGTGTTCAACCACATGAATCCAGCCCTGAGCTGCTACGAGAACATATAAACTTGTGTCTTCACCAGATTGAGTCCCAAGGAAATAATTCTTCCTATGCAAATGGAGATTGCCATAAAAAAAAGAAGGGAATAGCAGAATGGCAGGAACAGGCAGACCTAGTTTCCCCCCAAATCCTGCAAGTATTGACCCAGGATGCTGACTTGGGATACAACTGATGGGCTGAACTCCCTCCAAGAGCCACTGCCACCTACATTGATGGTTCAGTGATCCATTTACACGTCCCAAGTTACACCTCAGCATAATTTCTCTTTTCATGTCATCTACTACTGACTTGTGCACCACTACTCTCACTTATGTTCAGTCACAGAGGAAAGAAAAACAACCATATCACAAAAAAGGCAAATAGAAGAAATCTGAGAAAGTTTAGCTTAATCCAAAACATTTTTTTAATTTTGCAATTTTGCAAATACAAAATTATTTTTTCCTTACTGTTGCTCTTTATTTTAATAGGGAAAAAGGCTTCTCCACAATTGCAGCAATCTACAGTGAAGGATGACTCTGATTTAAATCCAAAATCCATTTCAAATTTAAACTCTGGTTTTGCATGCCTATTTTTTAAAATAAAAGTATGTGTTTTACATTGTGCTATATTCCAAATCTGTAATTCAGAAATGTTACAACCCTAATCACTCGAGAAGTGCAGAAGGAAAAACAGGCAAGAAAATGACCTGTGGTTGTTGATTACTCTCTCCGCAGATTTCACTCCCAATCTGCAGTCCTGTATTAATTACCCTGCAGAGGAATGCATTTGTGTGTTGATATTTGTCCTCTGAATGGCAGAAGCAAAGGAAATCAGAAATTTCCCAGATATTGGTAGATTTAATTTTAATTTCAATGGACAATATATCATTACATATTGAAACAGCCTGACACCAATTTGAGCCAAAGAAAATCCATCTTGCTTTAAATAGCCAAAATTTCAGTATACGAAATCTAACAGTAAAGCAATAATTTGGCATCGAGTAATTCAGTCAGAAGAAACCACTGTTAACCGACATGGTTATAAAACAGAATTACGTGGTGATAACTTGTGATATTAGCGTCAGTGCTACACCGGCCTTATCTAACTTTTGGCCATGAACATCACATCACTCTCCACAGGTGCAAACGTGAGTGTCTCCTGTATCATGTTCACCAACTCTTCTCATTTATCTGCTTATGGCACAGCAAGAATATTAATATTTCCCCATGCATGGTTCAGTGAGGGATACCTGTTCCTATTCAAGTGTAAGAGAACTGATTGTTGAAGTGCTATGGAAGTAACTACACATCCACCAGGAGATTTTTTAGAATATTTTGTACAATTGCTAATACACACAGGTAGTATTAAAAATCGGAGTCTAAATGCATTCTAAACCTTCCTGTTAGTTATAACCAAAGTCCCCTGTAACGATCTGCAGGAGGTACTATTTAACAAAGGACAGCCCTGAAGTGAAACATAGAAGACTTCTGACTATATTGACACCCAAAATGTTCTTTTCTTTCTCGTAATTAATTGTCTGTGCTTTGAGTTTAACCACTGTGCGAGTCCTATCACTTTCACATAACGTAAGTACAGGTATTCTGATTATTTAACATCTTTTTGAACATTGTTTAAAATACAGTTCTGGTTTTGCCTTCTGCAGGACATACTCTATCTAAACATTACGTCTCCAAACGACCAGGGAAAATCTGTAGACATATTCTTCAAAAGAACAACAGCTATCAGATGAATATTGCAGCATCCCCTTTGCAACTGTAATAGTTTTAAAATCTCAATATATTTTCATGTAAGAATTTGAACTTAATGTGATATTGTTTTTTATGCTGACCCCTCTCATTGTCCATGTGTGTGTGCATGCATGATACAGCCTAAATCATTTGCTAGCATATATTGAATTAAGTATACGTACGGGAAATGCCAGCGCAGACTATTGTGGGAAAGACTAAAATGATTATGTAAATACACCGTGCAGCACAGACGAGAACCTGGAATTTGCTCTGTTCTTCAGCCCTAACCAGCAACGCTGCTGCTATTGAAATCCAGTATCTGGAGAAGTGTTTGACCACAGTGCCCTGGTTTCACAATGTGGATATGTGTATTAAGCTGTCTTCACCGAATTGTGCTCCTTCACGACATAGTACAATAAAAACGCATACGTCTGGAATTTCAGATCAGCTAATTCTGAGGATTTATGACCTTCCTATGGGTTTTGTGTGGGTTTAACAATAATAATAACGTTCATGGTTCACATAAATCTTCAAAGAATTTTGCAAAAAAACTGGCAATCAATTTTGCAGTGTTTAAATGAAACTGAACTTTTAAAAATACAAAAGCTATCCCAAGAAGTTTCTAAACCCTCTTGCTGAAGTGTTAATACTGAAAATGTCAGCTACTTACTGTCTTTCTTTTGAGATTCAAATTACAATGTTCAGTAAAGTATCAACTATCCTCACGCATTTGTGTGCCATTCAATTCAAAAGCTAATGATAACTGCTTCAAATGACAATATTGCTAGCTGCAAAACTTCCTATAATTGTTAGGAGAGCTTTTCACTGCAAGCTAATCCAGTAATGACAGACATACTCCTATAGCGATTCTTATGCACATGAAATTGTGGCCACAGAAAACAAGGGAAAAGCTCATGCTCTGCTGTTTCCAGCAAACAGGAGCCACATCGTTCCCTTCACAAGTCTGTGAGTGCCAGTCAGTTTCCAGATAAAGGCAGCTACCACTTTGGACACCTCAGTTTAGGTTTTGGCGCATGATTTGGGCTCCCAACAGAGCTGGTCAAGATTCAGCCACACCAGGTGGCTGCTGGAAGGGTCTGGAGAGCAGTTCAGCTGAACAGCAGCAATGTGGCTGTTCCAAGGTGATGCCAAACCCTACCAACTGAGCCAAGTACCCCTCCCGCGACCACAAAGGGCATTAGCCATGTAGCTCCCATGTAGATACCCAATGAATTATGTTCGGCTGCAAGACACACCCCACCTTGGACCAAATGCTTACAGCAGTTCTGCCTGAGCTCAACTTTAACTTTTTCCAGCGACAGAAAACTCAAATCTGTGGTGCTGGCAGAGCTGTTGTGAGCAAAACCGAATACACAAGGTTGGAAAAAGAAGAGAAATCTACCCTGATTTCATATAGTAATAGGAGTGAAATTATAAATATATTCCCAGTCCCTTTCCTAGGATTTTTTCATACGTAGATTTAGATCCTTGCAAAAAATCACCTACTTATCTTAAGCGATGACCACAGCCTAAGAAGAATTTTCATGGCTAGTACATTACACTTGCTGTTGCAATGGCAGCAATGTCCTCCTCTGAGAGCAGAAACAGAGCTGGCTGCTGCTTCTGGTGTGCAATGGCTTGGTCAATTCAATTAATCCTCCTGCTGCTGCCAGGATCCAGCTACTGCCCAAGTGATAATCCGCAACCTCGTCTCTTCCACTGAGGCTCACTCATTTACAAAATCAGTATTGAACGCTCGCAGTTCCACATATGCGAGATAGCAGGCAATGTTTATTAAGGACAGAAACAGCATTGTGTAAGGACAGAAGCTGAACGACAAGCCATCCACCACTGCCAGCTCCCAGCTCTTCTGCCACCAGACTGGCACGCGTCGGGATGATGGATTGAAAACAGAGAAAAACAACAACACGCTTACAAAGTCAGTCAGCTTAAGTTAGTCAGACAGGATGAACACATTCGGTCCATTTTTTTGCCAGATATAATTTCTAATGAAGAGGTCAGGAGGTGTG
The DNA here is from genome assembly GCA_011057875.1 of Pterocles orientalis. Classification (NCBI taxonomy): domain Eukaryota; kingdom Metazoa; phylum Chordata; class Aves; order Pterocliformes; family Pteroclidae; genus Pterocles; species Pterocles orientalis. The sequence goes on from WKFP01014299.1 coordinate 108,135, forward strand.
TTGGCCAGTAGCCAAATCTTGTCAAATTTGTTCCCCCCTCCTTCGCTGGTGAGAAACATCTCACAGGCACGGCGCACCAGCAACTGAGCCAGGTCTTGCTGTTCCTCCTCCCCCTCTCCTTGACTGCCTTCAGGGCTTTGATGGCCCTTTTTCTAATTTTTGGCAATCAAGTCAATATGGGAGTTTGTCCTCTCCTGTATTTTTCTTTGACCTTTGTCTGGATCCAAGCAGAATTTTTCTGACAACTACTCTTCTAATGAAGGTACCTTGATTACAGACATTATTGTGATTTCCCTCTGAACCGGCATATGACACTTAGCTTTTCTTTCCATGATTAGAGCTAGTCAGTTATCACAGTTATAACCATCTCTCAGCAAAGCCATCTGCTTTCCTGGGAAAATCATTCTAAAAGATCACTGTGGGCAACGGATAATCATGGGCAGCAACAGCGGTAGCTTGTAAACAAGAATGACATCTCCTCTTCCTCAGCTGCCCCCCATTTCATTCAAAACTTTAGCACATTTTTTTTTAAAAAGTCAAATACTGCCACGTAAATATATATTCTTTTTAAATTGGAAGGCTGGACACCAACCCTTTTCAAGTTATTAAAAGAAAAAAATTAACAGTTCTGCCTTATCTCCTGTGTACACACACATGTTGCCAACCAGCTAAAATACGACTGTCCTCTGATCTCAGACACATGAGGAAACACATACGAAACGTGGTCAGTTTGCTATGGACAAGCACGAGCACACAGGGACAAAATCAGAAAGGCCAAGGCACAACGTGAAATGAAAGTAGCAGGGAGCTTTAAAGACAACAATAAATCATTGCGTAATTGCATTAGCAGTAAAAGGAAGAGCAAAGAAAAGGTTGCTCCCCTGCTCAGTAGTGAGGGAACGATATTGACAGATGATGCTGAGGAGACCGAAGGCTTAATGGTTTTTTTCTTTGCATCTGTCTTCACTAAAGTGGTTGATTGCAAGCAGGTGGCCAGCACAATTGATACTGCCACCAACAGCAAAAAGATCTCCAATTTAACAGCAAAAGAAGTAGCTAGAAACTGGTTAAGCTAGTTAAGCTAGTTGAACTTCATCTGCCATACACAACAGTCTCAGCAGTCTCAGACTTTTTTCCGTAACCATGAGAACCTATAGAGGACAGCTGAAGTATTGAAAGTCTAGAAAAAGTCAAACATCCCCCAGAGGAGGAGAATTATAGACTCATCAGTTTAACTTCAATCCCCTCTGAAACAAACTATTTGTAAGCGTGGAGAAGACAACGGGATGAACAGTAGCCACCACAGATTTATCAAGAACAGATGTGGTCAAGTCAGCGGGATTTCCTTCTACAACACAGCAAACGGTGCTGTGGACAGAGGACAAACAGTACACCCAGGTTAAGAAAAACAGCACCAGGACGGATGCAATGGGTTGAACCAGGCATTTCCTGCAGAGTATCTAGAGAGTAGCTCTCTGCAACTCATAGCCACGCTAGATGGAAGGATCAAGACATTTTCTACATGGGCCTCTGAATTTACTCAGGTTTTTCATTATTAATTAGGAAACCGTTGGATCTGCAGAAAATCCAAATGAAGGAACTTTGGAGGAAAGCATTAGCATTTTAAATGTTCTTGAAAAACAGACACGGGAGACTTCAAAAATAGAACTAACATCAATAATAGCAACTGGAAGGTAATTTACATAGTTGGAATAATTAAGCATCCCAATTAAAAGTAGGGGGAAAATATGTGAGTTGCTTTTTCAGGAATGGATCTGGAACTTCTGTTGAATACCAGATACAAGTCAGCAATGTCGAGCTGTTGGGGAAAAGAAAAAGACAGAGTGGGGACACAACAGCAGTCTACACATGCATAAGGAGGAAAGTAATAATATTTTCCATCTCTAATACAGGTACCAGATATTGAAACTGCAGCAAGAATACTTGAGACTAGATACTATGGGCAGGGGAACTTTCTAATGAAAAGGTATCGGAAAAGATTGCCCCGGGAAGTGGCCGAGTCTATGTCATTATAAACAGAAAAAAAAAAAAAAAACAAACAGGAAGAAACCAACATCTTGCAGGAATGGCATACACAGGAGATACTGCCTTGGAAAAGTGACATGATCTCCCTTCCAGATCTATAATTCTGCACCGACACAGACATTTTACGCACTCTATTTCCTACTTATTGGTTCTACAACAACAGAGAAACATAACAAAGACTACATATAAAAAGAAAAAAAATAAGCTGTTCGCAACCTTGAAAATAAAGAGATGCAGTCTTCATTTACTTTCTCCTTCAAAAATCACAGCCTCCCTGCCCATTAGACTATGGGATAGTACTTACTGTCTCTCTGAACTTCCCCACTCATCAAATCTCACATGCAGAAGAGATGCATGAGAATGTCAAAAACCTTTAATGAGCTGCAACCCAGGAGGGCTGTAGTTAAAATAAAAAAAAAAGGGAGGGGAGGAGATTAAAGGTGATAAGGTGATTACTATAAGTGCCCTAATACATTAAGAACAACATTCTCATTTCTGTAAGGGCTTTATAAAGAGACCTATTAAAGAAGGCAGCAAAATACAAATGAAGATGTAAAGAAATGAAAAAAAATGCAGGAGAGAAAGTAAATATTATGCACATAAGGAGATAAAGTGCAAACACCAATTTGAATCCAAGTGACATTGATGAAATGAAAGGAGACAACAGAATAATTTCCTCTAAACTGGTGGAATCTCTCGTGTTTCATGCCTGCCTTTCCCTATCCCCTGACCCTCTGTGTTCTGTGCTCATCCCTTTTCTGTGCAAAGACACACCCTCTCCCCCACCACCCCCGCAGAGTATCTCAAACCTGCTTTCTTGGATCTTGGGAGTAAACAAGTGAAAATCTTGCTTATTTTGACTTAAAACATCTGTAAATTACCACCTTGCTTACATTCCAATGGGGCTTTTAACTTTGCAGTCGGCAGTCCGCAGCATTTCGGGGTGGAGTGCATGTCTGCTGTGTTTTTTCTACAGTGTGCATGTCAACCAAAGCCGAATGTAGCAGATACTTAGGCAGCACAGGTCCTCTCGTCTCCAAAACAAACACTACCAGGACTGAAATTTTCTTTCCTTATTTTCACATCTGATCCAAGGGTCAGTGACCCCAGCAGCGGAGGATCACCCAGATGGGCAACTGGGCCAGTTACCCTGCTGGGAACCACGCTGCATCAAAGAACGTCCTTGCTGTCTGCAAGCAAAATGGAATTTAGTTTTTCTTTTGCATTGCAAAACTCTCCAGAAGAGCTGATTGTTACACTATGACGACATCAGCTTAACTTAGCTCCAATCTCCTATTGAGCAATTTTGCTGGACTGAAGGAGAAAGGAAGAAGATCCTGAGATTCAGCTGTTGCTGAAACACAACTTGGGAGAGCTCCTCTTTCCATCCCTCCCTACTTTAAAAGCCCTGGTTTCCTTTCTCACACAGGCTTTCTTGGACCACTTCTTCCCCTAGAATTTTTTTATTTTCCCCAACTAGAGAACCATGCCAAAAAGCAGCACTGGTGTGTGATAACTGAATTCTGCAGTTACACGTGTAGGGAGCAGCTGTTCCCATATGTGCAAGAAACAAATGACACAGGCATACCATATATCAAATGGTACTATACATCACTCCATACATCAAATCAGTCATTCCCAGATACTGCGGGCAGAAACTGGATGTCCAGCTACAATCCTGTCATCAGCTGGTTGAGCTGAGCCTATCGAGCATCTAACCCTTCCCTGCTGAAGTCTAGGAACAAAAGTGGGTACGAAATTCTGCTGCTAGCTCTATTTCGGGTCTGTTATCCTGTGTTTCTAGAGCACTGTGTGTAAAGTCCAATCTTGAAGTTGGAAAATGAAACTGTCTGAAGTGACAAAAAAACCACAACGAAAAACCTCACAACAAAGCAAGGGATTATGTGAATTTCATATGCTGAAGTTGAAAGAAAAGGAAAAGAAAAAAACCCCACCTACAGAGAATATAGCTTATCAGTCAGTATCTTTTCTCAGGACCCACAAATTAGCACCCACAACACTTCTCAGGATTCACTTCTAAAACCTCGCTGGGTCACAAATACTAAGCGAGAGCAGAAATCCACAGCACAGCCGGAGCCAGGCTTTTATAACCCACTAAAAGGTTTGTTTCAGGAACCGGTCACAAAACAAAAGTTCCAGCTGTGGTGTGGAGGGGGATCTATCTGCCTGTTGTGAATACGTTATTAGGTGTCTTTCCAGCTAGTCAGATACTTGCTGATGTATCGAAGAATGAGAAAAGACGAGTGTTTTTAGTGCTTTATCTTATTGTTAAGCCTCCTGTAGCACAGGCTGGAAAATCTGATGGGTTTTCAGTTCTGTTCAGCTCAGCTGCAGCTATGTTCACTAAGTCAGTACTTGTGACACAGCTTTTGTAATTCTCAAGTATCTGCTACAGCAACTCTACCCATAACATCATAGCTAATGGGACATCAGAGGACACGCTGCTGCCTTATCCTTAAGTTCTTGGCATTGAAAAGTGAAACACAAAATATTAGTGCTCTTACTTAGAATTGAAATGTCTTACAGATCGCTGAACTCGTACGATCGGCAAGACACCTTAACCAACTTTGTAACTCAGAATACTATAAAGACCATGTAAATATACTTTTAAATATATTTTTAAATATATGGCAAGAGACTTGGCCAGACCTTCCCAGTACAACGTCTTGAATCACAGTAGAGGAGTAATAGAGAAAATACACTTTTAGCATGATGTCTTAAAATCTCTCTGTTCACAATATGTAGCTAGAGAACATGAGGAGCTTTGTTTAAAAAACTACCTCAGCAACTATTATTCCACAAAAGCTTCAATTTATGTATCTCCCAAAGCCAGTATTTTTATGAAGTGGAACTGGCCTGAAATGTTTTTCCAAAGCTCAATATTCTCATGCTTCATTTCTGTGTTCTCTTACAAAAATTACTGCCATTGATTTGTTTTCATATCCTGCACCCTCATCCATTATGTAAAAAACCACTGCCAAAAACAATGCTACAAATCTCAGCGAAACTGGAATATCCCTTGACAAGCAGACTCCATCTCCAAATAAGTGCGAATGAGAAACACATTGCTCTGATTTTCTGATTCACAAGAGGAATCTTTCCTCTCCTCTCTTACGGGCTGGGAAGGGGGTGGAAGTTTCATCAGAAAAGATTTTGCACAAGCAAAAAATATTTACATTCTGAATGTTTGCAGTAATAATGGATTTAGAGGTAATAGTTCTTGTGAAACTTGTTAAGTGGCATCAAAATACAGAAGCAGCAAAACTAAAGCTGAACCTTTACGTTAAAGACACAGAAAACACTTTGGCTACCTAAGAAACAAAAATCCTCTCCCTATCACAGTATGTTCTTTTTTTTTTTTCTAAAAGTAAGATTAAACTGACGAAAATATTTTGCTTAAGGGGAAGAAAGTTGGGGTTTTCCAATAAAAATATTATGGTCTCTCTGGGAAATCTGGAAAGACACCAAGAGCGTCCTGCTGTTCAGCCCCTACTCCATCTGATACTTTAACAGTTCCAGATGGCCTTTACTACAGGATGACCTCCCCTCTATTCTTTTATTATGACCTTTGGGTCACAAATTATCTATAGGATGCTGCTTGTCATTCTGTAAGACACTGTTGTACTCTTTCATCTAAAGAATAAAGATGCTTAGCATTAAAAATCATCTTTGTTAGGCTGACCTTCCAATGATGATCAAAACAGACAGTTATTCCAATCAATGTCACTGCTGGAGAAAATATGTTTCATTTTTTGCAACACTGACATTAAGAAACTAAGGCATGGTTTTATGTTGGATCACTTTTGCAATTCTCCTTGGCTGAAGAGCATCGCTTATTACACACATTTGAAATATCAAAAATATTGCTGCAACGGTTTTGATGAGTTATGTTGATTAAAGGGATGCGGTGGGTTTGGTTTTTGTAAGTTATTGATGTGGTTTTCATGTAAACTTCATTGATAAGAGGTAATAAAACTTTCTGTAGGTTTTATTAATTATTTGTCTTTATCATCACAAATGGAACACACTGAACTCGCACAGGAAAATATAATAAATAGCCCCAATGTACTAAATAGAGTAATAAGGTTAATTTCTTTCCTGCTGTCAGTAAATTCATGTTAGTAGTCTCTCGTCAGCTTGACATCAATTAATGATTTTAATTCCAGACTCTTGTCACAGTACTCACCATCCTTTCATCTAATTAAAATGGATGATGCATGATGAAGGGAAAACACAAGACTTCTGTTCTTGTTGTAACATTTCTATTCATTAGTATACTTTTACAACAAAAGGCTTGTGGCTTTAATGGCATCAGAGAAAGATGAAGAGAAGTTTATTATATGTTGGAGATAAAGACCCTTATACCCTTAGGAGACATATAATACAGGAAATACTTTATGGAATGACCGAATCCTTCAGCAAAAAATATCAATGTTATTTCAACTATTAATGAACAGGCAGAATGTTTCACTATAAATTTAGGAAAAATCATTATACGAACAACACACACTGAAACTGTAGCCTTGTTTATGTTCACACCAAAAATGTTGTCAGCCTATTGATTGATCTTCAAAAGTAATGGCAAACCTGCCAACACAGAGAGAGCATCTCTGCAGGACCAAGATCCTCTGTCATCTCTCCCACTCCTTCTGCCACACTCTGGCAGCTGCAACAGCATCGCCTCCTGCCTCCAGCCACTAAAAGCATCTCCCCAGTTCCCCAGTTCCCATTACAGAGCTCTCCCCCAGCTGACAGCCAGGCACTAGGATTCCCTCTCCCATAGGAGGGCCTGTGGAGGTTTCCAGCCTGGAGCCCCATCCCAGCACCACGGCCGTGCCCGCAGCTCCCCCTCCCGGCCCCACGCCCTGGCCAGCAGGCGCTGGTCCCAGTGCCAGTGCTGGGGACATTGGCACAGACGTGGATAACAGTGACAGCGGAATTATGTAAATCTAATTCCCTTTGTAACCTAACGGAACCAAAGGTTATGTTTTCCAAAACAGAAAGGGGGGAAATGAGCAAAGCAGCAGGTTTCTTTCCCTATGTATGGTCACTATACATGTGTACATACAGAGTGCGGCATTGCTTTGCTGTGTGTTAATCTTCCTCCCACAAGACAGCAGAGACTGGAATTGTACAGCT
>WKFP01014299.1:117641-139238 GCA_011057875.1 Pterocles orientalis
CACAATACTATTAAAATTATCAAGTCAAGGCATAATAATTCCATAAAATCGTGGGCATGATTGATTTTTTAATGGACCATTCACTTCTTCTCTGACCCCCTAAGGATTTTTGCTCCTAGCCTCTCATACATAGTAAATTCATTAAATCTAACCTATTTCCCCAAAGTATTGCATCATTATAGAGGTATATAGCATCAAATACCAAGTAAAACAGAGCAAGTGAATTGTATTGCTAAAAACATTGAGGAGGAAAAAAACCACAGAAAACAACGTTAAAATAGCAGCCATTAGAACCAACACTGAATAACATTTTACTCTGTCTCCTAGTCAGCACTTTGAGGGATTATTCAGGAAATTTGCAGGAGTACTCTTCATTAATAGCACGTATCCAACATCATTATTTTACAGGATCAAAAGGAAACTCTCTGCAAGCTAACTGCAAAAATATTTAGTCTCTATGGACCAAATCAACATCAGAATGCTTCAGAAACATAAGGAAGCACCTCACACATTTTGTTGCTATTGTATTGTCTTTTATTAGTCGTGCATGCCACTACCCCAAAGAACTTGCATTCTCTTACGGACACACCACAAAGGAAAGCAAATACACAGTTAGGGAAAGAGAGTAATGGGAGGAGGAACAACCGTGCTACGATAACATCAAGCTGTTACGAAGTTCTAGCACATGCACTTTCTGGAGTTCCAGTGAACACATAAAAATTGTTTTTATGACACAGGAGGAGGGAGATTCCAGGAAAGATTCAGATTGGTTAGCATAACTTGATGGACAGGGATTAGGAATTTGCTCCATGCACTGGGGGCTACACAAATAATTTCATAATTCTACCTTGGTACCCAGCGTGACTATTGCAACCTCTCTGACACCACCACACGGACAGTCTATACTCTCACCATTCTTACTGAGAGAGACAGAGAGAGAATGAAGAGAGAGAAAATGTTACTAACTCAAACCTCAAGTTTTTCTTCTTTGAATGAATATACACAGCTAGTGTTCTGTGGACCCAAGGTTACTAAGAAATCCTCCACGTTGGGCACATTTGGGTTCAGCACAGCACGTTAAGCCAGGGACCAGCACAGTGCACGTACAGCCAACCTTCCCCCTAGCCCCTGAGCGGGCTGGGGTGATGGAGGCAGCCTTCAACGTGTCTGCACCCTCACAAAGAGGCTGGGTTGCCCACGCATGAAGGGAAGGTGCACAAACACTTTTATATCCAAAGTAACTCTTTCCCTCAGTTCTAGTATTCCCCTTTACCATTTAATCTGAAAGCAGATTACTTTTAAAAACAGGAACAAACTTAATGACCCCACTTCATTTGTATTAAGAGAAAATAAAAACCAATCAGACAAGTAAAAAACAAACAAGCACTGTGATACAGCCACCTTCTATTGTCAGAATGGATGGAGAAAGAAAGAAATACATTTTTACATTAATTTATGCTAGTAATCTGTTGAAGAGTAAAAAGTCTCCCATTACGTAATCCAAACAGATGGTCAGAAATTATAGCTTCTGCAGTTTAACAAGTTACTGCTGATCCTCAGGAGTAACTAATAAATGTACACTCCTAGCCTGCCTTAACTGCAGCGCAAATCACTCAACCCTAAAAGAACTGAAGGCAAACTATTTTAGGTTTAACTGAAGAGACTACCCAGGAATTACTGTGGCTCTGCTACTCCCCTGAGCTGTTGGAGCAATGAACCCATCGTTTATCAGCTTCGGTTCTTACCGCAGAAGACCAAGGTGCACAGAGATGATGGTCAAAGGGATCATTAGGACTAACTAGTCACACCTCCTGTACTAGGACAGCACAACTTCCCCCCATAGGTCCCGCATCAATCCTCAATTTATGGCTGAGCTATAGCATAAGTTTTAGATAAATCATCCCAATTCATGGGTCACTTTGCTGAATATATCCGAATCTATTTACCATTCAGCATCCAAACTCTGTAACCCTTTAAATTTGTCTCCTTACTGAAGTGTTGTCTACTCAAAGAGGTCTTCTCTCAGTGTGCATCCTCAAATACTGGTTAATTAACGACCTACGCTTTCCAAGATTTTGACTAAACTGATATAAGAGACACCAGAGTCTAGGCTTCAAATACCTAGGGCTACAAGAGACAGGACAAAAAGTAAATTAGAAATACTGAGAAAAGCATATGACATACATATTATACAGGTTTTTGATGTTAAGGGAAGCTGACATGGAAAAATAGAGGTACTCACCACTCATTTTTAAAATTAGCAGTTTAATATACATATCATTCCATAAACAGACTGCATGACACATAAATAGACTGAACTGTAGTGACAAATATACTGATAAGTATAATTTTTTAGTTTTCTTTCTAAATATATCAATGAAAAAACTAGATATGCAAGCCTTTGAAGAAAAATACAAAACATATTTCATTCTATATAAATATTTGTTTTCTGCAAATGTCAATAAAATCAGTTATAGAATGTATAGAGAAAACATTTTGTATTAATACTCCAGCCTCCTCAACAAGGAAAGGAGCTCTGGGTCTAAAAAAAGGTGCTTAATGCAGCCAAAGAAGCTGTTGATACTAATGTCCAAAATAAATCCAGCTTTCTCTTGTTATTTAAAGTATATAAACATATCAACATTTGGGAAATTTCATCAGTGAAAACTGAACTTGAGTTATTTAATTTAAAAAACAAACTCTCTCTACATAGGTTTAAGCAAATACTGAAGTCTACCTCTCCTGTTCTTGCTTCATTCGTATTCTCTCCTCTTCTGAAGTAAGAGCTTCCTGCACTTTTATTTTACCAGTTTTCTCACTCTTGTCATCTTTGCGATGTTTGCCAAACCTGTTAATAACACACAAAAAAAGAATCTAACTTGTGAAATGAACAAAACTGTATTTTCCTTTTCCTACGACAGAGAGTCCTCCAAGAAAGGCTGCTTGGAAACCAGGAAGGTAAAGTGCAAAGACCTCAGAAGCTCAATTTTTAATATTTTCAGGCTGCTTTTGTTTTTTTTTGCGTAGGGTTTTTTAATTTTATTTTTAGTTCACTCCTCTTAAAAGTTTATAGAATTCCTCACTAAAGAACAGAACAAAGCAAACAAACAAACGAAAAATAGGACCATATTCCCTTTTTTCTGTCAGGATTTTTGGGGTCATTATTCTGAAATACACGGTCAAACATTGTTTTGGAAATTACTCAACACTATCACTGCCAAAGAACGCAACTCAAGTTTCCATTAAATGAAGGCTCTCACGTGTGATCTGCAAAAGACACAGCACTGCATGTCTGACACCTGCCCAAGCACAGCACCACCCACCGCACCCGCCCCACGAGAGCGGTTTCGCCACACGGCGGCCCCCATACAAAAATGGAAATTTATTCTTTTTCAGCATAACGGGGTTTTTTTTAAACTTTGTTACTTGGTCCCGGATGTTCCAGTGCAAGGAGGGTGAGTGGAGGGGGGGAGCTGGCTGGTCTGTCCCCGACGGAGTGGGATGCTGCCAGCCCAGTGTTTGCCCTCCTCGTGTCTCCTCCTTCCCTCTGTGGGCTACACGTCAAGTACTTGAGGTTTCTTCTATATTTGCACATTACACTGTTTTCTTTTAGACTTTCAGGGAGAACACAGTCTGGCATTTGAGACAGTCATTATTAGGAAAAATTGTGTGTATTGCTGTAGATGTTTCAGACCTACTCCAAAAGGAACGGCTTTTGTACAGAGTGAACTCAACAAACCCTTAAATACAGCCAAGCTTAGACGACAATTTTCTACTTAAGGCAGAAGGGATGACACACATCTGTTAAACAGTATCTTGTTATAACAGATCTGTTAAACACGGGATCATTCATCACACCAAAAGCAGCAAGAATTTTACTTTTTTTAATCAAACGCTCAGGTGAGAACTAGACGGACACTCATGGCACTTCACAAGAAAAGCGAAATGAAAGCACTGAAACAGGCAAAGTCCAGCAGTGGGGCGCACAGGACACCCCCAATGCTCTCAAACAGTGAAATAAAACACAGAGTTCTTAAAACTTTCTTCTGACCCATGAAGGTAAACTGTTTAAAATGTCTAGAGTCTACCAGGCATTTATCACATTCCCCTTTGTGTTCCTGTTGATTCTGGTACAAAGTCACGAGAGGGCTGAAGACGTGCCACACAGGGACCCTGGGCACTCGGTCGGGAGATATTACTGTACCGCATAACCACGCCTGTGGCTCTTGGGGCAGCTGTCTGAAAACACAACATAACACAAGCTGTAAAGTGCATGGCTGTTCTCCCCAGTTCCCAGGCTGCTCATCTCCAAAGGAATTCCGACACAGGAAAACTAAAACTGTTCATTAATAATCATCTGAAAAGGGAAAGGCAGAGGACTTGACAGGGTTAAGAAACACAAAATACGACATAAAGTCTCTGATTTCATATGTTATACGTAAACCTGACATACTCAAATTCAGTGACCAGACACACCAGCAAGTATCTTTTAAAACATCCAGCTGTTTATTGGACAGTAGTCAAAACCATCACACAAAACATTTACATATATGACACCAGAGATTCAAATCAAGTTCTAGATGTCACACACCTGACAAAAGAGAATGGTTAATTTAAAATAGCCCTAAATCCTCTAGCCAAGAGAGGAGTTTTGGCAGAAAAACAGTGGAACTGAGCCATATTACCCGGACACACAGAGAGTGCTGGGGGTGGCAGGGGCCTGACTGACGGAACACCCAGAGCTGCGAGGAGACACACAACGTATGCGGCACTTCAGCAAAGCATCTCTGGGATGCCCGTGTTTGCTTGTCTCCTGCCCTTCCTTGACCCATTCAAAATGTTGGGCAAAGAATCAAATTCTGGAGTAGGCAGTTTATTTTTGAAAAAGAAATAGTGGTTAAAAAAAAAAAAAAAGAAGAAAAAACAAGATAAAATGGAATTAGTTAGTACCCATCAAGTTTTGGCAGCAAAACAATTTCTACCGCCATAAATCAATTCATTGCAAGTATGAGCAGAACTATATTGAAATCAATACTTTATTAAAAAAATAAAGTACACAGGAAATATCTAATAATCCTTGTAAGCATTCTATTAAACGTCTGGTCAAGCTGTGTGATTGTGGGGAGAGTGCTTGTAACGTTAACACATAAGGCAAACCTAGCAAAAACCAGTGTTTTGAGTTTCCAGATCCAGCTGTCACCCGAGTCCAGGACAAACCACGCTCGTGCGGCATTCCAAGAGGCAGAGGTGGGCTCACCCCACAAGCAGTGCTTGGCACAGCAGCAGCGTTCAATCTGCTTCGACTTGTGAGAAAGACGCGGCAACAACCCTTCTCCTCTCTCACGGGTTTCTTCTGATCACCTTGAAATCAACGTTCCTTCCGCCCTCGTGGTCAGTTCTGACAAAGCCTTCAGAAGACATCTCTGGTCCTTTCCCAGGCATTTCGAAGGATGACCATACTGTCCCCACTCTGACCAGAGACTTTCCAGCACCCGTCTCTGACAAGCTCTGTGATCATCCCGGCAGCGCACAGCCCGGCAGAGTATGAACCACGGTGGTCTTGCAAAGTTGCCTTCTCTGGAGTTTGTCACCCGCAGAGTGATCTATCTGCCATAATCACCACTGCCTGTAACAAGTTCAGCAACATTAACCGCACTGCCCCTACACTCAAACCCACAGTGATCAACAGCATCCTCCCCCCTCCCTGATTGTGTTTTTTAACAGCGTGACCAACACAGACAGTATCTCATGACACTCATAAGTCAAGAAGCTGCAAAACAGTCTGGAAACACACAGCCCAGTATGAGACTGCCTCTGAACAAGTCTGCACACTTACAGCAAGACCTCTGTGCAGAAATATTTACAAGTTCAAGATCCTCTCTCCCATTGAGATTGCAAGTCTAACAGCGTCTCTGTCAAGCTTCAGCTTACAACAGTAGAAGAAACAGACAAAGGAAAAACATTTTCCAGGCTCCACAGAACACTTGAGAAAGGTGTTTAAGAGAACTGTGATGGAGATACATATGTACACACAACAGACACACACACGTGTACACCCCTCATCTTTCATTTCTGCAGAAGCAGCCAACACTCCCCGCTCCGAACATCATTCAAAGGCTTCAGTAAGATCACTCCTACTAACAGCAAGCGTGCTCGCTATTTATTTCTATTAAAAGTGCTTGCTCCATGAAGTATGATTTACAGTCGTAATGAAACCCGTAGCCCAAATCAGCATCCTCTCCACCAAATTTATAGAGACATTTAGAAATTGTTTAACATTCATACTCAAGCCAAGTTTAACGACAGCAGAGCAACATCCAGCAGTACTAAGGCACACCATTAAAGTGAACTGTTAAACACTCACCCAACTGTACAGCCCTATGTACCGTGACTGCGCTGGTACCAAGCTACTGAAAATCACCAGTCCTCCTAACTTCCTCAGGTGGATGTTTCCTACTCTGACTCATGAATATTAAGTAAAACAGAATGCTTAGAAATAAAAATAAAGAGTATCAACACCACTGAAATCCAAGCAGTCTGTGAAATATCCTTTCAAAACACCAAAAGCACATCTCACAGGCCCCCTGCACTGACTCCACAGCCCTTCCCCGCCGCTCTCCAGCGGCCATGTGTAGTTGCGCGTGTCAAAAGAAGCAAAACCAGGGTCAGATCCCCAGAATTACTGCTGACATATAGAACACCCCAATTTGAACACATTGGCCCAGGGGAAAGATCTGGCTTACCTTTGTAAAAGTTTCACCTTCTCAAATGTGCAAGCGGTACAGTCTTGACCCATGAACACTAACGTACATGAGACCTTCCTCACACCCCACCAGCATCTGCATCACTGTGAATCTGGCTTCTTTACTGCTCAGCCACTCAAAGGGAAGGGAAGATGGAATTAGATCCGACCCATACATGACCCATGGCAACTTTGGAACCTCACTGCTTCCAATACCATCCCTTCCCTAATATATATACACACTATACTATACTGAGTGTCCTGGCACACCCGCATAATAAACTTCCCCCACCGAAGAGACTGCTCACTTAAGGATAACAACCTAAGGCTGCAAACTCCCCAAAGTGCAATTGTTAACGATTATCTTCCTTGTGAAATAGCAATCACCATCCATTTGTCCTGTGTCAGAGAGACTTCTGCAAGGACATGGCCTTGAGGATAGTGCCAAGTGATGTGATCCCCGCCCTCGCTGCTCGCTCCACAGGCGCAGGAGCTGTTCTCCACCGCAGGCGAGCAGTGCCTGAAACACCTGGGGATCCTCAGGCACTTGTCTGAACCTGTGATGGTCTCATTCTGATTGCTGTGAGGCTAGCTGCTGGGATACTTGTTGCAGTTCTTACAAATGCAAATGAAATGACACCTCCCGAACTCCACAGCTCAGGCTCTGTGCACCATCAGTGTTCCTTGCATCACCGAAAGGAGGACAGCATTTAAACACAAAGGTAAGGACTACTGTTGGAATTAAAAAAACAGTGCAGAAAGGAGCAGCTGTGATTACTGATGTTCAGACAGTTCTGAGAATCTAATTCTAAGCTCCTGTCATTTGCTAAATTCAGTGCCAGCAATTTAATGGTGAGCTATAAAAGCTCTGCCTAAATCAGTGCACAAGACACCAACGTATAGACACAAGCTACAGCAGCAAAATTGTGTACGCTACTGCCTCACAAATTAACATACTTACGACAAAGAAAGTTCTGATGCTAAAGCTTGAGCTACAGGGGATACTGGAGCACCTGCAGCCGCAGCAGCACAACACTGACCTGTGGCCACCGCCTCCCCCAGTCTGCATTCTGAGAAGCAGGGTATGGAGCATCATTACTCACGGTGGAAAATAAAGGGCAAAAGGAAAGTGGACATTTTCCTCCAAACCCCAAATAAGAAAAAAAATTACCTTTCTGTTAATAAACATATTCTTTCATAGACACAGCTTAATAATTCTTTGAGGACACATACTGTATGGTTATAGAATACTCTCTTTGTAACAGTAACGATGTTTATAAATACAGGAACAGTATTTCATGTAACAGCTAGTTCATTCAGTAGCTTTCTCATCTAAACCCTGCTACAAAAAGTATAGCCAAAAAGTAGTTTAATTTTATTTCATAACTGCATAAGCAAAAGCTTCAAGAGAAAACTTCTACGACTAACTGAAATACAGGTTGTAAATTAAAAATACCCTGTCTATCCAAGAGTGTGAGAAACTGATGACAGAGAGCAGCTGAAATCTTGTTCGCTCTAATTGCCAAGATACTCCAGGGTTCTGCTTAATTTATAGCTTCTTAATTCTCCTTTTACATGAAGGGTTAGAGAAAGTGTCGAGATAAGTGTAAATGCTCGAAGTCATAGTCACAGATTCACAGACTTAATCCTCAAATTCAGCCAACAACAGCAATCACAGTGAGTGAAGAAATTAAAAAATGTAACAGGACCATTTTTAAAAAGTGTGGTCTCTAGAACATAACAGCCACGTCACACCAGAGGAAAGGACCACCCTCGGACCCTGTGATTCCAGTTTGTCACGTTGTTATCAATAAAAAGATGAGAACACAGACCCACACGCCCAAAGCCTGACCTTCCAATACGAAACCCCATGAACCCTGGACAATCTAATCAAACCAAAATGCATACCCCACTCTCTCTGTCAGTCCCTAACTGATAAGCTTACTTGTTTGAACGACTGCCACCAACTAGGAGGTGGCCAAATCCAAAGCCTGTCGCACCCGACAGAGGCACTGACTAGCAAGTCTCTCCAGTGGCTTTGGGCCAATGCATCAGAGCAACCGAACAGTGCGAGACACAACAGAGAAGGTAGTATAGCAGAACATCTAAAGAACAAGCTCAAGCTACAGCATGCTGCTATATATATAAAATACACGAAACGTACATAAAATACACATGTAGACATATAGAACATGTAAACGATTTTGCATCAATAAATACATAGAACAAATGAAGAAAGGAATCTGTAAGGGTGATAGCAACAGAAACCCCATGCTTACACCTTATCTCCAATATCAGCATACGCGACATAACAAAAATAATATACATATTATCTGCTAAATGCATTTTACTCTGATGCATTACTGATGAGATTATCTGCCCAATCACCCACATATTTCATTAGAATACACAGCCACAGAAGCCTATACTAATGCATTAGTTGACTAATGAAAAAACACAAAAAATGATTGAGACAGAATTTCAGTAGCATTATGTTCCTTAATAAAAAGAGACCATCATTAAAAATTAACAAAGGGTAAGTGTCTTGAGCTGTTCTATCAGTGCTTTCTGTCTTCAAGGCACGCTCTCTTCCCCACAGTAGCAAACGCTATTCACACACACCCCCCAACACTATTCAAAGGATTTTGCAATGATTTCTGTAACCTTTTCCACCCTGCTGTATCAGCAAAATCATGTTCTATATTGCAAAAGATTATTGTGACACTCAAAAACATTCTGTTTCTAAAATAAAACAATAAACATAAACAAGGATTCAACACAGCACACAAAAAATCACCCTGCTTAGCTATGACTTGAGGGTTTACAAGCCTTCCTTTCAAAGCAAAATTGTGCAAGTGATATCTTTAAAAAAAGCTTGTATGTGCAAACATTTACATATTTGCAGTGGATTTCTAGGAATAGCCAGTTGCCACAACTAAACAAATTAGCAGATCAAATTCTGCTTGTTAGGAGGGAGAGGGACGACTGCTGGAGTGCCTCAGCAGCCCCCTGTCCTGAGATGACAGCACAGCACTGATGCACAGGCAGCGAGAGCGTGGCACCTGCACACAGGAGCTCGTGGGCACAGTTAAAATGGATATTTACAACTTTTCATTTTGCACAGCCCTCCTTGCCTACGTTAAAACTGATAAAGCAGCAACCCTTCTGGTGTAACATTCAGCAGAAGAACCCTGCCAGTTCCTGGAGAACTCTGCTGTCCCGCACCAACAAAGGGGCATTAGAAAAGGACACAGGTAACTCAGGAAAATGGAGAATACCTCTGGAAAGGTACACTTGTACCTCTTCAGAGCAATAACGTTTGCCTTCAAGCTCAGTCACGAACACGTGAAGGTCTTCTGTGATGTATTCACACATTTCGTACGGACACCCTCTGCCTGGCTTCCCAGCCACGGCAAACTATTCTTCAGCACCGTTCAGGCGGGGATTCCAGGACACCTCGCCAAACTACGGCTACTCCAAACCAGCAGTGGGGATGGCACAAACATCACAACGCTTCATGTGCAACATCACCCGTGATTCCCACAACAACCTCCTGAAAGAAGTGGAAACACCATATGGGATCGGTAACCGTTTCCAGCCACCGAAGCTTCATCTGCCTGTCTTTGTGAGTCAGTATCCCGACTTCACAGAAAATGGGTATGATGCCAAACCAAGAGACATGTCATGAGGTTTTATTCAATTATTTTCATAAACAGTTTTGGTAACATTTCCTGAAAGGCATGACACAACAGGCAGAATATTATTCACACCAAGTCGCTCTCTTTTCACAACTTAAGCATTTGTAATATTTACTTCCAGCATAAAATTGTGGAACTTTTAAAAATAGATTTATTTTATGGAGAGACCATCTGCTTGCAAATTTCTAAACAGAAGTTAATCTTCTTGCATTGCTAGTCATGACTGCCTAAAGCTAGCTGGAGCCATTGACAACTCTAACAAATAAATGAAGTAATTAATTGATAAATAAATCACAAGAAATAAGAAAAAAATCCTAACAACTAATCCAAGCTACTGCAGTTTAAAAACAGGTTGAGAAGGTCAAAGGAAGTGGTGATAATTTTACAACAATAATCTCGAAAGACAGCAGCAAACAGACAAGATTATTCTGTTCTATGGCGGAACCAACTCAGCAAGCAATACCACAATGTACTAAAAGTCAACACAAATAACTCATTTCCACAGTGGTCAGCCAAAACCTGTCAAACTGTGGATTGCAGCATCCCTGAAGGAATCAGGAATAAAAAAGAAAGCTTCTGCTTAGATACAACTATGTTAGCAACCACCAGCCACAGAAGTACATGATATTTTAATAGAAGTTTCATAACAGCCTAAGCATTTTAAAGTTTCCTTGTGTGGCGGAAAACTCTTTAATGAGTATGTATTCAAAAAAGAGAGCAGTTATTGACCACAAAGTTGCTTGCCCTGAGATTAAATCTGATACACTGTGTGCTATTTGTCAGTGAAGAAAGTGGCTCCTACATGTGACACAGCCAAGCTAATTCAGTCTTTTAACAGATAATGTAATCTTAATGGGCAACATATCCTCTCATTACCGTCGTTTAATGTACTTACAAACGCTCCTGTCCCCCTCTCAGACAGAATGTGCCCATGCAGGCTGCAGTTCCCTGTTAGGTAATTCAGTACTGGGCAGTAAGATGTTGAACAGTAATCGAAAAACTGCAAATACAAATTGCAAAAACATGAAGTCTCACTTTCAAAGACCAGGCTCCTGAAAAAGTTTGAGCGAAGGCCTCCAGTATGCCAGCTCATCCTTCACAGACTACGTACATAAAAGCAGACGTACAACCCTCTCTACTGTGCCATCCACACTACCATACACAGGGATAAAAAAATCCCAAATTCTAAGCAGTGGCAACAGCCTACTATTAACAGGTGCCTGACTATTTTTTGAGATTAATGTAAGGAATTTTTCTGAGTTGGGGTAAAACACTCCTTCCGCGTGCGCCGGGTGCCAGGGCCAGCTGAGCATCTCTCGCTCACTCCGTACTGAGCTGGTCCCAAAACCTCACCCCCGCGCTTCCCAGCTGACAAGTGCTGCCTGCAACCACACAGCAAGATGGGCACACTTCTGTTGTCGCATTTGTCACACTCCACAAATTAGTTTAAAAATTGTAGACCAATTTAGGTATTAACAATACTACATTGCGTGCCCCTAATTACCAGTGTCCACTAAGAGAGCGTAGAGAGAGCGTTTAAACCGTGGCTACTCTTCAACGCGTTCACTCGACAACTATACTTCTAATTCCTGCTCTGTTCATTTTAATGCATTATTGTTTCAAAATACAATGCTCCAAAATTGCAAATTATATCTGGCTCAAGGGCTGACTATGAGAAATACTAGCACTTCTGCCTCTGCGTGAATAACTCTGATAATAATGAGAGATTGATTGAGCTCCAAGAAGTCCAAATGATGAGAAGGGTCAATGTGAACACTTCTATTAGCTTCTTTTGTTAAATCTAACACTTTGCCAGGCCAGAGACAAATACTGCATCTGGTTTCCATGATTTCTTCCAACCCTGCAGAAGTACAATTTAGAAAATGGGTACTGGTCTAAAGGCAGACCTTATAAGAAATGTTAATGAAACATAAAAACCCACCCGTTATTACTGGCACTCAAGAGCCAGGGGGAAAAAAAAGAAAAAGAAAGCACAAGAAAAGTCACAAGAGAAATTTGCCTCAACTCTTTCCTAGCAGAAAAGGACAAAAACCCCTCAGTAACACAGAGAGTCTTCATAACTCCATTTGACAAACGAAACGCTTGCATATACACCAGCATGGCCTGGCTTCACGTAAGCCTGAGCTACAACAAGAAGATCACTAAAGATGCTCGCTAAACACACACAACAGGCAGAGAAGCGAAGATGCAAATGTAATACACTGGCTAGTTAGAGCAGGAAATTGCAGCAACATTATTCTACCAACCTAGTCTTGCAGCCTTGCAATTACACTGTGTGAAATCAGCAAAGGTTAACACAGACACACAAAAAGTTAATCAAACTACCAGCAGCTCATCTGGAACCTTCCAAAGATTAAAACTTCCCCACAGATCTCATTAACTAGAAATGTTAACAAGTCAGTCAGCACTTTTTCTGTCAATTACTGAAAATCTTTGTTGACACACATCTAGAAAACAACCAATAACCTCTGTCCCAAGCACAAACACAGGCTGGGTGGAGAATGGCTTCAGAGAAGCTCTGAGGAGAAGGACGTGGGGGTGTCAGTAGATGAAAAGCTGAATGTGAGCCGGCAGTGTGCACTTGTGTCCCAGAAGGCCAGCCGGATCCTGGGCTGCATCAAGACAAGAGTGGCCAGCAGATCAAGGGAGGTCCTGCCCCTCTACTCTGCTCTCATGAGACCTCACCTGGACGGTGAGGTCAACAAGGACGTTGAGCTGTTGGAGTGGATCCAGAGGAAGGCCACGAAGATGATCAGAGGGCTCGAGCACCTCCCCTGTGAGGACAGGCTGAGAGAGTTGGGGTTTTCAGCCTGGTCCAGGGTGACCTTATAGGCTTCCAGTACCTGAAGGGGGGCTACAGGAGAGATGGGGAGGGGCTTTTTACAAGGGCATGTAGCAACAGGACAAGGGGTAATGGTTTAAACTGGAAGAGGGCAGATCTAGACTAGATATTAGGAAGAAATTTTTCACTGTGAGGGTGGTGGGACCTTGGAACAGGTTGCCCAGGGAGGTTGTGGATGCCCCATCCCTGGAGGGGTTCAAGGCCAGGCTGGATGAGGCTTTGGGCAACCTGGGCTAGTGGGAGGGCGTCCCTGCCCATGGCAGGGAGGGGCAGGACTAGATGACCTCTAAGGTCCCTTCCAACACAAACCACCCTATGATGCTATGATTCGATGAAATTAAGCAATAGGTGATGTGATGTCTCTGTATCTTTCGCCTCATTCACATATTTACACTTCTAGGAAGCAGGGAAGGCACAGACGATTTCCAGCAGAGGACAACAGACAACACAGTAGGATTTGTGGGACAAGTCTAACCAACATATCCTCAAAACCCAGACAAGCGTGCAGCTGCCATTTGCTTCCTAGAAGACGCCTACAGCACTGAAGAGCAGTTCCCCTCACCAAGCCGCAGCAGCAGGGTGGTGGTGGCTGTAGGTTACACGTGAGGGTCTCCTGTCCCGTTCTGGGCTCTGCAGTGCCCCCTATGTCTCTTTGGGAATAAAAAAATTAAAAAAAATAAAATGGTGCCAATAGGATACTTTCATGAGGTGCTCTAGAGCACAACTAAATTAAGCTACATTAAATACCCTTGAATCTTCATTGTAATAAAAACAAAGGGCAAAAATTAACAGGTACCTTATTTTCAAAGTTTGCTACAAAGACAGGGCTAAGGCACAGGACCTAGCCTGAGCCCAGCCTCTGGTTAGTACACATCGGCATGCCTGTGCTGCCTCCACATACCTCTGTCTGTGCTATCAGCTGATATTCTTGCCCTGCGGCATGAAAATTTAGTTTGCATATGCAATATCTTTAGGGTGGAAAATGAAGAGCGAGACTGTGCATTGCAGCAGCAGCACCAGAACAAACAACCTCTGGAGCGGAAGCAAGAAGACCCAGGTGCACCATCACTGGGAAGCCAGTCTGGCAGTGAGTCCCCACAGCAGCTGGCACAGGAGCTTGCCCAGAGCTACCTGGAGCCCTGGAGATGCCCAGCATCCTGTAGCTGCCAGTACTCAGAGCTTGAGCTGTCTTCATGGTAACTACAGCTGAAACAACTATATCAATTCTGATTTACACCACTGATTATTTCAGAGCCAAGCTGGGAGCAGAGATTTATTTGAGATTGAAAAGGTATACAAACCAGAACTTGTATGGGACTAACTAAAGGTGAGACATGGGGTGGTGGGTTTGGGTTTTTTGTTTCAGCCATCATACAAATAATCTCCTAGCACAGAAGATCTCAGACCTGGACCAGCCCCGCACACATTAACACTTTTGTTCTCATTCCTACATGCTCAGGTACTATAAGAAGCGAGTGTCTGGACCTATATTTATTTAGAAACCCAGACAGATGATATTTTAAATAAACCCAATCTTGACATCAAAGGTATCTGTCTCATGAGATGTTCTTCTCCAAATTAGATCAGCTCTGCTCATGCTCGGTGCTGCACACAGCATACAGCAATTATCACTGCCATCTTAATATTTCTTCTGCATGTATTGCCTAAAATAAATCTTAAAAAATGTACTGATGAAAATTGCACTGAGTCTTCACATTTTATTTCTCTTACACAAGTAGTTTTCTTCCTTCTGCAGTTATAAAAGGCAAACAGAATTAGCAAAGTATTTGGAGCTCCACAGGTGATACCAGGACCCCTAACAGTTACAGATGGTAATACTGTTGGTATCAGTACCTGCTCAGCAACATCAGAGAAAAGAAATACTTTAACACTACATCTGAAGCTCCTGCTTGTGGCAGCATGTTGTGCTCTGAATGTCAGGATTTTAGCACTACCTATTAAAGACAAAGATAGCATCTATAACAACATTGCGAAATATCCGAGATTTATTTGTGATACGTTGCTGTTGAAACGTGTAATAGCAACTCAGCTTGCATCCTAAATGCTGCTGGCACACCTGGTGTTGAATATGCTAGAAGCACTTGCAATCGTATAAAAATATACTACTTGTATTATTGTGGTACTCAAAAATGTTGATGCAACTGAGATTCTAAATGCATTTTCGTTATCAAATCCTCTTTTTTCAGAACTGTTAGAGCTAATTCATAAACTTTGTTTCTGATTAGATATTTTCTTATTCAGTACTACCTATAGAAGCAAGCAGAAAAAGGCAATCTACATACATTTTCAGTCATCCATCCACCATCCATCCACCTCCTAACTAAACTCAACAGCAGCATCTGGAAACCGTAGATAGGATTTGGTTTTAGCGTACAAATATTTCGTATTTCTACAACACAGAAAACACCACAGGACATCAAAGCCCTTGGAGACACTAGTATGGACAAGGTACTATCCCATTTCTAAAATGAGAAAACAGTTCCTCTTGAAAGCTCAAGCAGCTTGCCAAATTCCAGGAGATTTCTGTATTGCAAGCACAAACAAGGTAAGGACTAACCCTGCAGAATCCACTGACAAAGCCAGGTCTATGAAGTTAATATATCTACTGAACGAGTTATTTCTAACAGAGAATTTCTCTGCCAATACAGCATTACCAATGTGCTTTCAATGCATAATACAAACTCTTTTACACAGCCACATCAGTAGCATGCTATTATATTTGTAGAAAATACTTAAGACCACCAAGTAGTTCCATGAAACCATACTGTGTTATTTAGGACTACGGGCTACAAGGCTGATATCCAAAAAGTCCTGGAAAACAGTGCTAACACTTGTAGAAAGTATGAATTTATCTTCTGCAGAAGCAAACACTCCAAAATGTACCGTTAATCACATCATCAGCTAGCCCAAACATACACTGTGAAACCAGTTCATGAAGTGAATGCATTCCAGCAGGGTCTACTTTACAAACACCTACAGCCTTTTCCTGCACGCCTGCTTATTGTAAGTTTGCACAGAAGCAGTAAAAGTTAATACGCAGTGGAACACTACATTAACTACTGAAATGTTATTGCACATTTGAAGGTTTACTGCTACTTTGCAAACACGCTTACCTGAGTGCCATAAAAAGCTGACACAATGAGTCAGATCTACTGCAGTGCAGCGCAACCAGGTCTTCACGCTTCCAACTTTTACAGCTCCTTGACACAGAAGTCATTCCACACAATCTCTAAAAGACACTTTTGTATATGAATACTACAGATTTTGTTAGCATTTCAGAATTAGGTAAATATACTACAAATCATCAGTAAAAGGACAAATTGCCCAGAAGTGAATATACACACACCGTATTTTCTTCTTGAGCACAAAGGCACTGTCTCAAGAAATCCTTGAGCTGCAGATGACTGAAAGCCTGGAAGACAGATCTGGGAAGAACTGCCATATGGTTATCCTGTTCTGGCACCCTGCTCTTGGCAGTTACTGTCAGAGACAAAGTATTGGGGTACAGGGACTTACTGGGAATCATTCAGTTCTGAGTGACTGTATTCTTATGATCTCACATTAAACTCTAGAGAACCTACAGAACATGGAAAGAATTAAAAATAATACTTTCTCTCCAAAGTAATATAAACTTCCTTCTTTTGTGATTGCTGAAGTAAAAATGCCTGAGGTGTTACTTGAGATCTGTACTTTGAGATAAAAAGTATCAGCATTAATACAACACAAACTTAATGTTTTTTAATTAAAAAACAGGCAACATTTTCTGGTGTAGCACGAAATAGTAGAAAGGAAGATTTCTTTAGACTGTTTCTTCCTCAGTTCCAAAGAAGTTGGAGAGAGTCCAGAGGAGAGCCACAAAATTAGTCAGAGGGCTGGAGCACCTCCCCTATGAGGACAGGCTGAGAGAGTTCGGGTTGTTCAGCCTGGAGAAGAGAAGGCTCCGAGGAGACTTAATAGCAGCCTTCCAGTACCTGAAGGGGGCTACAGGAGAGATGGGGAGGCACTCTGTATTAGGGGGGGTAGTGAGAGGACAAGGGGTAACGGGTGAGGGTGGTGAGACACTGGAACAGGTTGCCCAGAGAAGCTGTGGATGCCCCATCCCTGGAGGGGTTCAAGGCCAGGCTGGATGAGGCTTTGAGCAACCTGGGCTAGCGGAGTGTGTCCCTACCCATGGCAGGGGGTTGGAACTTGATGGTCTTTAAGGTCCTTTCCAACCCAAACCATTCTGTGATTCTATGAAAATAATCACCTTTTCTAGCCCAGTGGATGGATCACATATGCTATCACATATCATATCAGCCAATCAAGCTTGGTATCCTAATAGCTGCCAGTCCAAGACAATTCAGAGTAAGATGTTTGGAAGCACAGGAAAAATAACGTGTTTACAGATAACTTCTTCCTTAGCACTTGGCATGCAATGGGCAGCTCACAGCCACAAATGCACGCTTAGCCGCCTTATTTCCTACATTCTTGGTGTTCAAGGAACTGTGTGAACATTAATTCCCTGAGGATAATCACATATGACAAAAAATCTTTAAAAATTTAAATTTTTTGGATGAGAACCTTATTGTACATCCACATGTTTTTTCTTCATGGGAAAGACATGTACATACTGATTGATTCAGATTTTTTGAACCAGTGATCATTCAGTATATCTTGTTCCAATCTCTCTTTACTGAGGACTGCCATGAGCAGGGGTTCAACCAAGCAGAGATTCCTTCCTCCCTAAACTACTCCAAGCATGCAGTATTTTCAATATTTTCAATAGCTCTTCAGTTCCTCCTAGTTCTGTCTTTTTTTTCCCCTCCATTCAAAGTGGGGGAAATACTACTTGCAAACCCCATTGACACTGTGTTTCTAATATTTCCTTCTCTCTTATTCTTTCTTTTGTTCCTCATATTTTTCCCAAAACAACAACTTAGAAGCCTAAATAATCCCATCTGATTCAATGCCTTATAGCTCTATTTTCCTACTGCACTTAGGGAAATACAACGGCATGCCTTATACCCACTATTTTCTTACTGCATCCAGGGAAATGCAGAGGCTTACAGACTATTTCTGTTCTGGTATATTCTGTTCCGGAAATCATTCTGGTTTATACCTATTTTGCCACTTTCACTGAAGTGTTTTTTAACTGTCTTTAATGACTATTTCTCTGCGCAACAGTAGGACACGTGGAAATCCTAACAGGAGGCATCAGCCTGACAACACACTGCAAAATCCAGATTGTTGCTTCCAAGAAGTGAAATGCAGCAGTAAGCTGAAGCTCTGCCTTTTATTAAAGGATCAGCTGTCCTGCAGCTGCCAACTTACGTACCTCAAGTAACTATGACTTAATAGCCTGTGTCGTCTCCAGCTATAAAATACATATTAAGTCGCATTAATTTTCACCTAAGACAACATTTACATTCCTGTTTTTAAAAAGGATTTTCAAAAAAGACTCTGCTTTTAAAACATAACCTACAGCATCCGTAGCGTATACCAAAGCACAGGTACTATAAGCGGCAAAATAATCTCCGAAGAACATTGCCAACAGATAACGAAACAAATGTCATTAACAGAGCTTTTCATCTAACAGACCCTTCACCTCTCAAGACAGTATTTATTTACCATCCTTTGTTAGGGAGCAGCGCACTGCCTAGTTAGTCTTCAATTATCACATCAGGTGGAGGAAAGAATCCTATTTCTATACAAGCTAAAACTGAAACTGACTTTGAATCTCTGAACTGTCAACAAACCCCTCTCTGAAAAGCCTTGCTTTGCAGAGATTATAAAGTAGGTGTCATCCTTGACACTTGCGTTCTATATTCATCCAGCAGGCCTGGAAGAGAAGACTGCAGAGCGCCGGGCAGGATGGCGGAGGGCTCAGCTGTCACGCCGCCTGCCTCCCTCACTTGCTTTGCAGGCAGAGACGAGCTGTAGGTGTCAAAGGTTCTCTATTTAAACTTGCTGACAAGCAAAGGAAGAATACTGGGAGAATATGTTAGCAGCCACTATGATCTCGTCTCTAGTAACAGGTCATCCTGACACTTATTTCTGGATGTTAGAAACAAAAGCCCTGATTCTACTCTAATTTAAAAAACCCACACCATATAATATACCCCCATCAGATTTACAAGTTCAAGATTTACTCGGGGAAAATCCAGCGTTAAGCACACATAAAGCAGAGCCCTGCTTTCTCTCAGAATGACAAACTGGAAAGCCACATACGATTACGTTAATCTCTCACTTCACATCTCCCTCGCACAACCACACACCGCCGCTTTCCGTGTTTCGTTTAACAGTCACAGAGTTTACCAACCACTTAATGAAGCTGCATTCCTCAAATCCCTGACAGATTACGTGAAGCTGTTTGGTTTAGAAACACGGATTTGCCTTTCCACTGCCCCCTGCCCCAAAGACATCTCAGTGAAAAGCCGGTGAGTTGGGGCTGCGGCAATGAAACACTCGTTTCCTCAGCAACTGATTCCACCAAGCAGAAAACAGGAAGGCGAAAAAGCGTGGAGAGGAAGGAAAGAGCACGGCTTGCCTTTCCAGAAAAGACAAGTTATTTTCAGTCAAACTTATAACTTTCAGGCCCTTATTTACTTTTAATTGGAAAGAAGGAAATGAAGAATGTGAAAATGCTTTGAAAGACTTTTTATAAGAGTCCTGGGTAATTGCCTGCATCAAAGATGACAATTTGCTGCATGGCTGGTTTAATTTGAAAGACTTTTCTGGTTCTGTGTGTCCCAGTGGCCAGCTGAAACTTTGCAGATGGATCAGGACAAAGTAGCCCAGAGCAGCACAGAAGAGAGGGCACCATTAGCAGCATCCAGCTGGCAGCCAGGACAAGGACTGTGCTCCCCCTCTGAAGCTTGAAAAGCCGTCATGCTTAGACCCCGCACCTAGGATTGTAGTGGGTCGCACATTTTCTAGCTGGTGGCGGAAGAGGGGAAGCAGATGTGGACGTAATTACAGTCATGCCAGCTGGCTCATAGCAGTAGCAGACAAAAATCAGAGCGCAAATGGCCCCAGATTTCATTTACCTGAGCAACAGCCCAGCTCAGTGTTCCTGACAAAAGTCTCAGGACAAGCACCACAAGCTGTCAGCAGTGTTCTCAGATCAGCAAACCCAGGTGCAATTCAGCGTGGGAGCAATGAGCTTTCAAGTTTGAAATGAGAAAATCGACAGGTGCTTAAGCAATAACCTTCTACTCTGTGTTTTCAGGCTCAAGACTTACCGTGTTTTGTGCCATGAGCACAGACCTAAAGAAAAACAAATTCTTTCTGAGCTCATTCCCATGTTTTCTATTAAGTCCGCACATCAGCAAGAGTCATTCACCAAGAAACAGTCCTATTAGTCATACCTCCAAGGAAAACACCATGATTGCTGCTTCTTAAGCTACTGAATGACGAAAATCAGACCACAGATTGTATTTTATCGAGTTCGAGGTATTTGCCAGTCCTGTTGATTAGGGTATAATTCAACAGTATTTTACACAACTCAGACACCTTTTTGTCATGTGCTTGCTTAAAAGTCTGGAGGTTGTTATTAAATGAAAGAGAAAGAAGGTAATTATTAAATCAATGGTATAACCCTTGTGATTTGCTTTTCATCTCCTCAAAAGTCAAATGAAAACCAGAGCAGGCAACACAAGGAAGTCATGTAACAAGCAAGAGAAATCCATGCAGGTTATTCTCCCAAACGCCCAGTCAGAGGTCTCAGATGGCTAATGTGGTTGAAATGTGTAATTCAAAACTACAGATAATATGCTTATGAATCTGGACATGTCCAGTGCACCTTGAGAGCAGCTGCGTGGGGAAAAGAAAAAAAAAAAAGACAACAGTATATCTGATTTCAGCTAACCAAGGCTGCAAACTAAATTATATATTTCCTCTCACAGAACTGGAAGATACAACACTGCAAGCCTCCAAGTAATCATTTTCAATGTAATTAAACCTAAATAGGATTAGATTTTTATGGTAATCTGGGAATATTATATTTGCATTGGCTATCCAGTGCATTGATTTACCCACCTGTGTGCCACAATAGTTAAGAAAGGAATTAAAGATTTGTTACCATATGTCACTGCTTTACATTTCCATTAACATTACAGGCCAGATCTTGAAATGCACTGTCTCCGTTACTAAAAACACCTATGCACATGATTAATTTTAAGCTTACTATGTTGCTCTATGAGCTTCAACATAGAGCGCTTATGTTACCCATTGAAAAGTTACGTTTATGTGGAACTGAGGTACTCATTCCTACAGTAGAAAATTTACTTATT
>WKFP01014299.1:148437-227025 GCA_011057875.1 Pterocles orientalis
GAAGGTCCATCCAGGGGGTCACCTAAGCTGAGACAGTTGGCCCCACGCATTGCGATTGCCTCAGATAAGAAAAAAAGGAGGGTAATGGAGGAAAAGGCTGAGGTGCTTAATGCCTTCTTTGCCTCAGTCTTCAATAGTCAGACTAGTTATCCTCAGGATATTCAACTCCCTGAGCTGGCAGGCGGGACAAAGAGCAGAATAACCTTCCCACAACCCAGGAGGAAGCAGTTAGTGACCTGCTGCGCCACCTGGACACACACAAGTCTATGGGGCCAGATGGGATCCACCCGAGAGTACTGAGGGAGTTGGCAGGGGAGCTTGCCAAGCCCCTCTCCATCATTTATCAACAGTCCTGGCTGACAGGGGAGGTCCCAGAAGACTGGAAACTTGCCAGTATGACACCCATATACAAGAAGGGCCGTAAGGAGAACCCAGGAAACCACAGGCCTGTCAGCCTGACCTCGGTACCAGGGAAGGTTATGGAACAGCTCATCTTGAGTGTGCTCACACGGCATGTACAGGACACCCAGGGGATCAAGCCCAGCAAGTATGGGTTCATGAAAGGAAGGTCATGCTTGACCAACCTGATCTCTTTCTGTGACCAGGTGACCCGCCTAGTGGGTGAGGGAAAGGCCGTGGACGTTGTCTACTAGGACTTTAGCAAGGCCTTTGACACCGTGTCCCACAGCATTCTCCTAGAAAAGCTGGTGGCTCATGGCTTAGACAGGAACACCCTTTGCTGGATAAAAAACTGGCTGGATGGCCGAGCCCAGAGAGTCGCGGTGAACGGAGTTAAGTCCAGGTAGCGGCTGGTCACCAGTGGTGCTCCCCAGGGATGGGTTTGGGGCCTGTCCTGTTTAACATCTTTATCGATGACCTGGATGAGGGGATGGAGTGCTCCCTCAGTCAGTTTGCTGATGATACCGAATTGAGCGGGTGTGTTGACCTCCTTGAGGGTAGGGAGGCTTTGCAGAGGGATCTGGACAGGCTGGACCGATGGGCTGAGGCCAATTGTGTAAGGTTCAATAAAGCCAAGTGCCGGGTCCTGCACTTTGGTCACAACAACCCCCTGCAACGCTACAGGCTTGGGGGAGAGTGGCTGGAGCTGCCCAGCAGAGAGGGACCTGGGGGTGCCACTCGACAGCCGGCTGAACATGAGCCAGCAGCGTGCCCAGGTGGCCAAGAAGGCCAACGGCATCCTGGCCTGCATTAGCAATAGTGTGGCCAGCAGGACTGGGGCAGGGATTGTGCCCCTGTACTCGGCACTGGTGAGGCCGCACCTTGAATCCTGGGGTCAGTTTTGGGCCCCTCACCACAAGAAGGACATTGAGGGGCTGGAGCAGGTCCAGAGAAGGGCAACGGAGCTGGGGAAGGGTCTGGAGCACAGGGCTGACGAGGAGCAGCTGAGGGAGCTGTGGGGTTGAGTCTAGAGAAGAGGAGGCTGAGGGGAGACTTCATCACTCTCTACAGCTGCCTGAAAGGAGGGTGCAGTGAGGTGGGTTCCGGCCTCTTCTCTAAAGTAACAAGTGATGGGACAAGAGGAAATGGCCTCAAGTTGCTCCAGGGGAGGTTTAGGCTGGATATTAGAAAAAAATTCTTCACTGCAAGAGTGCTCAGGCATTGGAACAGGCTGCCCAGGGCAGTGGTGGACTCACCATCCCTGGAGGGGGTCAAGAAACGTGTAGATGTGGTGCTTAGGGACATGGGTTAGTGGGTTAGGTGGTGTGGGTTGACGGTTGAACTTGATGATCCTTCAGGTCTTTTCCAACCTTAATGATTTTATGATTCCATATTCTATGAAAGTTAACTGAAGCTCCATTTATATGTTTTCAGAGAAGAATCACTGTTAATAGATCTTTAAAATAATACTGGAATCTTACTTCAAAATTAAATAATGAATCCCTGCATATACAAAAAAGACCAAACACTGCCTTAATATTGTTTTTTCTTGGAAATATATTTATTTACTCTAGCTGGGTAAAAGAAAGACTGATTTTCTTTCTCTCTCACCCCTTCCCACATGTGATCAAAGGTGTTTGTCATGTTTCACCATTTACCCAGAACAGCAGGGTGTCCCTCAGCAGTCTGCTCCTTTCAGATCACTTATGTCTGCTGGAGAGATAACTCCTTTCAAAAAAACTCAGTGCTTGGTAAAATTCATGTCTCTCATTGACCCTTTCTCCAGACTGTGGGTTCTCAGAGCACACAACCTTATTTAGATCCTGTTTTCCTTGAGAAAAGCATGCAGTTTTTTCAGTCTCAAACTGATTCAGCTCTTTCACATTATGCCTCCATGATACCAAACAGTCTTAACAGCAAACCAAAGAAAAACACTCATTTAGTAACACTTAAGCTTTGGGTACAGCATTAGGAAGAGACAGTTTAAGAAAAAAACAAAACCCAAAATTGTTTGACCTGCCAAAGGGTATGTGCACTACTTAGACATCATCGCAGACTCCTTCGAAGACCAAGCAATTTGTTTCTTGAGCTGCTTCCCTTCCACGGCACCATTCATAGGCTCAAAAATTGATGTATCAGCCTATATACATCACATATATATCTGTAAAGTAAATACTGTTGCTGTACCTCAGCGAGCAGTCACAATATAAATGAGACTTCATTTTATAATTGATTCTCACATTGGATTGCAAAGCACCTACCTGAACATGTCTCCTAAGCCTTTCAGCATTCCTTTCTTTGCCTTAATTTTATCCTTCTCTTTATCTCGATCCTTCTTCTTTTCCTTTCCAGCCTTTTTTCTGTCGCCTTTATCTTGGCTTCCATTCATCTGCCTCTCCAATGAGTGAGATGGCTGGTCACTTGCTGTGGACACAGATTCTCTACCAGATCTTGAGCTCTCCTCTGTGTCTTCCTCCACTGAAAGCACAAATTAAGAAACATCAGTGAGATAAGAGAAAACGAAGGCAGGCTTTGGGGTATATTGTGTAATGTATTTTGAAGCAGGATATATGCATAACCACAAAATACTCATTTTTCAAAATCAGCATCTGCACATGTGGGAGTTTCCTGGAATGTTCATTTGTACTACTAAACTCATAAAAGCAAGGAATTCACCTTTGCAGAACACTCTGCGAAACACAATTCACGCTTTGTGGGTACTCTGAATAACATATGGATTAATAAGGAGAACTACCAAAATGATGTTAACTGGCCCATTTTGTTTCAGTACCTAAATCAGTGGAGGTGAGCTTCAGAAATATCTGCAAGAAGAAATAACAGCAGTGCAGCATGCTCTGTCAATAAATTCTTAGAAATACTCTCATGAAAGTATGAAAGTCATTCAAGACTCCTAACCCTCAAGACAAGCCTTAACAGACTTTTCTTCTGCTGCAAGTAACACTACAGTTGTGTCAGACTACTTCATTTCCTGGAGCAGTTTAAAACACGTCATGCACCATAATTTTTATCCTTGGTTGAGATGGGGCAGCCTGGGAGGTAACAAGTAAAATCCTTGAAGAGTAAATACCATGTTTCTCCTCTGTTTCTAATCCAAGACCAAGACTCAGAGTATCCTAAAGTATACCCAAGGTCAGATTTAACAAAGCACATGTATTTCAAAAAAGCTGAAACAAAAACGACCAACAGAAATAATCCATTCAAAACCTGAAAGCTCCCACAGTAGTTTAGTGAGAAAGAAAAAAAACCACTTCAAACTTGTGGGTCAGAATCCTGCAACCATTTTAACTTAACTTAAATCCAAGTCCAAAAGTGACAGTGCATGGCTGGTGAAGTCATGGCTTGCCAGGAGCTCTAACATTTTATATCATCACATTATAAGCAGGGCTACACCATCTCCCAGTGGTGCATCACAGACGCATACTTTGCACTGTCTCCTGTAGCTCTAACGAATACAAGGGCTCCAAACAGCTTTTGGCAATGGAAGTTGAAAAATACAGTTTTGCTTCATATATACATAAATATATGCACACACAGTCTATGGAAGAGAAAAATTTTTTTATACTAAATAAGAACTGGAAATGGCCACGGCTAACAAAAAGAAAAATTAATTTTTTTTAGTTTAGCATATGTTTACTACTTATTATTATTATTATTTCTACTCATATTATTGTTTCTAGACTCCATGACCCTTCTACAGCCAACAGAAGTTCATTAGAAATTTCTCCTCCATAGACTAGCGTAGAATATAAACGTGCTTTTCTTAGTTATCATTCATATTCACCTTGCAAGCAATTCACTGAACCTGAAAAGTCTACAAATCACTGACTGAAAGCCATTCAATATCATCTCTTCTCTATCTCAGATACTTGCCTGTAAAATACTACTTATTCATTAATATTATAATACACAGACATGTCCAATAGACTTAGTACTTATTCACTGAATATCCCAAGATTTCTATAAATATTCTCCAACCCTGAAAGATCACATAAACATATTTCAAGAAAAACATAACATGTCAGATAAATCTCAGCATTAATAACTATTTTTGAATCTCAATTACTACTCTGAAGTACAAACCACCAGGAAAAAAAGAAAAAAAAAGACAGGTCTTGGTATTTCATGTTAACTTGTCTCCAGGACTGCTACGAGTTAAGCAGAGGATACAGCTTCTCAATTGTAGGCACAGTTTTAATATTTGGATAATTGTATTTTACAAAATTAATAGGCCTGTCTTATATATGCTCTGTACTAGATGTACTTGTACTTTTTTCGGTCGCCGTGTTTCTTAATCAATGTCTGGGATGATATTTAGTTATATTATTAAAAGAATAGTGGAGAACCACTTTGGAACAGAGATGGTAATTTTCTGCATGTTAATTTATAGCTACAATCTGTTCCAGTTAAAACCAAATAGACATTTAAAAGATTGTACTTGAAAACCGATATAATTAGGAAAAAAAAGCATTAAATTTCTGACAAATTCTGAAGTCAAATGTTTACTTGGTACTTCACTGCTAGAATGTTAAAGATGAATCAGTTTTGACCTACGGCGGTTCACATTCATATAACAATGCATTAAATTAATCCTAAACACGTATTAAGCGTACTGTGCTGTGCTGAGTTGCTGAACAACATGTCATAACAGTGCTTCCTATTATTATTTATTTTGCACATTCTATGGAGATAATATTGCCTCCTTTCCACACTTGTGCCGCAATAAATATTTGTCTATCATACACAGTTTGCTTGCAATTAACTCTGTAGCTTAGACTGAGCCCTGTGAACTAGGACACCTGTTCTCCTCCAGTAAACACTGGTGGCTCTACTGCAGTAAGAGATTTCCAGTTTTCTTAAAGGACTCAACGTGAAGAAACTTTTTTCACTTTCATGCAGCGCAGTCATCCTCCAACTAACATACACCTAATTACTACTATTTAAAATAATGCAAATGCTGCTCAATTAAAATTCAAGCCCAGGCTACAAATGAAACTTCTGATTTTTGTTGAGTTGCTGCAATGACATTAGGTTACTGCAAAACACAGAATGTATTTGCTCGGGTTTGTTATTTCTTTCCTCTCCTGCAACCTCCTGACTCCACATTCAGGATGCTGAAGACGAACAATTAAATTGGAGTATACTTTAAACATCAATTAAACCTGAAAACTAGCATCATTTCATGAACCACACTGTACTAAGGAGATCTACACAAACAGGTATTATGAAGCTATTCTCCTAATTAGGCCATAAAATGGAAAAGATGCACACGAGGAATCAAAGCTACTTAATGTGTAGCTATTTTGCTACTATGCTTCTGGGCCTCTTATTGTGATATTTAATACAGCTCTAGATGCTAGCAATTAAGATTCAGCAAAAGATTAGAAAGCTTTGTTGATCACTCCCAATCCAAATGCCCTGTTCTCATTCAAGACACTAAAGATAAACATTTTGCTTCCAGTCAGCTATTTCAATTATTAAAGAGAAAAAAAAGAAAAAAAGAAAAAAGCGAGAAAAATTATCTGTAAAAGCTGAACACCCACACCTTTCCACAAATGTTACTTCTTTACAGCCATTAAAACTCACATGCTTCTCAAATATTTTTAAAAACGTTACCCTAGACCTGGTCACTGCTATCTGATTTTCATCCTACATTTAGTAATTTTAATAGGATGCTGTTCCAAGGACAGCAAGCACATTCAGAAGAGAGCCAGCCCCTTTGCCACACATACTACCTGTGTTTTTATGGCTTTTGTATATGAGGTGATGACATGTTAAGAGTTCCTCCATACAATATATTGCAGTGCTATTATGTGCAACTCCAAAGAGGGTCACTGTCTGGAAAAAAGAGGCACTCTTGGCACTGAAACACTTGGAGGAGAAAGGGGAAGAATTTCAAGAAAGACAAATGGATCTAGCCTCAAAGGCATCAGCAAATTGACCACCAACATGTTTGCCTGGGGTTTATAATGAGAGAAAGCCACATTTTAATTTCAAACAATTATAAAATAATTAAATACAATTGAAAAAAAAACTTAGGCAATGTCGTTATGGCAGCAGAGAGGCATTAGTTACATTAGGACCAGACTGTTAAATTAACTTCTACATATCCTCATGTACCCAGGCTTTGTCCAGCTGAAGACACCATTTGGTAAATTTTCTGGAACCTGAGGCCAAATATAATTTACACAAAGTGGAGCAGACTGCAGTGCCTTGAGTTTCAACACAGATACAGACATGTTTTCAGAAGGACCGGCAATGTATGGCTGGGCTGGCTCTTAAGTTCCTGCAGCCACCATGGGAAGACCTTGAGACCTGAATTCTGTCCAACCAACTTACTGTATTTGCTTTGCTACTCATCTGCTTCTATTAACCTGGCACTGCAAATTTCTGGATCACTTCTCAGACATTCTATTGCAATATGTGGAGCTATTAAAAGACAAGCAACTCAACAGAATGTGCAGTTCTATGTGCACAGCTTGGTCATACTTTGCTCAGCCCTTCTTCACCATGTGAGATTTGAGAGCAGCCTAGCTCTTGCTCTCACATGACACTGAGAAAGTTCTTGGTCCACTAGTGCTGGACGACTTCATCCACACAGAGAGATGAGGGCAAAGACTCACCCCATGGCACTTCTGGCTTTTTCTGTTTTCCACTACTCCCGAGGATACAAAGGCCACCAAATACTCCCTTGCTACACTCTATGAGTTGCATCAACAAGCTCAAAATCGCTTATAATAATCTCAAAAACCTATAGCCACCTAGAAAGCATTTCATGCCAACAGTTTTGCTATATTTTTCATCGAATGAAGTCAAACTGTAACTGCAATATCATCTGTAACTTCTGCATAAGCCTTGGATACCTGACGACTTAAAACAGGATATTGCTATCAGTGGGCTCACACCAAACAAGGCCTTTTAGAAAAATATGGACTTATGTCCCAAAGACCATAGGCACGCTGTTTGGGAGAATGATTGGGATCACTACACATTTTCTCATACCTATTCTTCTGCTGTCCAGAAATAGATTGACAGCCAGCACCACCAGACCAGCATTTAGCCTCACTGCTGCGTGAAATTGCTAGGTGTTGGAAAAGCCAAGCAGAATTAATTCCATCCGTAACTACCTTTGAGAAAAGTGACTGGCAAAATGACATCCCTTTCAGACTCAGAACACTTTTAAAAACAGGCAGATTAAAAAAAAAAAAAAAGTTTAAAAAAAAAAGGATTACACAAGTAGCTTACAAAATAATATTGTGGAATGATGCTTATGAAATAGACTTTCTAAAACTAACATTTTTAAAAAGAGTAGAGATGAAAAAATCTCTTTTCAAGCCTTTTTTGTTAGCATTCAGGCCAAATATTTTGCTACTTCAGTCCTCCCACCATCATCTTCATTCATAAACTTCTAACTAGCTGCAAGCTGATTACAAAAAATTCTGCTGGTGTGTGACAAGTTTAAAGCAGTACAACATGAAGGTTAAAAATTCCCTGATTTTAACACCACCCCTGATTGAGGTAATTTACCATTCATACTATTTTCATTCAATATGAGTTGTCATTTTACCAGCCCATTCTTACACAGTTCAATAATGATAAGGTTAGCTTTGAAGTGATTCTTTTATGTTAATAACATTCTCCACATGTTGGGTCATACTTCGGGTTAAAGAACTGAAAATGTAAATGAATGCCCATTAGGGTGGGTAATAGCTGATCATTAACTTTATATTTTATTAAATCTGCCAGCCTTACTCACTCTAATTAAAGGACAGTGATTTCTTTTTTTCCCCCAGACACTACAAATGTACCCTTTCAAAGTTAGATGCACATATTTTTGTAACATAAATTCAGTGGGTTTTTTGCCTTTCTGCATAATTTTTTTTCTAATTTACATTAGTAAATTAATTAGCTGTCTTACAGAAAATTTTTGTATTAATTTAAGTAAACACACGCCTAATAATCTTATTTCCTTATTTTAGAAAGGAAGGAAGCTGCTGAGTGTTGCAATCTGTTAATGCATGTTAAGGGAAAAAGCCTGAAAAAAAAATTGATGAAGTTAGTTCTATTCTTTTAAAATCCTAAAATTATATTCTACTACTTTTAACCACTTTCTGAAAGAATTAGCCTATGTTATTAAGATTCTTTGTGTACAGCAATAGTTTACTTACAAGTTTCCATGCCTTCATCGTCATCATCTGCTACAGGTTTATCATATGATTTGTCTATGGCAGCTCTGAAGCTTTCGTTGCAGCCTCGTCCTCGGATAATTCGCGGGCGCGGGCGGTGGAAGGGAATATCACCATTCAGAGTCACCTCAGCAACCGCTGTCTGCAGACTTTCTAATGAGCTGGATTTCTTCAGACCTAATGAAGGCCCCACATCTCTGGTAGGGGAACCTTAGTGATTTAGGGGGAAAAAAAAAGTAATTAGAATTAGTATTGAGAACTGCATGCTTGATTATGCACATCCATCCTGAAAATCTTTGGGGACACACTTAACATTATTC
This sequence comes from Pterocles orientalis, assembly GCA_011057875.1. NCBI lineage: Eukaryota > Metazoa > Chordata > Aves > Pterocliformes > Pteroclidae > Pterocles > Pterocles orientalis. Next base: position 157,361 of record WKFP01014299.1, read on the forward strand.
ACATCATCTCTCAATAATCTGCGGGGAATTCTCTGCGGATTTGTTGGTCTCAGAAGTGAATGAGTATGTCAAGTTGTAGTCAACAAAACTGACAACGTTAGCAATGTCTGGCTTTTCAAACCAGTGAAGAGAGACTAACATCCATTACTATTATTTTAGCTATTTGAACAATAAAGTAATCACGGAGCTTCAAAAATATAGCTCATAAAATCAGCAGAGATATATATCTACTGGCATCAAACAAAACTATTAATTGTTTTTGTTTTGAGCAGAATATTTCATCTGTACTAGCAACTGATGAACAGAGAGCAGACTATGGGCATGAACCGTATTGTGTTCAGAGTAGCCTGGCTTCTGGCTTCAAGGAACACGTTTGCTTTTAATCGAGTTTTAAAGACTTGCATCAAATTCCTAGCAATTTCATAATGAAATGCTTCCGAGAAACATCAGTAGACTTGCTGGGATTTTGTGAAGTTGTTTAAAAATATCTGTGGAAAGGACCCAATTAGTTAATACCAGTTATCCAGCTGGAGGAGAAAGGCATTCCTGGCAGTCACTGGGGGATGTCTGGGCAGCACTACAGCTGGGGCTGAGGGCAGCTCTTACTGCTGCTGCGTGTCCAGGGGTGTGCCAAGAAAGCCCCAGACGATATTCTGCAAAAGCCTGTCTCCATCTGGACTTTTCTTCTCAGGTACGTGGACTAAATGTCCAGCCTCTGTTTTCAGACACACTCCCTCCTCAGCTGCGCAGATCAGCAGACAGCTGCACAATTATAAGTTATACTTAAAACTGGGAGAAATCTTTCAGAGTAAAAAAAACCCACTGCATCTATTTGAAGTGATTTTATTAACAAGTCCTGGCCGGATTTTAGGACTGGAGAGCAAGATGAGGTGTGACATCATCGCTATCATCATCACTACATTTCCTGAAGCTATGAGGTCAGACCCCTCACCTACAATACACAAACCTCACTTTCTCTGTACCCAAAAGCAGCTGAACAGAGAAGGGTGCTGAGGCACCCCGGCAGTCCCAGACGGTGGCTGTTACTCAGCCGATACCAGTACCCTCATCCACCAGAGGCACGGAAAGATAAATTTCAAAGCCAGGCAGCACTGAGAGACAGAGCCAAGAACTGAACCCTCAGGAATACCAAACCTTCGAACAATACATTTGTAAACATGGTCTGGTATGAACACTGCAATAAAGGAAAATGATCTTTTTAAAGCACTTCTCTCAGAACACCATAAAGATCTGAAGTTGATCCTCTGGCAGACATTAGGAGGGAGAAGAGAGGCTGTATCTGTCACCGTCCTTTAACACAGGTGTGTGAAGTTACCTTAAGTTGGGGAAAACTGCTAAAGCCAGATTCTTTCACTATCCAACACTGAGTGGAGAGGAAGGGGTTGCTGGACCTACAGAAGGGATGCAGAATAGCAGCATAGGAGGTCTTCTCCGTGTCATTTGATGGAATTGAGATGGAACAAGGCAGCACATGCTTTTCTTTTCTATTCAGCTACTAAAAGTCTGAGCAACTAAGTTAAACTGAAACCCCTCAGACCAAACAAATTCAAACAGTATCTCTCAAAGTATTCCTCTTCACTCGCTACACTGATAAGATGAACTTGAAAATAAAAACAAAACCAAAAATCCTCTTTCACAGCAGTTTGGTTCCCCCAGCGGTCTGCAGTCCTGCTGCTTGGACCCTTGGCCAGAAATAAACACACGCCAACAAATGAGAAATTTTATCTTGATGAACTCGCGTATCCTAGAAGGATCCACCCTCACTCACAGCCTGTATTTGTTGGAGGCCTGAGGGTCATGAGGCTGGTTGGGGCACAGTGCAGCTGCTGGGGTGAGCAAGAGCAGCCAGCTGGGACCAGGGGGCTTGATGGCTCCTCAGCTGTGCAAACAAACTGCAGCCCAGGTTCACCAGACTACTGAGCATGGGCTGAAGTCTAAGGCAAGTATTTTTACATAACTCTCTCTTTACCAAGTAAAAGAATTCCAATTTAGACAGTGCCATATAAAACCGTCCACCTTCTAGCATATGCCAAAACCCGCTATTCCTCCCCTAACGCCTGCAGAACACAACAAGTGAGATTTTATTTTGTTTTTTTACTTTTCAAGATTGTATTTTGTTAAAAACAGTCCACGAGACAGGAAAGTTAATGCAACATTTTGAAGGAAAAAAAAAAAAGAGGAAATGGGACAATCATATATAAACCAGCTGTTTGACAGATTCAATTTCATATACAAAAGGAAAGGGTATCCTCTTACATGGCAACTTACTGTAAACTTCCTTATTCCAGATTCTGCTTTGCAACCTTGAAATGAAATGTTCATATATCTTTTCCTAATTACCGAGTGGCTCCTTTTGTAAACAGTAATTATAAAGAAGGCATTTATGTGCCCATTTGTGTTCATAAAGGACATTAAAAAAAAATTCCATTTCCTGCCACCCAATACAGATCCTTGCGAGATCTGTATTTATGTAAGCTGTGCTTTCCCAAAGGAAAAGCTGGATGGGATATGACCTAATGTTCCTTGAGTAAAACTAATAATGGATTACAGAAATGATGGGAACATTTATTGAACTTGGGTGGCCATGAACACAAATGTGGACAGGTTGCAGAATTTGAAAGAGGGAAATGTCCTTTCGTAAGCAATTTAAGCACTGCGATCATAAAGCTATGTGTATTTTACTGCCTTTACTATCTTCTACAGCCACTTCATAGCATGTCTACTACTTTCAAGATATATCATTCAGCCTCCCTGTAAACCGAGTGAGTTCAGAGTTTATTAGTAGAAATCACCAGCCAGAAAGTGAGCTGTTTGCCCATAATCTGGTGAGAACAAACAAACTTTCTTTAAAAATTATTCTGTTTAAAATTTATGAGTCACATCAAAACCTTGTTTTCTAAATACAAAAATGTCAGCATTTTCTTCCAGCCTTTACAGTGCTGGTAGTAATCATTGGAAATGTTATCTGCTCAGAACGAGTTCTATTTCTATTTTGACATCAGAATTTAAAGTAGAAAAAAAGAAGAGAGATCTACCTAAAGCATCTTTATATGACTGAGGGATAAAAGGGATGCTTTTATCACTTTTAAAATTTGAAGTTTATCAAAATTTTCCTTTCCAACAATTTTATTAACAAATATCCTTTGAGGTAGATTCAGCCAGCTGTATCACAGCAGTCTTCCTACTGTCGCTCGCACCAAAGGTGCAGCCACCCCGCACACCCTGCTAACACTCCCGGATCTATGGCTCTGCATGCCACACACCCCCATCCATCTCTCAAGGGCTTTGTAGGATGCTCACACCACCCCGCCAAGCACAGCCCCTGCCCACCCTGTATGCACCACCACCCCCTGTGTCCCCGGATGGCCAGCCCTTGGGGACAATGGCCAAGCCTCGCCCTCCAGGCCATGCAACTGCTCGGACACGACTGCACTGGCATTGCATGCATCTGCCCCCGCTACAGAACTTCACAGCGCACACAGGTCCAACAAGACATTTAATACACATAGATCACGTTAAGCCTCCATGCTGCTCCCTGCTCCAAGCCCTTTGTTTTTCCCTTGTGCTGACGCTGTTGAACAACTCATTATGCTTCCACTCCTCTCGTGTGAAGTGTTTATACAGTGCTGCAAACCCGCCTGGGTGATTTGCAAAGGCAAAAAGCACAGTGCCAAAGGATATATGATGCTTTCTTCAGTGACTAATTTTAAAGGCTATGAAGTAAATTTTTCATCAGCACTTTCTTTTAAATGATTTAAAATTACAATTTATTTTTTCTTTCTGAAAATTTATTTCTATTAACTCTCGGGTTAAACGCTGATGCCAAAAACGTCCCTCAACTTGATTAAACCAGTTTTGCAAAGGAACAAAGCCTACTTTCTAAACACTTTCTCAAAGGACATTAGCAGTGAGTCTATTTATTTACTAACATCTGCTCCATTAGATTTGATAAATTCTTCTATTTCTAGTTCAATTCACACACTAAAAGAGTTACATTTTGTCTGGGGAGAGAAGGGAAGGAATAGAGCAAGCAACTGCATCAAAACTAGTTTTGGTTCCATTTAATAAAACAGTTTATTTAAAAAGCACTGTGTAAAAAGAAATAAATATACAATTTAAATAAATGTTCTTTCATTTTTTTTCCTTCTTCATTTTAACAAAGTGTACATGGAAAAATAACCACCGAGAACTATAGTATGTCTGGGACTCAGTAAATGAGCCATGCTCAATTGCTACTGAATATACTTCTAACCCCTAGGATGAACTGTAAACACTGCAAGGATTAGGCACTTCAAGTGAACTATAGAAAGAAAAATAATTAAAAATCTATTATAGTATCTAGGACTGGTAAGTTCTACACTCTGCTTTTCAACCAATACTATTAAGTTCAACTTTGACTGTAATAGAGTTTGTTTTTATTTTTTCTAAAGTAAATACATACTGAAGGTTTCTGGCTTCTAGAGTTCATTAAAACATAGTTCACCACACATTTGAAGCATTTTTCTTTTTAGAACCAGATGATTTTTAAAGCCAAACTACAGTAAGTGGTTTGTTTAACAACCACATCCATCTTCAGTAATGGGAGAAATCCAGTGTTTATACACAAAATCTGGTTAAAAGCATGCAAGATAAATAAAATAAAAGTACAGCAAAAGGTGTTTTTCCTTTTTTTTTTCCAGCCACTGAGCTTGCTGTGCACAAAATATGTAACTGCTTAGTCCAGATGGTTACGGTCATGCTCTTTTGCCCAAGTTGCCTGACTTGTCTCTTTTTTGGAATTTAATCCAGGTGTTACCAATACAGAAAAACTATAGTTGATTAATTCCACCCTCTATTGACACCACCAAGACCACTATGCACTTTTAAAACCTAAGCATAGTATTTTACTAAGACACACAGCTTTTACGCCATTCTAAACACAGACTATTCAAATAGGCAGGCTAACAACAAAATGAAAACCAATTTACAATAATTTTGAGTTTGATCTGTAACTCTTCTCTATGTGAATAATGCTCAGGGCTGAAGGCAGTTCCTAAGCACTGGTTCTTACCACAACCATTAACACAATTCATACATTCACGCTCTGATGGCTTTCATACATTTTAATTTTGTGTACTCATTCTCAATTTCTAAAGCTGCAGGTCTGTGGCCATATTCTGCAACATTTGAAGAGCTAGAAGTTTTAGCTGTTTAAATAAAAATTATAATGTTAACACTTGATTACCTACAGCCTTTCAGTATTCCTACTCATGTTGTAAAGTGTGGTTACACAGAGATGCAGTCGTGGATTAGTAACTGTAAATTCTGCATGGAATGCCCCACTCCCCAAATCATGCTAAAATAAATAATACTTTCAGGTTAAAAAGGTGAATTGTTCCTAATTAGAGCTAAGTTATGTTATGGTGTCTTCTGGATCTAGCCTAATTAAAATAGCATTCCAAAGGTCAAAAGCTAACTTATATTAATAAATCATAAAGGTTCGTAACTGCAGTTGGTGCATTATTTTAATTACTAATAAAAAACATGCTTTGAAAGCTATTTCTCATTATCATTGTGTGAAATGTTACAAAGATGTGGAAAAGATCCTATTTACATATTCTTTTGTTCTGTTACAATGATCGGGTTTCAGCTCCAAAGGCAAATCAACTTGCACTAATAATAAACTCAACTCACAACATCTATCTTATGACCACTTAAGGCAAAGGTACCAGTCTTCTAATTAAAATAATTATTTCAAAGCACTGTGCTAGCACTGTAGGAGCCAAACATTCGACTCTTCTACATCATCTCTCTGTACATCAGTTTGAGTTAGGAGGAGATTTTCCAAAATTTTTCTGAAAGGACAAAAATCCAAACAACTGTGAATATTTATGAGATCAAAGTGCAGAAACAGGTGTCCACCTACAGTCACATGTACGACCTGCTTGAATATACTAGCCTAGATACTTAGCTCCATAGAGAATTTTCTTTTTCTGTATGACTTGATTATTCACAACAATAGAAAGCAGCCATGCAAGTACTGGAATATTCATGTTTTCATGCAATTTGACTGGCAGTTCTGTAATTGTGGTAAGCTGCTTTGACCAAGGTTTCTATAGCAACAGCCTTACTGTCGATTCTTACCTGTTTTCTGGTCATCCATTGTACTGAGCTTAGTCTCGTCAGCTACTGTTAAAAGGTAAATGTATAACGGTTAGCCCAGTTAGTGCCCATGCCCCACATGCATCCAACATTCCTTCTGTTTTGCGTATTTTTTTTCAAGTTAGGTGACCTTAGCAAAGTCATACTCCATGCAAATAAATTGCAACAGTAAGCAAACATTCTGGGTAGAAATGGCAGCAAACTAGTAACCTTCATGCAATGTCAGTCATGTTCACATCGCAGGCAGGTACAATGTTATTTACACGTTAGCATATCACAACTAGTCAAGACAAGTCAACACCACCAACCTTACTGTTCCCTGAGGAAGTTGGTGCAATAGGGATTGTAGTTAAAATATTCACAATTATTGTAAAGAAGCGAGTCATATTATATTTTATTATTCTGAGTAGGGAATTTTGTGTGTTTAAACAATCGGAACTCACTGTTTCAGGTTACTAGAGTCTGCACTTCAGAATCTAAATTCAATGGCAGAAAAATAGATGGGCTTGATAACGATTACTTGTGCTCAGTTGCTTTATCATTTAAAATGGTTATAGTCAATTGCCTGCCTGAGCCACTGCTACTTTATAGGGCTTCTGGTATAAATATTAAAACTTTGGTCTCAAACAGATGTTAGACTAGTCCCATTTTCTAATTCTGAATGAATTCTTAAAAAAAACCAACAAACTTTCATTTTTAATCAAAATCCATCTACAAAATGAGAAACTACGCAGGACCTTTAAGGCTAATTTAATTACAACCATGAACTCAGAATAATCCTCTCTACCCACCACCACAGCATAGTACAGTTTTACGCAGTTATTCTATATGGATTGGTAAATGCATTTTTCACCTCCGTTTTAATAAATACTTCCAATATTTTTTATAACCATATATCCAGAGGGCTATAATATTCAAATGTATGGACATTTAAAAGTGGTACAAACAATGCACAGGCCATTTGGCCATTCATGTTAAGAATACTTTCTACCAGTAGACATCACGTGCAGCAGTACTGCACATAAACAATGTATTTGGAATTACAAAATCTATATACTTACAACATGAAAATCAGGTTCAAATAAAACAATTGAAAAAACATCACTCACTACCTAGATCCATGCTTTTGGATTTTCGTGTTTTAACAAAGTCCAACTGACTGGCATCTGAAAATTGCTTTGTACGCTTTTCTGACATGCTCTGGCGTCCAAAACCCTCTCGCTGGAAGGCAAGCACTGGATCAACATCTGGACTAAGAGTGCTGTAGGAAGGGAAAAAAATCATGCGAACATTTATCAAGATCACGCAACCTTTCACTCTGCAGAGAAAAGCATTTAGTTAGCACGTGACTTCTACCAATGACAAAGTGCACATTTTTAAATAAATCACTGCAAGTAGTCAGTTACATGCGATGGATTTGTTTGACCTCATTGAGCAATTCTAGTTAAAAACACGAAGAATTTCACTTATGAGCTTTAATGAAAGATATACGTCTCTGGTGCAGGATACATGTACTATTATAGAATGCACAGCTTCAACACAGGAATAATTTGAGGGAGAATAAAACAGTTTCTTTTTCTTCATGAGAAACAAATATATTCTGTTAGCAAATTATCAGATTCTTCTTCACCACAAAATTTTTTTAGTAAAGCATAAATAGAATCTGTCCTGCCTGAAGCCCACAGAGCTTTAAACTTCTTCATTTAAAGACTTTGCATTAAAATTTCTCTCCATATGTGAAATTGCTTGTAAAGTTTTCATAGCATATCCTGATTTTAACCTGCCTATGAGAGACTAACGTATTTTCCACTCATCATTTCCCTACAGAGCAAGTATTTGCCACAATAGTTTCACCACTAAATCAGAAATGGGGGTAACTGGACTGAATTTCGGTCTCTTCTGCAGGTTTCTCACATCACCTGGGCTGGGTGAGTCAGGTCTTCAATGAGCAGTGATCGACATTCCACCATGCTTCATCAGAAGCATGCTGAAAATAAATGTATTAATGTTGGTGAAATGTTGGCAGAATCATGAACAGAAGAATGCAGGCAAGATTTGGTGTGCAAGCTAAACCCTAGGCTTGCAACGTGTCACCATGGCCACATGTTAAAACCAATAAAAAATAAAACAACATTGCAAGATTTTTGATTGTTTATTCCTAATAAGAAATATGAAAAGGAATTCACACAAAGATCTTCTGACTCCTGGAAAAGGGGAGAGCATTAAAAAGAGCCTGAAGGCAAGCCAAATAATTTAGATTTCTGCTACAGCTGGCACAAAAAGAAATCAAAGCATAAAAAACTGAAAAAAAGTGTATTTTTCACCATTGTTACCTATCCTATATCAAAAAGATCCCTCAAAATGCCCTTTTTGATTGCTGTTGTACTTCAAGATTAAAAAAAAAAAATCAATATTTTGTCACTGAGATCTCTAAATAGACTAAATGCTATCCAAAATACTGTATACGTACATGGTACTGTTCAGTAACGTGTTTCAAAAGAATTATTTTCCACTTCAAGGCCTAAGCACAATACACATCTCACACCTACTGAGAAACCGGCAAATAGTGAATTTCTGCAGAAACCAACTTATACTTTCAAATGCTGTAACACGCCCGTGTTTATGTATGCAATGTGCTACAATTTACAGAAGCATCTTTGATCAAGAAACACCTGGGTATCAGGCACAGCAGCGAAGAGTTGTTGGGAAAAGTGTCCAAAGGCATCAAGTGCCATAAAGGATGAACACCACTACCTGCATTAGCAGAGAGCCTCGACGAAAGTCAGTCTATTAGTGGCAGACTCACAAATAAGAAGATATGTGCGTGTGACAAGCATGTAATACTTAAGTGAGAGCCAGAGCAGAGCTCGTATGAATAAAGTCAATGTCAAGTGCCTTTTGACTTTAATGTTTCTGGCTCGGGCTCATAATGTTTTACATTTAATTACTGCAACTATTTCAGAGATGTCTGTACAATTTAGCGAGGTTCTGAAGCATATGCTTAAAAGCTCTGATGAATCAGAGCCTGAACTCAAAAATAACTGTTCAGTCCTCACATTCACTCCCACAAAACAGGGAAAAAATTATCTCCACATGACAGAAAGATAAACCAGACAAGGCCAACACGCACTTGTAGCATTTACAGCAGCATAACACGTAGCTGAATAAGAACCACCTAAGCCTGAAAACATCCTCCAAGTGACCCAACCAAACTCACAGGGTTTCAACACCTTTCATAATCAGATCATAAATGACTTTCCCAAGGCCACACAGGAGTTTCTGGCTCACTGCTAGTCAGCCCTGCCTCTGAAGGCCAGAAAAATGTGCTTTTACCAAGTGAGAATTTTCTCCAGCAACATCTGTTAACACAGCTCATGTTAGTTAAAGTTGACCGGCTTCATCTTGCCGAACAAAATGTATCCTGTGACATTTTCTTCAAAAAGGACGAATTTCTAAAACTATTTGTTTTGGCTGTATGCTCCTTTTTTCATCTGAGTTTGCTTTGATCCATATATATAAAGCTTCTAATAAAGCTGAATATAATTTTCATGTAAATACAGAATGCACGTATACAGCCAACTTGAAGTCCTAAGAAAACTCCAAAGTTAAATAAAACTTGAAAACAGTGCCACAGGTCCCAGAGAGAGCAGCGGGGTCTGGACATGGCATCAGCAACTGGGAATTCTGGAGATCAGATCCCAGCATTTCCACCGACACTGCCTGTAGGGGCTTTCTCTCCACTCACCGGCTCTGCCCCACCACACCTGCCTTCCACACACTCTTTGGAGGGGGATCATTACTCCAAGTTTGCAGAGTATCCCGCATACTAAAGGCAACACTTGGCACCAAAAATGACTTGTTCTCTGACATCATGACATTTCATACCTTTATACAGTACAAATATCTGAGTCATCAGTGTTCACATCCTGGTTTATTTCTATTAATGACACACGAGCGTGTTTTAGTCATTAAGGAAGGTGCAGATCACTGGTGTTTGAATACATGTACGTTGCCTACAAGCATTCAAAAGCCCCCGTGAAAATCCATAAGTGGAAAAGCCAGTGAGCACAGAAGAGGAACTAATGCCCCTAAAAATGCCTCATTTTAATATTTTTCAGCTACACTAATAAAAGACAGAAGGTGAATTTAGTGCAAGTCATTAAGCAATGCCAAATGCAATTTACTATATTCTAGCATACTTAACAAACAAGATTTCTGGAATGACAGCTGATCCTTAAAAGAATGTAACCATCTTCTGACCCTCGACGTTATTAAAATTCCACTTATTAATCCTGTCTTATTGCCCCTTTGTTTTCATAACATTTTCATCAAGGATTAGGGAGATACTGTGAGGCTGGAAAAGCTTACATTTTCTTCTGTGATTTAGAACAGCTGCCATTCTTGTTTGGATAACCCTTCATCCATATTCTCAGTTTTACCCTTTGTGCCTTCCAGCCAAATCATACAATGCACCTTCGTTTTACAAGTCCTCCTTCATCCATTAGCAGCAGGAAATTAATGCAACAATCTAATTCTACTGCTATTTACTTTTTTACAAATAGAATACATTAGATGGTAAGGCGCTGCACTGATCTGTTCTTTTAAGTGCAATTGTATCTGAAGACCTTTACAATTTCTCATACAGATGCACACTTAAAGGTTTTGAGCATGATCAACTCCACAGTATCTAATCCCTATTTTCTTTATTGTTACTTTCACTTTCAAAGAAGTATATGAATAGCAAGATATGCTGCAAAAGCAAATGTAAAAGCATCTGCAGGTTTCAAATGTGCTCTCACTTTATGTTGTAGGTTTCTGCTCATATTCGGCTAAAAAAATTCCCTCAGCAATAAGCTATTATGTGCAGCCTTGAGTACTATACTATCTAAACGTCCGAGATGCTCAGCTCTGAAAGCTTTTACAAAAGACAGATGGACTTTTCAAGGGCCCAAAGAACAAGCATGACTTGTCCAAGAGAAGAGCTGCAACATTAAAATAAAATGCAAATGAGGATGAAAAAAATTACTTTTTTATACAATCATTGAAACAGTGCTGAACATACAGAACTCAATTCCTGGACGTAAGATGAAATAAACTAATACAAAGAAAAGAAGAAGCTGACAGGTGCCCATCAGCTGGCAGGTGCTATTGCTGTTTTATTAAGATATTGCTGACATATTCATAACAGGCTCAAGAGACACGAAAAATAAGAAAATTCATATACTTCACACCATTTGTGGTAATTATCTAGCTTCAAGAAGTGTCAGTGTACAGGGGTGGGCTTTTATTTTTTATTACTATAGATGATGACAGGACTTGCAAATTAAATCTTAGATCTGTATTACTTGTACTAACTAAGCAATAAACAGTATTTCTTTGTCAGGAACCTAACCAAGTCAACAATGGAGCTCAATGCTTTTCTTATCAATACTCTTATATTAAATTGTATTGAAGTAATTAGAGAGTCAGCCTAAGGTTCACAGAAATTATTTTTACTACAGATTAAACATATAAAGCATCTTTCCATAGTTTTAAATGTGGAACTAATACTTTCCATATTTTTAAATGTGGAGCTATTACCATACACTGCCTTTGCATGACAGTTACAAACCATACAATGATATGGAAGGTATTTATTCATGCATAATATAGAAATCTTAACTAGTTCTTGTTGCAAAAGCATTGCAGCTAAGGCAAAACAAAGAGATGCCTTGACCTCTAAGCAGATTTTAAAATTACTGTACATTATTAGGAAAATCAGGAAAGTATACAGAATTACTAATAGGCTTCCTATATATATACTGGAATATAAAAATAAAATCTTTCTTTTATGGACATAGAAATACTTACAGTGAGGTTTATAAATTAAAATTTCAACTTGGAATTATTCTTTCATAAAATCGAGTATTCAAGTGTTGCAAAGTTTTTTTTTACAAAAGCTAGCTCAGTTGGCAACTAAATTAATATTATATCATCAAATTAACACAGCTATATGCCAACTTGGTCTTAATATCAATTAGTAACATTTCCACAAATGTGCTTTGACAGAGCACAAACTGCAACCAGAAGCAGAAAGTCTCATAAATTATCTGTACAGACTTCCTTCCTGAAACACAGACAGTTACCAGTTTGAAAACAGTGAAATCTAAATGTGATGAGTGAAAAAAAAGAAGAAGACTAATATTAGCAGTAGCCGAAAATTAAACTAACGGAAAAAATGTAACTGCAGTCATCTCTTTTTTCCTTCCATTAAACCATGCTCTTACCAGTCTGTTGACTCATTAATTGCAGCTTTAGCCCATCCACCAGCATCAACAGTGCCAAACCCAACATCATCGTGGGAACTGGATGACGACTGGTCAGAAAGATGAGGAGGGAGTACCGACAGCCTGTCATCTTCAATGATGACAGTGTCATCTTGGGGCATGTTCACTGTTGGAGACAGCTGGTATTTACCTGAACAATAAAAGGGAGAAAAAACCCAAAAACTAAATAATGGCAGAGTGCCCTGAATAATATATAATCACGGTTAATAAAATGTCATGTCAGACTGCAATGCTACTGATAAGAGTGACAAAACACAGATAATAAATTAACTATGTCTCACTTTATACACATCTTCCTATGCAGAGGTGTGAAAAGTAATATACACCAGTTGTATCTGTGGCCTGCTGCAAGAAGATCACAGAACCGCAAAAGGGGTGAGGTTGGAAGTGACCTCTCATCTGGTCCAACTTCCCCCTGTTCAAGCAGGCACACCTACAGCCAGTTGCCCGGGACCCTGACCAAATGGCTTTTGAACATTTCTACTCCACTGAATCCCTGAGCAACATGCGTCAGTGCTCAGTCACCGTCATAGCAAAAAAAAAAAAAAATGTTTCCTGATGTTCACAGGGAACCTCCTGTGCTTCTGTCTGTGCACACTGTCTCAGGTCCTGTCTCTAGGAACCACTGGAAAGCACCTGTTCCGGAGACAGTATCTTCTCTTGCATGAAATAATTTGGTAGAAACAAAGAGTGAATTCAATGGGGACTAACAGAGCTCACTGCTTCTCCTGATCATAGTATCATAGAATAGTTTGAGTTGGAAGGGACCATGGAGGTCATCTAGTCCAACCCCCTTACAATGAGCAGGGACATCTTGCACTAGATCAGGTTGCCCAGAGCCCCAACCAACCCGACCTTGAATGTTTCCAGGGACGGGGCACCTACCACCTCCCTGGGCAACCTGTTCCACTGCTTCACCACCCTAAGTGTAAAATATTTCTTCCTTAGATCTGGTCTAAACCTCTCCTCTTTTAGTTTAAAACTATTACCCCTTGTCCTATTGCTACAGAGCCTGTTAAAAAGTTTATCCCCATCCTTCTTATAAGCCCCGTTTAGGTACTGAAAGGCTGCAATCGGGTCTCCTTGGAGTTTTCTCCAGGCTGAACAACCCCAACTCTCTCAGCCTCTCCTCACAAGAGAGGTGTTGCAGGCCTTTGATCATTTTTGTGGCCCTCCTCTGAAACTGCTCCAACAGCTCCACGTCCTTCCTGTCCTGAGGGCTCCAGAGCTGGACACAGTACTCCAGGTGGGGTCTCACGAGAGCAGGACTGAGGGGCAGAATCACCTCCCTTGACCTGCTGACCACGCTTCTTTTGATACAGCCCATGACATGGTTGGCTTTCTGGGCTGCAAGTGCACACTGCCAGCTCGTGTCCAACTTCTCACCCACCAGGACACCCAGGTCTTTCTCAGCAGGGCTGCTCTCAATCTCTTAATTCCCCAGCCTGTATCGATACTGGGGGTTGCCTCGACCCATGTGTATGACCTTGCATTTGGCCTTATTGAACCTCATGAGGTTTTCATAAGGCCACTTCTCCAGCTTGTCAAATTTTCTCTGGATGGCATCCTGTCCCTCAGGGGAGCCAACCTCACCACTCAGCTTGATGTCATCTGCAAATTTACTGAGGGTGAACTCAATCCCATTATCTATGTCACTGATGAAGATATTAAACAGATGGCATCCATGGGTCTTCCCTTGTCCACTGATGTGGTCACTCCCTCATAGAAAGCCACTAAGTTGGTAAGGCAGGACTTGCCCTGGGCGAAGCCATGCTGGCTGTCTCAAATTATCTTCCTGCCCTCCAGGTGCCTCAGCATGGCTTCCAGGAGGACCTGTTCCATGACCAGTTCTCATGAAATTTGAAACTTCTTACACTGCTGTTGGGAACTCGGAACCCTTTAATAATGCCTTGACAAAGGTAAGAATGGAGATGGGTGATAACAACTCACAGCTAAAGACAAATGATTCCAAATTTTCATTCTCTCCTTTACAACATAATCTGGAAGTACACATATAAAATTTGGAAAAAAAGTTACCTAATTCTATTGCCACCAAATTCAAATAAGTTTTAACACTGTTGTTAAAATGGTTAAATTAGAGCCATCACCTAGACAAAAGAGACATAACAAAGACTCAACATTATTCTTTGTTCAGTAGAAGGCTTCACTGGGTTAATTCGTGACAGTAGCAGTTAAAAGATGATATTTAGAGGACACTTACAAACTAGTAAAACACCATTTCAAAGTAAAAATCAGTTTTAATGTGCATACAAATATAAAGCCACTATCACTGTCGCTGTTATAGGGATAAATACATACACATAATTATATTTTCCAGTAACCATTTCAATGCATAAGATTGCATAACAATTTTCAAACTGCTGTATAAAAAGCAGAAGCAACTTTTGAACCTATAGAAAACTTTATGCCATCAAAACTGACTAAAAAGCTATAAAGAATATCAGAAGGAATAATATTTTCATTGCAATGCTTTGTAACGTAATGATGGTCTAAACTGAATAAATCTGTTTTTCAGGACACATGCACGAGATGCAGAGTTGAGAGGATGACGGTTATACAATATTATTTGGAGGATGGTAGCAATACAGAATTATCACCATTTAACATTTTAACTTGGAATAAATAGAAGTTACTTCTGTATCTAGAAACTCTAAGCTAACATTTCCTGTAACAAAAATAAAGATTTTCAAATCTGGATGGAAATTATTTAGTTATCATGCAGTGAGGGTGGTGAGGCACTGGAACAGGTTGCCCAGGGAAGCTGTGGATGCCCCATCCCTGGAGGGGTTCAAGGCCAGGCTGGATGAGGCTTTGGGCAACCTGGGCTAGTGGAGGGTGTCCCTGCCCGTGGCAGGGGGGTTGGAACTGGATGATCTTTAAGGTCTCTTACAACCAAAACCATTCTGTGATTCTAGGATCTGAGGCAATGGCTAATTAAGTGTGATTCTTTCACATTAGCTGCACATATCTTTTTTTATGTGACAGAATCTCTTTAAAAATATTTCTTCCTCCTAGATATTGATACTCAACTTAAAAAGATCTGTCATTTGGAATGTTTGGTCCTAACTCTCACCACACACAAAATTGTTTCTAATGAATGGTCATGACACTACATTAATTTTATTCCTGGAAATGTATTATATTACTAAAATAATTAGTAAAATTGTCACATCTCATGAGAAGAAAAGCACTAGTTTAATCAACCGTTAATCTGACAACAAACTGTAGATTATTCTCAAACTCTAATGAACTGCAGTAATATATAACAAAGCTCATATTTCCATAACATAAACTCCTCGTAGGGACACATTAAATATTTTCACCCTTTATTTTTACTACAGATATGAGAAAAATGTGTAGAATTAGTGGAAAATAATTTTTTCCTCATTTCTGCAAAGGTTTCAGTTACCATCACTACCTTTGCATACAATTATTAAAAAACAAACAAGTAAAACCTTCTGCATAAAGAGTAGGTAAAATCTTCGCTGCACTACATAATACATTTTGAATAGCTTTCCAAAGGGGGAAAACTGGCTTCAAAAGAGATCACTGAAGAAGGCTGAAGAAGTGGCTAGAAGGAAAAGGTACTGCATGCAGAACATCTCATCACTGTCAAACTGATATGAATGTGTTCAGTTTGCGTAACAGCTGATTCTTTACCCAGCAATAGCTTCTTTGACGGACAGGTTAATGTTCAGCCTGGTAATGTACTTCTTTCCAAACATAATGCCTACAAGACTGTTAACTCTGTTAGTTAATAATGTCTCCAAAGAACTGATTGTGAGAAGGTATAACCTTATGGCATTTGGCAGATTGAACTTCCCATTTAAGAGGCTGCAGTAATTCAGTAACATTTTTAACTTTTCTCTATTGTTCTTTATATCTGACAAGGGTAAAGACTGACATTTTAATAGTTGCTTTGGAATTAAGGAGAAAACCCTTCTGACGTGCCCATGCTTTTCACTGCAGATGAAGCTAAAAACAGGTGAAAGGCTCCACCTTCAGCAGATGGTTAGACCGACCTCAGCTGAAGGACTCAAGTTGTCCTTGGTAGAGAGCTCAGCTGAAGTGGACAGAAAATACCCTTGGAGAAAGCAACTCTGCAAGCGTTGCGAGAAACATCACAAGGAAACATCAAAGAAACTTCAAACCTACAAATCATCAGTATATTTGACTGATCTACAAATCCAAGATTTTGCTTGAGCTGACTACCAACCTCTCCAAGACAGTAATTTTCCCTTGGGCTAGAAAAGTACTATAAAATTTAGACTCTGAACACACTTCAAGTCCAGTTTTGCATACAGTAATTCAACTTCAGAAAGTTAATCTGTAATCATATGTAGTATTTTGGACAGTGTAATAAGGAAGGGAAAACATTCTCCCTTTCAAGTACGTCTCATCCCAGGACAATGAGGCTCAAATTTCTTGAACAAGTTACCAATCTAAACACATCTAGCCCGAGGACAATACCAAACTATGGGGTAAGAAGGGTTCCCATCTGTCTGTGCAGGAAAAGAAGTCTCAGAGCTCCAGTACCAAACGGCTGCTCTCCAGGTCTACGACACCTTCAGCTTAGAGGGAAAAATACACCAAACAGTAACACTTCAAACCTGCCAACAGTATAGACCTGTAACACATCAGAAAAGAGTTTGGACCTGCATTAAACCACCAACATAAAGTGTTTCAAAAAAACCCTGAGCATACACAATATCTGAAATGAACAACAGGCTTACTCAGGAAGAACCCAAATACTCCAGGTCCTTCTAAATCATGAAAATCCCTGAAGTTTGGTCAATCTGTTTGCAGTAATAACTTGGCTCCCATACTACACTGCATTCTCACGGTACTTTATCTAGCTTGGTCCTTGTGCTTTTGCTATTGCTTTCTCTTTAAATGAAGGTCTAAGAAATCTGTTGAACACTTATGATTTGTTTAAAATCAAGTCCTACTTTATGAGTGACTCTCATGAGCATTTTAATCTCGCAGGATTCAGACCAATAGTACACTTCAAGCCTCTTCCACAAGTAGAAGACTTTCAAACATGGAAAGTGATTCCTAACACGCCTGGCCAAGAAAACAGTAACAGCTACTTCTGTGATGAGTAATTAAGCACTAACCAAAGTAATAAACAGAGTAATAAATAAGAGAAATAATAACAAAAGAAAACAGTGTTGATGATGATAATAATAGTGATGAGACTTCCTACAGGAAGGATACAAAGAATTGTGCAAAAAGAAATCAGAATTTCTCAAGATCTTCATTTATTTATTTCTCACTAAAAACCTATTTTTCTGCAGCAACATACTGAGCTTTGGCAAAATACTCACATACTCTAATTTTCCAAGTTAAACAGAGGTGGGACTGGGAATACATGTGTGAGAAACGTCTAAGGGCAAAAATGTCTCTACTATATCCAGGCTTGGGATCTAAAGAGAGTACTCAGATCTGTCAAGATTACTGGAGCAGACCACCACATTCTGATGAGACTCCTGGGCGCAGAACTGCACTCTGCTTGTGAAGGATTATTTTCATTTCTTTGACACACACGATCTACACCTCTAGGTAATTTTTTTTCAGTAGTGCTTCCTCATGATTCTATGTTTAAGATAGCAATTATTTATGTAGAGAACAAAGTACTTCCTGCTGCATAGGAACTATCAAATTTTACAAAGTTCTGGGGGATTCTTCAGGATGAAAAGCAGATTCAGTGCAAGCTATTGTTATTCTGTGCACCCCCTGATAAATAACTTTTGTTTAGTCACCATTAGCAACAAAACCCACCATGTTCATAAAAAATATCAGCAACTAGAAGAAAGACACGAAAGAGGACTTTGTGCTAAGCTGTTTGTTGAATAAGAATAATTTATAGAGACAGCAGCTATGTATTTGTGTATTGCAAAACTCAGGAGCATAACAGGTGATACACAAGAATGGTACATCAGAGGAGACTTGAATCTTTAATCATAGAGCCAAGCAAACCAGCATAACACAGTTTTTATTCTGAATGTACTAACAGCATGCAACCTGCAGATATTAAAAATAAACAAACAAACATAAGGGTTTATTATAGCCATCTAATTCTTAGAAGAGAACACCCAATTTGTATAAATAAAAAAAATGTCTCATCAAAACAAAAATATAATTCCCAAATACAGATAGTGGTATCTCCTCTCCATCAGAAATTTCACTGAAATATTATGAAGTGAAAAAGAATAAGAAAATCTATAATAGCAATAATCATCTAGAAAAGTAGATCAACATAAGAATCATCAGAAACATTAAAAGATTCATGTAGACTTTTTGCAGTAAGCAAACACTATTTTACATAATTTAAAACACGTTCTAAAATTGGTATTTTATTCCCACTCTCACAGCAAGGCTCTGACAAACAGTTCTTGCTGTCAGTTATAGATTGTCCTAAATACCTTTCCTGAAAATTACATTAAATGTGTTGAAAAGAAACAAAACTCTCTTGAAAGTTCTATTCCAACTTTAAGCAATGACTGAAAAGGGCAGGCATTTTCCAGACCTTGTCATTTTTGAATAGTCTAACTTGGGAAGCAAGAAAACTCAAAATCCATAATTTTTATCCAACAGCAAAAGAAGCAGAAAGACCTATGCTTTCACACACGAAATCAAACTGTGACCTCCTCACCACGAGGTACTGAGAGTACTGAAAGTTTACCCAGTTAAATCCGTTGAGGGGTAAATAGAAAGACATCAGGTGGTTCAGAGAGCCCATAAGTTGGCAGGCTTGTCGATATGGGGAGAGCACTCAAGGGAATCAGCACTGCATAAAACGCTCCTTTCGGCTTGTTTTCATGTTCAGGACCAACCTGAGAAGGTACAGATCTCGAGTCTTCCTCAGCCAGATTGTTCCTAGGACTAATCCCCCTGCTTTTAGGAGGATTTACAAGAGAGGAGGAAGACTCTGGAAGAGCCATGTAACACCACATATACATTCTGAAGAAAATTTAAAAAGTTCTGAGTTTTTTCACCTTATCAATGCTAATAGGACAGGAATTCCACCGCATAATAAATAACTGAGTCTTACAAACATTAGCTACTCTGAAACAGGTAGTAATCCCTCTCTGTTGTACAGTGCTGCAGGAAAACATGCACGAAATAATATCACAAAAGATTATAAACACTGCGGTTTTAACTTAGTGGTACTGATTAGTTCAGAAAAAATAACATATTAGAAAGCTGACTGCTACTTAAAAAATGAGTTTAAACATGACAGCTCTGTGAAGCTGCCACGATTGCAGAAGGGAACGACTCGGTCCTGGTGAGACCAGTTTTCAGTTATGCTGGACTAGGTCATATTTTCTATGAGGTTTAGGCACAATTTGATTTTCCATATGCTTCCAACTAAAGCATCCCTGGATATAAGTCACAACGAACCAATTTTCTACATAGTTCTTGGTTTCTGGAAACAATGCAGAAAAATGATGATTCAGAGGAAATCAAAACATCAGCTTTAGGTTATAAAACTCTTACAAAATGCAGGATGGATTTTTTTCCCCTATGTCTGCATTGCAGAGGAATCCAAAAGCATCAGATTTTAAGGCCTTTGGAAAGACTTTTTGAAATATCAGTTACTGGCTGCTACTAAAGGGATGATACCAGACTGATGAACCACTAGTTCGACTGGGCATGGCAAGTCCTGTGTTCCTTTGATGTGGAAGCAAAGTGCATTGCTGACACACATGCACACAGATTCTCTCGGGGTTTCTTCTCCCATCACTGGACAAGGTGTTTAAGTGATAACTCGTTAACACTTATATGAGCTCTATGTGTAAATCCTCCGCAACACTGATGGAAAAAGCAGAAGTACTTTGCAAATATTTTATCTAAAGCCTTGACACCACAAGGACTAGTCCCTTCTATGGAAGAGTACTGTTAAAGACTTCAAATTATTTTATCACTTCTTCAGTTTGTCAAGAAATAAATGTTTTTTTTAAATTGTTCTCTTCAAGAGCATATGGCTTTGGGTGAAAAGGTTTCATGCTTCCTTGATTTTCAGGAATACAATTTTTCTTCTGGTCTGCACGAAATGTAACGCAACAGAACAGAACATTATTTATTTCTAACTGCTGTTGCCCAAATACACAAAAAAGAGACAGAAGACTTAATTGATGAAATATACTAAGTAGAAAATTCATGGATTTTCAGAGAGTTTAACAACAGTGTTATTCTACTACAGCAAGAAAAAAAGCAAACTGAAAAATACAAAAATTCAACAAAAACCTCAAACAACTCCAAAACAGAGTGAAGTATTTATATACAAATTGTTGACTGGAAAAAGCCTAAGTGGTGGACTTTCATTTTCTAAAGGCTGAAAATCAATCTCAAGGAATTAAAAACTAAGTTCAGCCTTGCATCATATTACGTTTATAGCAGAATCTTCCAATATGGTCTGTGCGTGTCAAGTACAATAAAAAAAGCCCCAGATTTAATGTCCACATCTCCTGTTCAAAACTTGCAACTCAAGCAAGCAATCGTCACGTCTTCTGTCAGGTGCTATTTTCATCAAGTTGCTTTTTGTGTTTAAATTTGAAAATCCTTTCAAACTAATCCCATCCTAGTCAGTAAATCCAGCCACTCCTGTGGCAAGACAAGTCTTTATTACCTAGCTCTGAACATCGGAAGCTGAACTGCTGCAGAGCAACCGCTAATAACCTCATTATCCACTGGGGCCATGCAGATGGTATGGCACAGAATCTGCACAAGGGAAGCTTGGAATTAGTTACGAGGTTTTAAAATTGGTGTCCTACAAAGCAAAAATTCAAACAAATTAATGAAATACTCAAATTAGCATAAATGGATGCAAGTTTGCCTTATTTATTTTTGTACTTTAGCATGACTGAAACAGAGGAGAAGAAATGCTGAAATTAATTATAAATTCCCATGAGTCACTGACTTTCAGGCGAATGAAGGCTCAGCATGGAGACCAGACCAGCCAATAATTTATTGTCCCAGATCAGACACTGCAAAACCATGTTAAATTCACCCATTATTTGTTCCGTTACCTGCCACAGGATACAAAATTCACTTTACGACTCTATTTACTGACTTTCTTTCTCACATTAACTATCCAGAAGGCTTGTGTACAACCACGCTAAGGCACGTTCTAAGTTGGTCGGTGCAACCTCTGTCTTCCCTCATTCCAACATACGCAACACATTAACCACCCTTCAGTGAATTACGGAGAGGGACAAAGCCACACCCCGGTGAGGAGAGCCGATGGGACTCACCCATTATCCTGCTCAGAGCCACGTTCCTTGTGGGCGACTCGCTGAGACCTTCGATCCCACCGTAGAGGGAGTGGGAAATCCTCCGTTCCCGGTCATCCAGCAGCGTCTCTATGGGCAGCTCAGGCCCAGAGGGGCTCCCAGGTGACTCCAGCTGCACAGAGAGAGGAAAATTAGTGCCCGGGGTCCATTTCGGGGCATGGGGGAACTGTAACAACTTGCCTAAGGCCCGGACCTGTCTGGGCACCAAATGAGCTAGAACTTCTCACCCTGGAAAAACATAATGTGCAATGACAGCTCCGCTTAATGACCAACTTTCTGATCCACTTTACACTGCACCTCCCGTGGTGCTCTGTCAAATTCCAAATCCTTCAGGAGAAAATTGGTGAAAAAAAGCCACTGCATTTTGGTGTCTCTTTGTTGGACAGTTTTTTAAACAGACAGTTTTGGCTTTTTTCGACAGTATCGGGCAGACAGCGGAGCCATCGTTCCCACACTGACAGCCTGTCAGAACAAGGCCCGTCAGGAGCGGGAAGCACGAACTCCACTTGGAATTGGGCCTCTGGTGCTTTCTGAAGTGCTGCCATTTGCTTTCAAATGTAACCGTCACGGAAACCCCCAGGAAACCCCACCACACAGATTAGCAACCGATACACAAACACTCATTTTGCAGGAAAGGAAAAAAATAAGTTGGGCTTCACATTAACTTTTATTTTTTTTAATTTATGATGAGTTCTTTGCTCTGCCTTTCCCGGCCGCAGGGTGCAGAGGCCTCGCGGACTCTGTTCAGTCTAGAAGCTTTCCTGATCCTTGGCACTGCCGCAGCACCCAGGCAGAGCCACAAAAACCAGAACTGGTAAAATCTGAGGTGCCCCCCCCAAGCCGGGTCCCAGCCCACCACGGCTCCAGGCAGACCTCCCCAGGGCATTACGAGGCAGATGAAGTAGGTGGTGGAAGAAGCGACGGAGATGGGCTGCTCGGCCACATGCACAGAGAAGATTGCGCACACGGCCACCCCCCTGCCCCAGCTGCCTTCCATCAGAAGGCTCCCGGAGCAACTTCCCAGCTCAGCCCTTGTTTGCAGAAGCTGGCCATTCCTTGTTTTCCTGCCTATGCCTCTCAGATTTTTCAAAGAGAGGAAAAAGCCTAGTTTTCCTCAGTGGGCCCCACAGAATCAGAGCTCAAAGAAAAGCAGCACCTGTGCAAGGCGAAGAAAGAAAACACTCTGGTATCGTCTAGCTGGGCTCAGCCACAGGCAACTCCACTGCCAAGGCAGCCCCGGGAGCCAGGAGGACAAGCACCTGCGCGCTCACCGGTCAGTTGGGATGCCCAATTTGTCAGCACCCAGTTGCTTACTGCAGAGATAAGAGACAACATTGTCACCCGGGCCTTGAACCATCCAGCCTTCCTGCCCCTAAAGCTCCTGGTTCAGCTGAGCTGCAGCACCCTGCCGGTACTCAGCAATGCTGCCGAAGGAGCTTTGCCAAGACCATTAAACTCACCTAAACACTGTGAACTGAATCCAGCTCTATTAAAAAAAAATATAAAAATATTAAAAAATGGATGCATTTTGCAGGGTAACTATGAACTGACACATCAAAGTGCTAGCTGTTCTCACCCACACACCTCTTCACATTGAAGCGTATAGTTAAATCTCAGGAACAACGTCCTTACACAAATCCCACAGTATATACTCTCTATACATTGAAATACAGCAGGGAACAGAAAGTGCAAGATATTGAGCACACTGCAAACTCTCTGAAGCCACTGGGAACCAGGAATGCTTATTCCACAGGACTGGTCTCCCAACGAGCACAAGAAGAGCAGTTCATAGTTTCAGGAATTACAATAACAAGCAACTTGTTTGTTGGTTGTTTTTTCTTTAAACAGCTGCCCATTATTAATCACTCCACCCGCAATCCCCAAATGACTAAAAATCTGCTTCAAGGGCTACAAAGCACTCAGCGGCAGTCTCCACAGCAGAGGCTTTGAAGTCAGCCTGATGGACTAACAACTTCTGACATTTGGGCGCTGGCACACCGCCCAGTACAAGGAGGGGTGGAGGTTTGCAAAACACCGCGTTACAAAGTCGAGGAGACCACGATCGGGAGGTCTCAGAGCCTGCAAAAATTATTATTTCTGTTCAAAGCCATCATCTGTTTAATATAAATGAGATATTTAATGAAGTTCCAAATTGTAGACTTATCTCTCCCAGTTTGATAAGCACTGGGGAGATTTACTGCATCGGAGGGTCAACACAATTACAATTGGAGGCACGTCAAGCTGCAGGAGAATAATAAACTTGTGATGCAAGTGAATTAGACTCAGTAAGGTTTAAATTGTGAAATGAGGATTTGTTTTATTAGTTTTTTTAAATTGCAGATTACAACTGACAGCTCTACTGAAAAGTAAATTAAACAATATTTGTAGCCCCTGTTATAAAGGAATCTAAGGCAAATTCAAAAGAATAGAAACATTAAATTCTGAAACACTGTAAGAAAAAAAAAAAAAGCACAGCAACACTGGACTGCTTGAGAGCTCAAACTTGCATGATAAAGGCATTAAATGATGAACTAACCTTTATTTCACTGCCTTTAAATAAGGTGTGAAAATATCAAAGTGCTTTGGGATTTATTCTCCCAGTGCTATATTGATGACTTTATGTAACAAGTGTCCAGCTTTCAGTGAGCCATATCGCACAGTCCTTCTTCATGTGACAAGCCATCAACTTTCAAACTCATTTGTAGTGAGGTGTCAAGAGATTTTCAGAAAGATACTGACAAGAAAGCTCTGAATCAGAGAAATACATAGAAATTCACTCCCAGTAACGCAGTAAAGTACAGAGTAAATAAAAACCAGCAGGAGCGTTGCATTTAGATGGCCATGTTTTGTAAAGTGAATCATGTATTTTATAATTTTCATGGGGAAAACTATTTCCATTTCTAATTAGCATCTCAAAAGACAGCCAACTACACAAATATTTTACAAAAGATGCAATGTCTTTTATAAAATAGACAACATTGGACAGGAACTACACAACTAGCTTTCACAAAAAAAAATTTATTTTCCTTACATTGTTAACAAAAAGTTTGTGTAAGAAAAAATACATTGAATTTGGAACCAGTGCTGTGGGCAAGACAAAGAGACCAACAGTCCAAAGCAAGATTGCAGTTCGAAAAAAACCTTGTTTGTCCTGATGCATTTCTAACAAAGAGCTTGAATGACATATTCCAGTTCCTTCCCTTAGCCGATACCAGTGCTATGCAGTATAATGTAATTTGATTAACTGATAAAAGCAGGTAATATAAACAAAGATGTATGAACCCCGACCTTCATTAAAGGCCTGACAATGCAAGTAAGCTAGGCAGCAACTGGCCCCTGTACTGGTTAGGAACAGCTAGCTGGCCCTAGCGGGAGCACTTCTTGGTGTGACAGTTCAGAGTGACGGACAGGTTGAGGTCGGATGGAAACACTGGAGACAATCTAGTCCAACCTCTCCCTCGAAGCAAGGTCAGCAAGAGCAGGTTCCCAGTGCCTTGCCCAGTTGGGTTTCAAATACATCCAAGGACAAAGACTCCAAAACCTCTCTGGGCAACCTGTGCCAGTGGTTGACCATGCTGTCAGAACATAATTTTTTCCTTACATTTAAAGAAATTTCTTGTATTTCAGTTTGTGCCTGTTGCTTCTTGTCCTGGCATTGGGCAGCCCTGAGGAGAGTCTGCATTGGTCTTAATTCTCCCCATCACGTATTTATAGACACTGGTAAGATCCCCCTGAGCTTTTTCTTTTCCACGCTGAAAAGAGTTCCCTTTCTGGGTCCTAGCACTGATCCATAATAAATGATCATATTCATAAAAATGCAATAAAACTTCACATGCTACAGATGGCCTGTAGCTCCTTTTCTCTCCATTCTCTTAAAATAAAAATAGAAACAAAACAAAATTTATTTTTTTTTTTAAATAAAAAAGGTCTCTACCCTGCTGGCCCTTTGTCATTCAGATAAGAACCAGCTGTTTGCTAAAGCACTGTCTGTACTAACCAGTGCAGCTGCCGCTTATCTAGATGATATAAGGACAACTAATGCGGTCCTTTTTACTTAAACACCACCATCCATCCTATCTGAAGTTATGCACATAAATATGAAAAAAAGTTTATGCACAAGAACACTGCCAAAATATTCAAAGCATAAACAAACTTTTTTTTAAAAAAAAAAGAAACAGCAATCAGACTCCCTTTTTCCTTCAGAAAGTAAATTATCCAAATACTGGCATGTAAGCATTGTGGATTTTAAAGAAGTCAGTATACAAATCTGCTATACATTACACGTCATGCAGCGTACTGAAACTCTGACACACAGAATTATTCTCCAGGCTTTTTCCTTTCTATCTGTGTACTGTGGCTGAGATGTCCAAAATGCTTCAATTTCCTTTTACAATACTACTAGCAATATTAAATATGGTTTTCTTTGTTACCACCCAAATTGGGATCCTGCTTTAGGGACAGACTTTGCAAGATGTGAAAACGTAGGTAACCGCCAGTACAAGGGTCAGTTCTGACTTCATGCACAATCATGGGCTAGTAAAAGTACAACGGGTGCCATGTTTCTAAGAAATACTGCATTCTTGTTCTGACAATGTTAGAAGGCAAGCAGAAGACAAAACTGCTCTCAGAACGCTGCGAGGGAACCAGCACAGCGTTGCAAAAGGTAGGTAGGTGGTAGGAGCGGAAGAAAAGCAGGTAGAAACGCAAAACAGAAGACACTATGATAATACAAAATACAAAACCATACTTTCCAAACAATTATCTTTTAAAAATATTTCTTGAGTTGTTTACTGTTTGAAATTTGCATAAGTACACTGGAAGTCATGCACAGGCCTAACGGCAGACTGTTAACGAGTACTGTATCAGAAGCTCAGGTAAAATGTGCCACAATTAAAACAATAAAAACAACGATATGGCCAAAGAAATCAAGAGAAAGAAGGAAGAATTTAAGCAGCACCCTTCAGAGGATGCTCAGAATGTAAAATGTTCACTAAGGACATCAGTGCCAGGAAGGTACACAGGGAATCAGTCAGACCACTTGATGGCAAGGATGGAAGGGTTACTGAGGGACAAGTCTACAGTAGGGGAGCTCAATGATGTCTTTGCCTCAGTCTTTACCGCTGAAGGTATCGGAGAGTTCCACACCTGACCCCATTCCTTGTAGCAAATAAGGAGAGGAGTAAGATCAGCCAGAAGAAAATACACAGGAGTGTCAGAGCAGATTGGTAGGTGAGAAGTTAATGTGTCACCCAGGTTGGGTGGCATTCTCGCAAAAGCCCTGAAGGACCTCAACCATGAAATCGCATAACTGCTGGCCAAAGCGTTCCACATACTGTGACAAACGGCCATGGTGCCAGAGGACTGCTGGTTGCCTAAACAGACAGAGGCCATCTTGGGAACTACAGGCCAGGCATCTGACACCCTTCCAGATAAAATGGTGGCATTTACAACAAAGAGTAAGATGACTTTGCACGACGGAAATGGGTCTATGGGGAAGGCAGATGTCCATGGGGAAATCCTGCCTCACTGGGACGCTGGAGTTGCACAAGCATGGCAGTGAGCTCTCAGGCAATGTATCGGACACGGCACAGTTGCATTTTCAAAAAGCCTTTACTTAGGCTTCGTATCAAAGATTTTAACTAAAGAAACTAAGTTTTCATGGGACTGGACTAAGTTTTAATTTTCTGGATTGAAACCTGGCTAAAGGATTGGAAACACAGATCAGTCTTCAGGGTGAAAAGTCAGCTGTAGGTTCTCCCACGGATCATGGCTGGGATCAGCCCAGACTCAAAAGCAGCTTTAGCAATCACTGGAAGAAGGGATTGAAAAGTGAAATCACTGTGTTTGGAGAAGACACTAAAGCCTTTTTGATACTTAAATTAACTCCAGAAGGTCGTCACCAAACTAATCTAGAGAGAAAAAAAAAAAAAAAACAACACACACAAACCTGTCATATCAATTTCAAAGTAGGTAAAATGCATGCAGTGAAAAATGATGCTGAATGTTTTATACTTCCACACATACTGGAAAAAAATACATGCTTGCTTGTTTCCTTTCTTTTATAATGAAACCACTCATTTGAAAAATCTCTCTTGCTGATCTGTCTACCAGTCAATTTATTTAAACAGTTGATGAGGTCCTTACATGGTCTGGATTCATGACTGTTTCTCCGCTTCATGGTACGCTGCGTTTTCAACTCAGCAACCAGAGCAAAAATGAACAGAAATGCAGGAAGAAATTTGGGGATCTGCAAATTATTTGCATTTTGGACAGATTTGGCAGGACACTAATTCTGTCAAAAAAAAGGGAGATAGACAGGAAAACCCCTTCAAATCTCCGATTTTGAAGAAAGTGGTGATGCTCTCTCAATGGCAGACAAGTGCTGCCTGTGTAACATGATCAGAGTGCAGACGAGTAATCTGTGCCTCTAACCTGCCCAGGTTGCAGGACTGAAAAGAGCAGGATTCCAAAAGTAACGATTACCTTTATTTTCTTGAATCAGCACATACCGCTGCCAGCTGCACGGGTCTGCCTGACAGTCACGCCTAAGTGCTGCGTATGCACCATGGCCATACAGCCAGCAGCTGTTTGCCCACACAGGCTAATCATGATAATATCACTAATGAACAGAACGTGGTGCAAGGAGCTCCAGTATTTCTCTTCAAGTCTTAGGCTCCACAGTAATTAAAACAACGTCAGTGTTAAGGATGCAAAAAAGCTGATGGCTACATCTTCTGAAAACTGAGGTGTTAAGTAACGGCCATATATAAAGATCAAGTCACTACTATTGCTGTTCTTCCCCATTTTTGCCATTGCCTGCACAACTTTGGAAATGTACCTGAAAGTCTCTCTGTGCTTATAAAGGAAAGTTGAAGAATCAACACACAATGCTGATCACAGAGGGCAATGCTGGAAGTTGAACACACGATTTGAACAGCATATTTAACTTTTTTGAAAGGGGGGAGGGAACCTTAGATACACCCAAACCCCAAACTAAATGTTTTTCTTACACTAACCTAACAGCATCCATCAAATATTCACTGTGCGATTTTGTCTGGAGGGGCTGAGATATTAAAACAAAGCTCAGCCAGGTTTGTAACAGTGCATCTTACAGAATTAAGAATATTACCGTACTCTGTGTAGACGTGCGGCAAACAGGAGAAAAACCCACAGGTGCAGTTTCGGCCTGGAGTTCATTCATAGCTACCACTCACTGCATGCTTATATCAATATTTACTGCAAGATAATTCACACGAAAACCTGGATGGATTATACTCTGTCTCCTGGTGAGCCAATGAAAACCACAACAGCATAAAAATGCTTTTTACCTTCTGGGAAGTTTGTGGTCTCTTTTCAGTCTACAGTTACGTAAAAGCTGATGACGTACATGATCTCCCCACTACCTCTCTGAAGACAAGGTAATACTCTCCTGGTGTTTATGTACATTTTTATTGTTATTATAATTGCTTTGGAGGCTTAGTCTACAACACGAGAACTCTGTGAAGCTGTGTGAGAATAATGCTGGCATGAAAAAGGAGTATCACAGGCCACTTCACAAAGTTTTAAAACTTTTATGCTCAAGTTAAGCAGACTTCAACTTCTGAAGCCTAAGAAAGCTTTCTGCCAAAGCAACAGATCCTCTGCAGCAGATCAGAGGCAACTCTCCCTGCCTCTCTAAACCCAGGACAACAGGGGTTGACCCGTCCTCTCTTCTAGACAGCAACCAAAATAAAAAATGCACATGAAAATTCTGGTCTGAACTGAAACACAGAGAAATGACACTGCAGAACCACGCTGTCAGATCAACTTCTCTCCCCCCCGCCACCCCAATTCTTAGGGCTGATTATGAAAACTAATATTCAAAAGAACAGTATTCATACTACTAACTTTCTTAAAATCCAATTCAAACACAATTTTACAGAAGAAAGAAATCAGTTGAACAGGACCTTTTTTGCTGTTTTTTCTGAGGAACTGGGGTTGTTTAGCCTGGAGAAAATGACCTTATTGCTCTCTACAACCACCTGAAAGAAGGTTGTAGCAAGGTGGGTGTTGGTCTCTTTTCCCAAGGAACAAGTGATAGGAGGAAAAGAAACAGCCTCAAGTTGCGCCAGAGAAGGTTTAGAATGGATATTAGGAAAAATTTCTTCACTGAAGGGATTGTCAAGCACTGGAACAGGCTGCCCAGGGAAGTGGCTGAGTCACCATCCCTGGAGGTATCTAACAGATGTACACCTGTGGTGGATACGGACATGGTTTATTGGTGGATTTGGCAGTGTTAGGTTTACAGTGGGATTCGATGATCTTAAAGGTCTTTTCCAACCTAAATGATTCTGGTTCGATGCTGGTAAAAGGTGTGATTGGTCAAAATAGGGTCTGCCCTTCTGATGCTTTTACTTCTAATCTGTGAGCTCCTGAATTTGCTGCCAGTCATGTCATCTATCTTTTGTTCTAATACTAAAAAATATTTGCTGAGACTGTATACTAGGCTGGTGGCACATACAGGAATATTCTAAGAGCATCTCAGTAATCTACGTTGCTGAATTAAGAGTAATATAGCTGAGACTGCCAGACACGGCCAATATGTGATGCTCCAAGGGACAGTGAATATCACTGCAGTGCTCAGTTGCACAACGCTGCTCACCAGCTGGGCCTCAGTCCACACATCCATTATTCAGGGACTAAGCTGACTGAATATCATACTCATGTACAGTATTAATGCAAGATACATAAATAATATTATCACAGGTTATCAGTATTATAGCAGATTAATAATATCTAAAGTTTAAGTCTGTCTAATTCTTGAACAAGGAACTAGGGTTTAATTGCAAAATGCCACGAAAAAAAATTCTCTCTTCATTTGTCATTTCTTTTAAGTCTGGGCATTGCAAGGCTTTCAGAAAACTAGCTTCATGAATACTGCCAGCTCAGCAGGTAAATAGCTTTATGCCCATGCAAGTTGTGCTTTCATCATATTAAAATATGCAAACAGTATTGACATCGTATTTCTTTTGGATTAATATCATTAAAGCAATAATTCCAGAGAAAAAAATAGTTACAGAAATTATTTTGTAAAGATTATTATAGCAGTAATTGCACAGCATCACTTTGTCAAATCATCACGGCTCATCTCACCAGCTTCTTAAGGAGTTGGGAAAATGCACATAAAGCTGTAAAGCAGGCCCAGGCAGACAGCTCCCTACCCTGCCCCTATACAGATACGTTTCGGTGTATCTAAGTCTGGTTCTAACACCAGGTCTTGCAGCACATGTACTTTAGACTGAGCTGTGCTGGACTTGGCATGTGATTTCCACATAATTTTTGAAAAAATAGTATTAAACACAGAAATAGTCTACAGTATCTCACCCTTTCTACGTAGCTAACTTACATAATGCGTCTGAAATTGGGTAAGAGTAAGAAACAGTCTCCGAAGGACAGTCTGTGATCTCTCGAGTCCAAGTTCATAATTATGGCTTGAATATGACATCACCAAATATAAAAAAGTCAAAATTCCTTCAACGCCAAGTGAGAAACCACGTGCACCCAAGCTGGCTTTCTAGCAGTGCATGGATATATAAATCTGTGCATACGCGTATTAAAGCTGTGTATTAGCAGTTAATCAAGACGAGCTTATCACTTTTAGAGGGGCTAGTGTCTTTTTCAACCATAATTTTATAGTACACTATGGACCAGAATTTTTTAAAGATCAATTTTATGCATAAAAAAAAAAAAGAAACCATTCCTTTTCCCCCTAGGCAGGATCAGCAGGGCTAAACCAATTTGTGCACATCATTTCTGAAGCACGACGCTCAAGAAATAACACTCGCGATAAGACCTCACCAGTGTTAACAAGAATGAAAGAATGACTTTTAGATGTCTTGAGAACAGATGCTTCCTTGACCCGCCATTCAACTGCACCTTATTTAACTCAGTGCATTTCTCCAATTTGTCAAAATCATTTTGAAGTCTAATTCAGTCCTCCACAGCATCTGTGGTCCTTCTCAGTATCATATGCCCACATATTCCTACTATACAGCATTATTTACATTAATCTAGAAGATAAACTACCAGAAATCATGAAAATATTTCGAAACATCAACGCATTAAGACTGCACTGGAGGAGACAGAAGCTGCAAATAGTATCAGAAAAAGAATCACCACTTCACCCTGAATTCAGCATTTCATACTTCCCTGCAATGAAGGCCAAGACACAACATATTTAAAAGCTGAAATAACAGAATTATTTGCATCAAGTTTTGCAGGATCTTTACATGGAACTTTTAATTGCTTAGATAAATTATAATAATGAAATGTAAGAGTTCTACTCTTAATTAAAAATCTGAAAGTGACAAAGAAGCATGTCAGTTAACACTGTCTATAAATGAAAGGTTCAATAGACCTACATAAAAAAAACTCTAAAGAACAAAAATCAAGCGAACAGTGGGATCCAATTACAAAATCAATATAGTTTTATTCACTGTTTCCTGTTCTTCATTGATGAAATACTCAAAAGAAAAACTTTATTGATCAGTAATAAGGTTAGCCTGTCTAACACTGAAATTCAGATCATTTTATAATTCTCTCTTTCTTTAGCTTCTCAAATATTATTCTCCCACTCTCAGAGGAGTCATGACATCGCTTATAAACAAAAATACCTTAGAAGTGAAAATTCTCAGTCCCAATAGCAAAAGTGTATTACCTCATTGCATTTACTTATTCGCCTCGCCACAATAAGCTGAATCATTCCCCTTTTGTTTCCTTCAGTGGACATGGATCTCCTTAAGGTTTCCATAGCATCTTGATTTGTTTTGCCCAATAACGATTCTCCATTTACTGCTATTAGCTGATCATTCACTCGAAGCCTGCCATCCTGGAAAAGGAAAGATTATAGCCACTTACATAAAACATGCACAAAAGAAGGTTAATCTGCTGGAGAGAGGAAATAACCAAAAGAAAAACAAACAGCTATGCTCAGTCCTAATAGTTTATGACCAAATGAACACTGGTACAACAGCTTCCATTGCAGCCACTGTGGGAAATGTCTGTTCCGTTACAGATTTGCACTGCAAGGTATTCCCATATCCTGTTTGCACGAAGAGCACACTAGTTGAACTGTACCAGAGACGGCTCGTATCCTTCCCGAGAAGCTGTAAGGGTTGTTTAAATCCTGGGATGTGCAAACATCTGAATCTGAGTAGAAGTCTAAATGTGACCTCTGATAGCGTAATTGGAAAAAGCTAGTTACGGAGCAACGTCATGCTTTTGAGCCATGGTTATTTTCAAAACAGCCTTATTATGGAAAACTATGGAAGACCAAAGTACCCAGATGTTCCCTCTTACCTTCGATGCTGCTCCACCGTTAATAATGGACTTGACGAAGATTCCTAAATCGGCATGATTTTCTTTTGACCGGTTACCTTTGACGCTCACGCCAAGTCCAGCTGATCCAGAGTCATTCAGTGGAACTTCAAACGTCAGGAATTCCCTGGTGCCATCAGGTGTGAGGACAAGCTCCTCTTCTTCTGCTTTCTGTCAGGAAGATTAGCACGGGATTATAGAAGAGCATTTCTCTTTGGGAGACCTCTTCCCTCCACAGCTATTAGGATTAAAAATCCTTCCTTTTAACTACAATGCCACAACATTTTCCACAGTAATTATTTGAAGAAACATGCACAAATAGTGTATTTTCAATCACCTCCAGCTGTCGACCAGATTCAGAAATATCTTACATTTGTGTTTAACTGCTTCTCTGTCTAGTAAGGGAACTGAATCATGTGTCACTCCTGAGTGTGCCATTAATACCAACTCACACGTGAGCTGCTACCTCACTAGCGAAAAGAGAGCTGTATTAGAAATATGTTCTTACTCGTAAACCTACAGAATTTTTTAAATATCATCATCTACTATGGTAGCTTTGCCATCATGGGGAGAAGCTAAATGCAAGAAAATTTAATTCAAAAATTATTAATTCACCTCATCTTGTTTAAAACTAGCTGTGTTAGGAAAAACAGAAAATTAAGCAGCTGAGATCTGTAACGGCACATCACTCTGCTATTGCCAGGCGTAGCATCAAATCCAGCTCTGAGTGCCAATTTTCTGTCTTTACTGGCTCTGCCCTTCACCTCTGTCCTCTTACCCCCACCTTTAGTTCTTTGCTGCCCTCCACACCCAGTTTCAGCCTGCCTGGAACAATCCAAGGTTTTGAGCACCTGGAATTATAGTCCCAGACCTGCCGGTGTCCCTGGCAAGAAGCTGCTGAGCTCCCTTCCACGTGTACGAAAGCTGTACGTGCACAGGAGACCGGCCTCCGGCTTTGCCTTCTGCCGAGCTTGGGGTCGTGGCAGGCTGGGAGTGGGCAGAGTGGCACTTGTGGGGGCAACAGGCGAAGGCACAGCTCCCACAGAAGAAAACGGCCGGGCCCTGAGCAGCCATGCCTGCATACGAGAGGCTGCTGCTGGAAGGAGAAACGGGAGGGATGAGCTGCCCACCAGCCCTGTCCCTTGCATAGACATCGTCCACTTCTCTGACCATCTTTCGGTTATAACAAAGCAGTTACAACCACTTTTCGTTATGACTTTATCAAGAAAAAAGTCACGCCCTTAAAGGCAATTCTCTGCAGTAAGCTCAGTGCCTGGCCCCCAGAAAGATGCTGATGAACCCAGCTGTGTGGGTTTTTTCTAACCCACATGGAGGAGAAAGAGAATATTCACCAGAAGGTGCACAGGAATGTCCAACAGTCAGAAGTTCTTCTCTGGAAGAATTAATCTGGCCAATTTTTTCAGAACTTTAGAAAACGCATCACCTTCCTTGCTGACACCAATTTTATACCAACTTTTCCCGTGTCACTCTCATCTTATTTGCAAAGCTCGCTCCTATTTTTCTCCTACTCCCACATGCTTGGAGCAGGACAAAGTACACGAGAAGCTAACGTGTGCCTGCTGAGCCGTCCCTGTTTCTGAGGAAATGCAAAGCTCACAGGCTCTTCTGAAATCCAAACACAGACTACGGCAAAGATGGATGTGAAAACCATGTGGAGTACAGCAGACAGAGATGCTCCATTTGGGCACAAGCATGCTAGTTGTGTCACCATTGACCTAGAAATGCGATGCGAAAATGTCATATGGGAAGGCAGTCAGACTGCTGAGAAAACCAGAACAGTTGAGGGAAGAAAAACAGGAGCTCTATCTTTTCCCACTTGGTTAAAAGCATGAACCTTAATGTGTTCACCACCCCCTTCCCTCCATTAGACACTATTTGCTTGTCTCTAACCTTTTTTTTTAATAAATAACAAAACATAATACTTCTTCATTTGGGAGGGGCATGGTTTAGTGGGTTGGGTGGTGTCGGGTTGACAGTTGGACTTGATGATCCTTGAAGTCTTTTCCAACCTTAATGATTCTATGATTCTATCAATTAAAAAAAATATTAACACCCCCTATCCAAGTGCCATAGCTTAGCTGGCTCACTTATATATCCCATTATCCAAATACATCTCTTGGCCACGCAAACCAGCATGATCTGTGCTAACTGTCAGGAATGGAAAGGTGCACTGTGTCCATGGAAAAAATACTGGATCTAAAAAATACTTCCCAAATTTTAGGAAAATTACAACCCTGATTTTCCTGTTTGGGTCACAAAAGCACTAGTTACAGCCTACATTTAAGGTGCATCTTTTGTCAGGTGGCTGCAGAATAAAATAATCTCAGACAGATGCACATTATCTTTTAGTTTCCGTAACACTGATGACTTTCATATTTCTTAATAAGCAGTAGTAGGAATAAACGCTTGAGAGCCAAAATGGAGATAAAGCCAAAGTAGGACGCCCGGGTTACCCAAAGAAGCACAGAAGATTACTGGATTTTTCTTTACTACTGTTATCAGAAATTTACAATCAATCCCCCCTCCCCCCAATATTTTCTAATGTTCTAAAAAAATCTGCCAGGACTTCAGCCACCGCAATCGCCCTTCCAGGGCAGAGAACTAAACTGCTTCCCTGCACAGTCGGTCGGGTGCACTTCTGTATGCCAAAGGGTCAACTGCAGAGACCATCCCCGAGGACCTGGCTAATGGCCTCCACCCTAGAGACCAAAGAGCTCTATTATCAGCTTAGCACTATGCTTAATGTGAGGCTTCTGCTTGCTTGCGTTCTCCAGTCTTGAATAAGGAAACAAGCTAGTATCAGGCTACAGACACCTGAGTGTGCAGGTGAAACTTAAGGGCTAAACCTGGAGCAAACTACCGCTTAGCAGCTGTGCATGAGTGACGAGATCATGCTCACCAGCCTCAGCACTGGAACAGAAGGATTGAAGAGAAAACTGCTCGACTCATCCCAAGAGAAAATTGTTATTACCAGGCTACAGCTAAGAGGCTTTAGGGACTTCACTGGGTATCCACAGCTTTTTTTCAACTAAGCCAGCTTGTTTCACCACCGTACCTGTGCTTGCAATTTTAGAGACATAAGAACCCTCTCGCCCTCTAGAATCTGTGTCACCTGTCAGTACCATGTGCTCGAATATAGATTTTAAAAAGACAAAACAAGAGAGAGCGCAAACATTTATTTTTGATACCCCACAAATTGTTCTGGGAATAGGAGAAAAATGTGGCTTTCCAGAATAACTGAACCATTAAGATTCACACACGACGGATATGAAAGTACCGACTAACATTTTTGCCACAACATGGTACCAAAGAAACTCTTACTACATGTGACACGAATACAGCCTCATACATACAAACCTTGGAACAGAACCATATAGTGATCAGAAACCTCTAAGCAAGTCATAAAGGAGCCATTCTCAGAGAAAAAAGCAGGAAGATTTTAGTTTCATACCATAATATTCTGAACCAAAATTGTAAAAACAAACAAAAAACCCAACAAAACCTCAGACTGGCTGAATCCTTTGTTCCCCAAAGCCCTTTAGAGCCCAGAAACATTCCATGTACAGCAACTCTCCTCAATCAGTTCAGTATCAGCTATCACAAAAAAGTAAAATTTGAACTGAAATTGTGTTGAACATTAAGTATTGAAATTTAACAAACCACGGAAGTTCTCTAATAAACCCATGAGACATGGATTTAAAAGGCACAAAAGTCTAAAATGCAGCATTTAAAAATTTCAGCTGAGAACACAGCACATCCTAATTGCAGTAACTTCCATTTGATCTTGTTACACTCTAAATTAACAGCTTCCTACGTCAATCAAACACCTGAACACTATTTTCATGATTAGTTGATCTGTGGGAGAAATCTATTCCTCCATATACTTTGACAGGCCAGCAGTAAACACGAAAGCAAAATTATGTACTGTGAACCCTGAACAACAAAATGCAACTCCCTGAAGAATTTTCACACACTATGTCCAAAACAATTAACAGCAGAACAATATTCTGTTCAGACAGAGTCTGTTGAGGAAAAGGTCATCTGAAATGACTTCAGCTGGATGAATGAAGCTGCTCAAGTATGTAATTTGCAATAAAAATTCGATCGGTGATAAAATATGTAGGTGACTGGTTTTTTTCTTCAAATTCATACTTAGCATCAATTTATGCTAAATAACATTTAAGATAAGTTTTTCACTTTTTAAATACAACATAAACATATCATAAAGTTAAACTTCCTGACTAGAGCAAACTTACAGCTGTGCTTCAGTACATACAGAGATTTTAAAAAGCCATCTGATAAACAGGAGGGAAATTATTTTTCTCTTGTACATAACGTTGGTTTCTGATCTGATCATAAAACCTGATTTCATTTTTAAAACAACACTAAAATGGAACTTGACACTGAAAGTGCAACAAGTCTATTTCATCATGTTAGCAACAGCACCTCCTCCTTATCCCTTTATGTTTTAAATACTATGAAGAAATTTCTTGCTTGGGACTTCTTCCCTTTATAAAATCTCATCAGGGTCCCGCTGGTGTGTAAGCAGCATGATATGGGTGAAAAAAGAAACCTAACAGCAAAGCGAAACCTCCTCCCACCTAACAGGGGAAGCAATTTTCAATCAAGCTGGGACAAGTTTCTCAAGTGGCTCGCTGCAGCTACAAATCCGGCTGCATTCTCTCCAGCGAAGTTCATTCTCCTGCAAGCTCAGACACGCTGTCTTCTCAGCAGCTGCTAAGTCACTGAAACCTGTCTGCGAGTTACTTTGTGA
Source organism: Pterocles orientalis (assembly GCA_011057875.1). NCBI lineage: Eukaryota > Metazoa > Chordata > Aves > Pterocliformes > Pteroclidae > Pterocles > Pterocles orientalis. Next base: position 195,316 of record WKFP01014299.1, read on the forward strand.
TCACGTACAGAGAAAAGAAATAAGTTAATCATGGGACTCTCGGCAAAAATCCAATGCACTCCTGTTTTCTTTCACAAAAGCAAATTAAGCAGCTCTGTATCCCCACTCCTAAATGCAACCTGTATTTCCAAGTTACATATACAACACACATGAAAATATTTACGGGGCTCTTGCATGCGCACACGTGCATGTCCGCATACAAACACACCCTTCTTACACGATGATGAAACTCCCATACACGTAACTATAGCACAAGCCCTATTAACACCTCCAATGACCCCACCGACAATATTCACCTTACCTGCCCTCAGGCGCTGCTGTGTGCAGCCCTCCAACGCCACAGCCCTAAGCCTGGTAGCCTCTGTTTAATTATTATTTCGTTAACCCATCAACCTTTTGCCTCACAAACGCATCTTCTCTGTCTTGAATTTGTCTGGGCTGAAAATCTCAAGTTCTTGAAAGATGAGTCTGAAGTCCCACGGACGTTAAGAGCCCACCAGGTCTAGAAAGTGTGGGCTAGAAAAGTAAAAGGACTGGAATTTGCGAAAGCCCGGGTTTAGTCATTTGGTTCCAATAATGGGGAATTAAAACCTGACAGCCTTTTCCAGGATATTTTCAATCTCAAGAAGATTTTAATATAGAATTTATTATTCTTTCTCACCAGGCACCCAGGATACTAAGAAATCATAACTCCTGTACATTGGGAAACCAATAAAACCTGTCTCGGTATTATGATAACAAAATACAATACAATTCTTATTTTAAAACACGCACAATATGCACGAGAGAGGAGATTTCACCTAGCTGTTGTGCAAAAATACTCTTGACACCAGAGGTGAGTCAGATTGTTTTGTCCTTCAAGTTAGGCGGGTGACATCGCTGTCGTATCAGGCCACCTTCTAAACTGAGACACACCAAAAGGTGACGACCCTCACGTTCATCACACGCCACCACATACACAAACGTAGAACACATAAATCCAGTGGCTCTAAGGAAGCGAAACCGCACCTATGGTCGACAACTGTTTCATGGGAGTGATGTCCAGTACGTATAAAAATGTAAACGTATTACAGCTGGAGGCACTGAAAACAGAGGAACAGAGGTGGCCTGTAGCACATCTCCAGCCCCAGCCAAGACCTCTCCTCAGGAGCGAGCTGATGCGTCCTGCCGTGGGCCAGCATGACAGATAAATACAACTACAGCAGCTCATTCAGACATAAAACTGGACCCCCGGGAGAGAAAAGCCTGCCTACCGATCCAACAGCGACACACGCACTCTAGCCTGGTTTCCTCCTGAAGCACAGCAAGGCCTTTTATCTTTTTTTTTTCTTTTAATCAAACAATCATGCATTGCACTAAAGGTTATAAGGGCATAAGGTGTCTACATACCTAGATATAAAATGACATAGGGCTTAAGCTAACTAAACAACCAAAATTCTTATGCTTGCTTTCTTTTTCTAACTCTTCCTAGGTTAAGTATTTTAATATCTCCCATATGTTGGATAAACGCTAATGAATCTTATTTGCACGTATACACTCAGATTCATTACTCACATTAGCTAAGTTAATATGTCACATCTGGCAAAGACTGCGCTCTTGCTCAAATCAAACAGCAGCTGCTAAATATCAAAAACTACATTTGAATTCTGAGATTTCATGGGAAATGTGGTCTGCTTTAATTTTAATCCCATCAAGGAAAAGTTTTTTGCATATTATATGTGGCTCAACTTTGGTACGTATTTACACACAGAAATGCTAGCTCATGAAAACACTGCAAAACAGTCCCGTTGCATTTTCAGTTATGTCCATTTTAGGGATTTAATTTAATATAAAAAAAATGTTCCACAATCAAAAATACATCCAGTTTAATGTTTTTGATGGATTAAAAACTGGTTTAAGAAAAAAAAAAATAAATGTTTTCCAAAGCACAAAAATTCTAGCATGTGATTTTTATTTAGTATGAAAATCAAAGCTTTCCAAAAGCCCATGTTTAAGTGCATCCACATGGTTGTTATTTATCTCTATGAGAAAGACATTGCTTGTCTATGCTAACATTATTCTCCCTAATGCTAACACTCTGATCCGGGCTGTCTAGAAAGTGGTTTAAGCAGCTGGGATTCTACGTTTCAAGCCAACTGATCAGACTGCTGAAAGCATTTTGTTGGTTATGCATCTCAGATCCTCACACAGGGACTAGTCTGCTGCCGCTGCCATGAAGGCTGCACCTCACTCAGGCCAACGCACCCCTGTTCCAAACTGTTCTTCCTGCTTAAACTTTGGGCTCCTGCTTTATGTTCTGAAACAAATCTGTGATTCTAATGTTAACTCCTTTTCTTTACAAGATGCTTATCCTAGAGAAGTGATAACCAAGAGCTTCGACAAAGAGCAGGTGTCTGCTCTGCCAAAGCAACAGCTCTCTGCACTGCTCCGCGTTCAAGTGAAGCTCTGGTGCCCAACACACTGGTGACAAAGCTCCTTAAAAGTCTTCATAGTTCTCTCATTGGCCCACTGGATGTACAAGACCTGAAAAACTAAAGAAACAGAGAGAGAGTGCCTGGGAAAGCCAGACAGAAAAACAAAGCTGAAAGGGAAATAACGCCTTTGTAGAAGCCCGTGGCAGGATACGCCTTCCACATGAGACAGTGCCTGTACAGGGCACCGCGACTGACCTTCCTACTCCTGCTTCTGCTGCAGACCTACAGGCAGCCGAGGCAAACCGCTTCATCCCACTATTTTCCCTGGATTTAAAAGCAAGGAAGGATCAACACCAGGAGTCTAAAGCCAACAGTGCCGTAAAACAAGCTTTGCACACAACCAGGGAGTTTTCAGAGGTTTAAATAGGAATTTAAGCAACAATATGAATTTTGCACTTACCCAAATCAGGACAAGTGTTTGAAAGCACCTGATGACTTGTGCTACCAGGTGACCAAAGAGAGGACCTGGCAGCCCCTTTCTGCCTCACACCCACATCTGTTGTTTGAACTGTAAATGCATCACACAGTTAACTCTTATTATCCGAAACAACACAGGGTTGGTACGTAGGAAATAGTGTAACAACGGTGAACAATGACACGCACACCAGTGCGGCTTCAGGATGACTCTGCGACGGTGGCACTGAGGCAGCCCGGTCACAGAACCTCTGTGGAGGGACACATCCATTGCCTTCCACCAAACTGGCAATGGGCCAGCAAGCGTTACACACACAAGCTTTGAGAAAACGGCTAACGCTGCCCTGCAGCGCTGCACGGAGCCAGCCTGGGTGGTGCCCAGGGACATCACCCGCAGACGACGGAGTCAAAACTCTGAGCCCGAGCGTCAGTCCCTCGCACAGCCTTACACAGACATTTATGTAATTATCACTGAGCGTTCCAGGAATTTCAGACTACTCAAAGAGCATTCATAAACACAGTCACTCAACTGTTGTATTAATTATTCACTAGGAATTAATGTCTCAGCTGTACTCATTAATGCCCCAGAACATGCTGTTCAATACCAGCGCACTCCCTACGGGAAAGGCTGTCAACACAGCAGCATCCTCCAGATTCACCACCTCTTTGTTTCACAGGGCTACTCACTTGTTTCTTATGTCACAACTTTATTAAAAATATAATCTGAAATTACTCAAAATAGCACTAAAAAAAGGTTTTTAAAACATTGCAATCACCCTTGTGCCCCACACCACTAGAAGACAAAAAGGTACAAAAACAGCCGGCACCAGTTACCTGCAGTATTCCTGAACACCACGGAGGAAATAACAGCATCAGCTTAATCATCAGTCAAACCTCTCCTCTTTCGATAAAACCATCCTGTATCTAACGATATCAGCACTGCTGTTGGCATGGGCTGATATCAGTCAATGTATTAGACACGTGGATCACCTGCTGCAGCAATGGAAACTGATGAAGCTCGAAACTGTTGCCCAAATATCACCTGAACAATACAAAGCTGCTGCACAAGCTGAAGTTCTATGCGAGGGCTAAATACGAAGTGGTGGGAACTTAACTTCAGCTTTTGAAAAACAGCTCTGGCTGCATACCCAGTGACTATGTATCTTGAAGTAACACAAAGAGCTTTTCACCACAAGCAAAAACCAAACACGCTCTGGGAACACCACCATCTTACAGCTCAACACTGACAGTGCCTTTTCCCTGAGATTAAGCTCCAAGAGTCTTCCATCCATTAATGAATATAAATTATGTCTTTCTAGGCGTTTGCTAGTCTATCTCTCATATTCATAACATGAAAAGTTGCAAACAAAAACTGTACAAAAATAATTATGCATTCATTCTTAGTCTATGACAAGAACAGCAACTGAACCCAAAAATGCTGATAGGTTTCGCCGTGACATTATCCTCGGATTCCAAAAAACATGGTGATGAAAAATGAAATTTAGATAATAACAGGAGTATCAGATGTTTGAGTTCAGAAGAAAATAAAAAGCAATCTCATTTGCAATTTCTATCAGGGCTGCTAAACATTTATATATTGTTCCAACACACCAACCGCTCTTGTTATGTCACTGTTACGAATCCTGCACTTACTGAAATTCATAACATTCTGCTCACTTACAGCAATTTGACAGAAAAAACAAATGAGAACAGAAAACTGAAGGTTTCCCATGCTGCTGAGTGCAACAATCATGAAATGAAACCCTGAAACCTAACTTTGAATCTCTTTCTAACAACAGACAACACTGCATAAGCTTACTTATATGATAATTATTATTTTTCTAGCATTATGCTTACATGAAAGTTAACTCACCGGTTCTGATTTTAGAAAACAAACAGTGAACGACAATTGTAAAAGCAAAATATTACTGCAATACTATTGACTTTCAAAGAGTATGAGGAAAAATTAATTGGCAGATGTTTTACATAGCATAATTAACAGTTCATTTCAATGCTCTGTAACAAGATTAAGATAATTATGCTTAGAAACAGAAATGTAATAATGATAAATTACCACTTTTCATATTACGGTCAATCTCCTACATTCCAAATAATCACCGCGTTTAGAAATAGGTACATCTGTTCCACATTGCCATCAGCTATACAACGGTACAAACTCGTGGCTGGGCGAAACAATATTTCAACCAAGGTACAGGAGATTTCCTTGCTCCAGGAGTAAACAGAGTGCCTGTTCTGTTCGTCAGCAAAACAGAAGGTAAAAGCAGCAGTGCTGTTTCCACTAGGGCACAGTTATTGGAGAGAACTGAAGATGCATTAGCAATCTCCATTTCTTATGGATAACCGGAGAGCAAAGCTTAAATTCGGCAAGCTTCGCAAGTCACAAAAACTCCACATATGGAAGTTCAAGAACGACAATATGAGAATCTGTATTCTGTGACGGTGCGCAAACGATGAAGTCATACGCTTTCCTATATCGGTAGTAAGAAATTACGCTCTCAAGGCTTTCAGGACACACATAAATTAAGGAAACAAAACCTATTTTTAAAGATTTTCTTTTATTACATCTGTGAAGACTCTAACTACTGCATCCAATTGAACCATTTCAAAGTAACAGTTTAACGAATGCAGCACCTGAGTGTTGATAAGTTATAGACTTCATATTTCGGGGTATTCATATAAATTTTATTTCAGGCCTTCAATTTTCAAGCTTTTTTTTTCTAATTTCAAAGGTATACATTGCTTCTATTTCCTCACAAAGACACAACAACAAAAAAACCCCACAACCATTTTGCCTTCAAACTAAAACTAGACTTTTTTATTTCACCCCCTCTCATTTCTATAGCCTCACTGCTTTCATCATGCTTTTTTTCTTGTTTTTGCTTTGCTTTCTATCAAGTCCTTGACACTTTGAGACTAAAACCTCACAACTAAGAGCACACAGATCAGAGCAGGCACAGAAATAGAAATTGAAAGATTAGAAATCTCAAAGACCTGGAAAGCAGACGAGGAGGAATAAACAGCGATAGAGGCAGAACCAAGGAGAATAAAGGGAAGCAATGAAAAACACTTTCAAAAATAATAATAGTAATAAAGTGTGTGACTGTATTATTAATGTGCACCTGAGGAAAATTAATTCCGTAGAACTGGAGTATCACACTCAACCAAAGCAAAGAACGATTGGAAGTAAGGCAAGTGCAAAAGCATTGTGCGTTATAAATACCCACTGACACCTTTCATGTTTCGTCCATTTTTTATTCCTACCTAGCAGCAGGAAAATTTAAAGAGACCTATTGTTCCTACTATTGATCACTGTTGCTCTGAGCTTTCAAATTAACAGAATATCCTAACCCACAATTAATGCCGAACCCAACATGTTATGCAAAAAAAAGTTTTGTGTTGACCAGCTTTCTAGCTTCATTTCCTCACTAACCAAATACGTCTCCACATGCTTCCCAGTTCGCTTCCTTATTTCCAAGGTTTGCTAGGGTTTTCTGTCCGTTTTTTCAGAAATCCCTAGCTACTCACATACTCGCTGTCCCTCTTGCATAACCCCTAGCTTAACAAGCGACTTTTGTCTCACACAAGGAGAGATCCTTTCCTCTGTGTGTGCGTCTTTCCTCAGATAAAGTCAGGGAGCTGGTCCCAAAAATGGCAGAGAGAGGATTTCACCACGGAATTTGCTACGAAACATTAACTTTGCAGCAGATGAGAAACTGCTTTACACAAACACCTCGCAGGCAATCTGCCTGATCTTAATGAGGTTCTGGGGCAGAATTTCAGCTCCTAAAACCAGGACACTCTTACAAGCCTGCACCCACAAATTGTTTTCAATTGTATTGAATTACAGGCAGAAACACTGTCCTGGGCTTTGATCTTTGATCTCCCTACATATCAGCAGCACGCGTTAAGCAACTATTCAGATAAAAGCATACATGCATCAATGAGATGTACTGAAAAGATACCGCGAGGCGTGTCTGAAACAACGATACACCCGTGACTTGGCAGAGCCCTTATGCAGATGACTTTCAGACTAGAAGGACATCAAAAGTTGGAGGCATAAAAGTGAATATTTCTACATTCAACCCAAACACGCATTTTAACAGTCACATTCCATTGGCCTAAAACATTAATAGTGTCAACCACTGTACCCTCACTGAGATGACCCTGACATCTCTTTACCTAGTCTTGACCTTCTTTTCATCCCAGACACCATCTCACCATCCTGAATCATCTGGAATAGCTTTCTATGTTTTTCAGCAGCTTGTCTAACTAACTTCAAATCCCAGCACAAATCCTCTTAATTTCTCCACACCCTAATGTATTATTTAATTTTGAAATGGGTACCTAATGGAATGGAGCTTCCTGAAGTACATTTTTTAACTAAGATACAGTATACATTTAAGGTAATATTATTGTTATATCTTCTGTTAATATTTCACAAAATAAGCTTTTTATTTTAGAAAAAACTTTTTACACGTATCAGTATATTCTGTATGAAGACTGATGCTGTTCCACTGACTAAAATGAGCACAAACAGCATACAACCTCAATATACAGCCTCCCTGACACATACAAACCTGTTGCAGCCTTCAAAGGGTTAAAGTTGATACTACTTCCCTATAGTTCCTTAAAAATAACTATGAGGATGCAATTGAGACTTAAATTCAAACTGCCTGATTTCTGTGTTTGAGATACAAACCTGAGATACAGGTTTCAGTCACATAGTCATGACTTAAACAATTAGTTTCGACAAGTAACCCAAGCTAACAGTCTACTCTTAGCATTCCAACTTTAGGCCTTTATTTGTGTATAAAAGATGTAATTTCAAATAGCACTTGAATGTACACAATAATTGAATTGTATATCATACTCAAACAGTATCTGCAATTAAAACAAAAAACGCATTTAAAATGTAAAGCTAGAGAGAGCCATCTACAGTATATAAGGTGAAAGGAGGATCTGCGAAACTTTGATGGAGAAGTGCCGTATCAATTTAAAAACATTTGGGAGTCTTCCAGTATGGAAAAGACAAAGCTCTTACCGTTTCCTTTGGAATTTGAGACTGGCTTTGTTCTGCATTCTAAAGGAAGTAAAAAAAATAAATAAGAACATGGCTACATACGACATATACTATCTATCAGCAGGGGGATAAACAAAGAGCTCTAGTTCTGATGTGAATGGTAATGGAAAAATGAAGGGTGCTCACCACACTCCCTGATCCAAATTTGTCTGAACAGGCACTAAACGAGAGGTGAACAAAAACAACCTCCAGCGATCTCAGGCCAGTGCACCTGACTTTATCTGGCTCCGAAGGAGGTGGCTGTCTGGCCAAGGAAGGATCACAGCTGCTTGCACCTTTTTCAGGCTAGTGGAACATTCTGATTCGGGGATGCTCTCCCCTGGCCTTTTCCTGCTGCTTTCAAGGCTCCAAAGAACAACCTCAGCAGTCCAGATGAACCCTTCCAAATATTTTAAACAAGTACCTATTTTTTAAAGCATCCATTCTCATTTGAGCAAGGGATCCCCTTCAGAGTGTGTTTGGATGAACCAGAACTATAGCACCGGATAGCCCAGGACAGGAGAGTCCTTCCAGTCCACCAGAGACGGGACCCTCCTGTACTTTGCATTTCTCACTGGAGTCTCAGTGGACATAAGGCAAGCATACAACTTTGGAAAACCTTTCTACATCCCTCAACCAAGCCTTGAAACGCACGTAAGGAACCTACTGCTCTTCCAAGCACACACCCACCCACATTAAAACCCCTTTCGGCACCCAGGAGCCACCTTGCTGCTGTCTGGACAATCACTTCTGGGCTAACCAGCTATTTCTTTCCATGCAGCCCGGCTAAAACAAAACGCCAGGGTTTGCTGGACTTCTTTGCTTTGGGCTGTTTTGCAGGAGATTCAAATTACCAAGCACAAAAACGTAGCGGCAAAGTAGCAACACAAACAGCCCGTTAGCTTTAACCTGCAGCCACAACCAACGAGAAGAAAACGATGAAAGAGCCAACTACCAGGAAAATACAAAGGACCCACACGTACCAGTGGCAGGTACACGCGGCAGTGGTACGCTCGGCCAGCCAGCCTCTGCTGACACTGAAAGCAAAGCTCAAAAGCTAAACAACTCACGTCAGTCCTTCAGTGGATTCACATACACTAGCAGGCTTCAAGAAAATCCTTCACAGCAACTTTCTTTTGGTTACGCGAGGTAACCACAGCGTTACAGGAGCTCTCCTTAACCAGAGCAATCCTCACCCCTTTCACAGAGGGAGGGGGCAGATAGGGAAGATTTTTAAGAGGAATCTGCCTCACTCTACTAGGACAAGCCCTAATAGATCTGGCACTAGGTACCTCTGAAAGCAATTAAATGGACGGTATTCTGGAGAGGCGTAATTGTTCCTCCAGATCTCACTGGTTAGAAAAGCTGACTCTTGCCAATTTGATTTTATTCCCTGCTCCCACGTTTTACTCATTTTTACCATGATCTGTTGCACTGGATGATGGTTCTTCACCACACACGCACGCCCTAACCTGACCACACAAGCTACAAAGATCCCATATCAACCTCAACAGCCTTAGCCTGACATTCCCATAGTTTTAGGTAAAACTACACATTTTCATAGGTCCTTTCCAGGCAACAACAGCAACATATATCAAAGACGTTAAACTCCACAACGCTCCTGAGAGTTTATCATCTTCATTTTACTTATAAAAAGCCCCAAGGATAAGTAACTTTTGAAAAGTCATTCAACAAGCCATAACCCAAAACATAAAATCTAAACAACTCTTTTATTGGGATTACTATCTGTACGAATGTTGGCAAATATAAAATGGTTTTAACACTGAGTGCTCCTCAGCAAGCCCTGCCCTTTATGGGATGGATAATATCAAATAACGATTTCATGCACACAGTTTCTGAGACACACCTCATTCAGTTAATATTTAAAGCATACAAATGTAGAAAATACGACAGAAATAGGGGAAGGATGCAAAGAAAAATTGTTCCTAAGTGGCCAAAGAAGGTTTGCACGTGAAAAAGACAAACTGACATAATCTCAGAAAATTCCCTTCCTTCCTTCAGTATTAATTTCTCGGGTTTTGTACACAAAGCTAGTAAAAGTCAATGAGAGGATCTGGTTGAAAAGACTTTTTTTTTTTTTAGGATTATTTCTTACCAGAGAAGAAAGAACAGCCCTTACGATGAGTTTTAGTTCCCCAGCAATTCTGCTCCTGCCCTCTGACAGCTGTCAGCAGAGCACACCTAACAGCTCTTCTTTCAAAATGCAAACAAACAAACCCTTATGCAACTGAGGATCGTCCTGCTCATGTACTGTCAGATCCTCACGATATCGTTTGTTCCACTGGAGCAACAGAAAGGCACACCAACCAGTTCAGATCTAATCCCTGACTACGCAGTGCAGAGCCCACCTACTGCCTGACACAGCCACGACGACATCCGGCTTCTCTGTGCTGGTGTTTGCCAAAATAGCTGAGAGTACCCCCTGAGCAGCAGCAGGGAGGCTACTGAGGTTGAACTCACTCAAAGGGGCTGATTCGCTTTTTTAAAACTACATCAAGTATGACTGTTAAACCTCTGCACTGCTCACACCGTATCCTTGCCTACAGTAACGTATCACGTTAAATTATGCATTGTAACTTCTTCATTTTACTAGAGAAATAATTTACACAAAATTAAGACATTTTCTTACTTCTAAGTTTATTTAGAAAACTTGAAAAGCATTTTCATTCACCTTTATGTCAGATAGCAATACTGTGAAAATTACATCACAGGAACTTATAAACAGATTGTTCTCACAGCTCCATTAATAAGGTGGGGCATAATATGATTTCAAATTCTCTTCATTTTACAACAGCTTTCACTTCAGTACCTTAACTCACGTTCCAAGAACATTAAGGTAAAAGTGTTTCATTTGCAGCCTTCCCTGCCACTTTGACTTCCTTGGTTTAATTGTAGTTTTGAAAAGTAAAAGGCTAACGTTAAACATCTTGTAAAAGTCAAACAAAAATTAATTCTCTTTGCATTCAAAATAACACACATCCAACAAAAAATGAAGCAATCTATTGATCATAGTTATATATGTCACCTATATGTGACTATCTTCTCATGATAATGCAGCCAAATAAGTTATTTTTAGAGCTGTATGTAGCTACGGTAACACAAATAATAAATAACTTCAGTAGTTTAATTGAATACAGAACAAAGTAAGACTGCTACATTCACAGTCTACCTTTTCATAACAGAAATTATCTTGAATAATTATCAGAGAAATATCTGTATACACTGTGCAAGTGGAGAAGGTACAGTATGAAGCATTATTTTATTTCCATTTCATGTAAATTCCTCAGAAACATTTTCTGAATTACCCTGCTAAATTAATACCTGCAGGGTTTCTATTCCAGAGAGATTGCATTTATATTCAAAAAAGGCTACGATTTCTTATATATTCCACTTTTTGATAGAAAGGTATTTACATATCCTGTTTTGGCACAATATTATATGCCCTGAAATATTTTAGTGAGCAGGTAGCAGGACAAATAGCAGGCTTTCAAACACAGATTTCTCCATGTGAAAGATATGACATAATCTACTTGGCTGCATGCATCCAAATAAAGTCCATCCAATATCTTCTTCCATAATAAAATTTTCACTCAAAATAAAACTCTCACTTATACATTATCAACAAATATTTAATTCCAATATCAGATCTCAAAGAGAATAAAAAAGCATTCATGTAAAATATTCTAAATAAAGTAAAATGGGTTTTTTCCTTATATTCAGTGCTGGCCTTGCATGTTTACTAGCAGGTGACAAGATAAAATCATTTGTTTATACTCATCTAAATCTCTTAGCTGCTCTCTATTTTACGCACCAGTTCCCTTGGATGGAATGTTTCTTCTTGTCGAAAAATCAGAAGGCTGACGGTGCCTCCCATCTTGGTGCTTCGCAGCAAGGACACAACTTCTTCTTGAGTTTTGCCTGTTAAATCAACTCCATTGACCTGTGACAAAGGAAACATCAGAAACTGGTAAGTCTCCAAAACAGGAAAAACAGTAAAAATTAATATTGAGAAGTCACATGAATCATACGGGACAGTATTAAAAAAACCTCGCAGAAGCAACCTGCTTAGTGGCTCAGTACAGCTTCAGCTTAAACAGAACTGATTAAACGTGTTCTTGGCACACAAATACAATAACAAGCAAGACAGCTACATTTCCCTCCTTTTTAGCAGCAAGAGGGTATACTCCAGTATACTCTAGAGCCAACTAATCCCATCTACCAATATTTTTTACACAAATTTCTGCATAAAAATCCTTTGGCAAAATCAATGTATGATCCCAAACTGGTCTTGTTTCCACGTCTCAGTATTACACATAATTTCTGAATATATCTTGCACAACAAATTGTATCAAAAGTAGAATTTATTTTTTCTGTTCCCCAAACAGCTTTGGGGTAGTTACTCTTTATTTTGCCTTTGTTCAGAGGTGGAACCCCTTGGCCTCCACACACCACTCACCGGGACAGACAGCTGTGGAATACACACGGGTAAACCTCCCACTGTACGAGCTAACTCGAGTACGGGAGACACCAGAGAAAGACTTCTCAGAGTATTCTCAGGCTTGCTTGTTCAGAAACACTTTGGAAATGTGACGTAAATCAGCTAACCGTGTTAAGCAAGGGAGCGCGGTGCTTCAGAGTCAGCAACCCATCTTTTTCCTTCCCCTCACAGGAGACCACAGCTCACACGGGTGAGATGACACCACTGTCGTCTTAAATGCTTCTCAGTCCCCTTCTACCCAAGTCATCTGGGTTGCCCTGAGTTACAGTAACTACAGAAGGCTACCCCACAGCAACCATTGAAGCTGACTTTGCCAAGTTTGCAATCAAGTGAAGTTAGGGCACTGGGAGGCAGTTGGGACTGCCCATTCGGCTCAGGGACGGTAACGAGGAGCTGTGGGTGCTAACATCTCCTATCAGCCCAGCTAGATTTGCAGGAAGATCTCTGCTGTGTGTCTGTCTTAAGAGAAGCTGAATACCCTGGAGGGCATTCTCCCTCCAGGAGGGAAGTGGCCTTGATTTTCCACAGCCACCTTCCTCTCATATCGTGCCTTTCAGTTAATTCATTAAACCTTTCCAGGGTCTCCCACCCCTAGTACCGTCTCCAATAATTTCTTGTCTGTCACTCCATGCTGATTTAATGTGACATATTAGTTAATAATCACTTTGCTTCAACTTATTCCTAAACAGCAATGCAAGACTCTGGCCCTATATACCCATAAGGACACGTAACCTCATCTCTTTGCAGTATGTCTGGGTCAAGCTCTTAGAACAGTTATGCACTGAAAATGCACAGTCCTTAACCTGTGACCTAAAAAAACAAAGCCAAAAAGGAAAAAAACAAACAAAAAAAAAAAGACATGAAGAAGTGGGAAACATTTTCCTATAACATAAACTACTGAGAGCCTTTGGAAGGGAACTAGTGCATGGGCTCATTCCAAAAACTAACCACCAACATGTAACACTTCATCACCTCAATCAATCGGTCTCCAGCTTTTAGTCTCCCATCTTGAATAGCTGCACCTCTCGGAAGGATGTTTTTCACATAAATTGGAGCAGAGCCACCAATTGGGACGTCTCTTGAAGTAATGCTAAACCCCAAGCCTTCTGTACCTGCGTAAAGAATGTAGATTACTTGTTAAAATGAATATTTTATATTACACATTGTTTTTATCCAGCAGAATGTACGTATACCTCATTGATACAATCCATGAAAGTACATATATAAGATATAAGAATTACTGCATGGAAAAAACAGGGAAAAAAGGCACATATAGGAACAGTACAGCTGAAGCACCGAGCTTTGGCACAGGTGGCTCGGCAGGCCCTCCTTGCAACTCGCTGCTCTGAAAATTTCCAAGTCATTGCCATATTTCCAGCTTTCTATTTCAGATGAGCTGAGTGACAAGGAGTCAGAACAAAGCATATCTTATATCCCATCACTATCTCCCCCCTTGTCAATGTGGATCTCATCAGCGATCCTTCCTTTCTCTTTCGCAACTCATCCAGCACAATGTCAGTTGGCCAACACGGCTGGCCACGGGGCTGTGCCAGCTCAGCTATGGACACCGGCGTGTGACAGACTGAACCGGAGCTCAGTGCTCTCATTTCTTCTGCTCCGAGGAACATCAGGATGTTTTCTGTCAACAGCTCCTCTGCCTCGAGGCTCCAGCCCGGCTCTCGCTGGGTTCAACCCCACCTCCCGCCACGCGGGCAGGGAGCGGAGCCAGGCTGCCACTGCCAGGGTCCTGCTGTGCAGCCAGCTAAGACCGACTGAAGCAAAACAGAGGCATTTACAATGACCCGGAGAAATCCAGAGGGGGGTTCAGTCAATATGGCAAAAGAGACTTGATTTCAGACAAATTATGGCCACAACTGGCTACTGAAGTGTACCTTAGCACCCCACTGGCTCTGGGATGAACAAGCCGAGAGGCCAAACAGAAACCTTTCCTGCTATGCAGAAAGCTCATCTGTGATCCTCTCTCTGATGCAATCTCTCCAGTGTTATTAACAACCTCTGAAACTCTACGCTGAACCCCCACTACCCCCAACATTGGACATCAAGTCCATTCAAGGACACTTAATCTAGCACGAAACACAGCCCTTCGGCAGAGAGCATCCCTGGCAGAGTGTCAGCATCTACAGCTTCCATTTGAAACATCTCAGAGGTCGTCAAGATACGCCCACAGTTCAAGTCCACCAGCGAGGCATACGCATGCCCAACCAACATTTAATCTGACCTACTAAGGCAACCTGCAGTTTGGACTCCACAGTATCACATATGGTCCCTAAAAGCTGCACAACATACCCCTTCGTAAAACATCATGGGGACAGACACAAGTTGACCTCTTATGCAACAGTCCTCAGCTATGAGCCCTGGGAAGCTGAACAGAAGCTATGTGAAAGATACAGAACTACAAACCACTTGAGGTTTGCATTGGGTTTGTGTGGCAAGGGTTTGGTAGTGGGGGAACTCAGGGGTGGCTTCTGTGAGAAGCTGCTAGAAGCTTCCCCCCTGTCTGATAGAGCCAATGCCAGCTGGCTCCGAGATGGACCCACTGCTGGTCAAGGCTGAGCCCACCGGCGACAGTGGTAGTGCCTCTGGGATAATGTATTTAAGATGGGGAAAAAAAAAACTGCTGGGAACAGTAGCCAGGGAGAGAAGGGAGAATATGTAAAAAATCCAACCCTGCGGACACCAAGGTCAGTGCAGAAGGAGGGGGAGGAGGTGCTCCAGGAGCTGGAGCAGAGATTCCCCTGAGCCTGTGGTGCAGCCCGTGGTGAGGTGGCCGTGCCCCTGGGGCCATGGAGGGTAACGGTGGAGCAGAGACCCACCTGCAGCCCAGGGAGGTAACGGTGGAGCAGAGACCCACCTGCAGCCCAGGGAGGTAACGGTGGAGCAGAGACCCACCTGCAGCCCGGGGAGGACCCCACACCGTAGCAGGTGGATGCCTGAAGGAGCCTGTGACACTGTGGGAAGCCCAAGCTGGAGCAGGCTTCTGGCAGGACCTGTGGACACCCTGGAGAGGAGCCCAGGATGGAGCAGGTTTGCTGGCAGGACTTGTGACCCCCGGGGGAACCATGCTGGAGCAGTCTGTGCCTGAAGGACGGCACCCCACAGAAGGCACGCTGGAGCAGTTTATGAAGAACTGCAGCCCATGGGAAGGACTCATGCTGGAGAAGGAGGACTGTCTCCCATGGGAGCAAACCCACACTGGAGCAGGGGACGAGTGTGAGGAGGAAGGAGCAGCAGAGACAAGGCGTGATGAACCGACCACAACTCCCATTCCCTGTCCCTCTCTGCCACTTGGGAGGAGGAGGTGGAGAATTTGTGAGTAAAGACGGGCCCAGGAAGAAGGGAGGGGTAGTGGGGAAGGTGTTTTAAGATCTGCCCTGCTCTGATTTGATTGGCAATAAACCAATTTCCGAGCTGTGTCTGTTTTGCCCGTGACGGTAACTGGTGAAAGATCTCTCCCTGTCCTTATCTCGACCCACAAGCCTCTGTCCAGATGAGGAGGGGAAGCGATAGAGTGGCTCTGGTGGGCACCTGCTGTCCAGCCAAGGTCAACTCACCACAAGGTTAAAGCCTGAATTAATTTCTGTGTTTCTGTTCATTTGCCAAGTCTGCTTTTTCCCTGAGCAGGTTAACATCCACACGCGAAAAGGAAGCCCAGACACAGTACAGCCAACAGCAGCGTACAGACAGATTTCTGAAATCTGCACAATTACATTTGATTAAAATTTAACACAACATATCTTCATCTTGAACGTATGTAAGTCCTCACGTATACACAGCAAGCGCACGCAGCTCATACTGTTCACAAAATTCGGATCGATTCGTCTAGGCTAACTATCACGACACAAGTTCCCTCCCTTCTGCAGCACTCAAGATAGCTGAAAAACTGACATTTGAATCTGAGAGCCCTCATCCTCTTTCAGGCTGATATAAAATTTATCAGTGCTATTACACAGAGATGAAGAAAATACTAGATCTTGTAATACCTGTATTTTACTTTGGAAACCTCACAATTGTAACGGTGCTTCAAACGTTCACAGAGCTCTTTAACTCCTTGCAATACGTGAATGTGATCTGTGTAAGGATTTTTTAAGTCACACCTCAGCTTTTTATGAATTTATCCTTTTCTTATTTTAAGGATCTGTGTTGAATACTTTGAGTACAGGTTTGTCTGCTAAAATTTCTAACATACTATCAGAACGTGACTGCATGCCCAGGACAATATTTCATTATTAATAACTTAATCCCCACAGCCTGATCACAGTATCATTACAGATGTCTGGTTCACACGCTCCACTTTAAACCCCCACGGGAAGAACAGAAGCTGAAATGTTCACATTAAAAATGCACACAGGATATAAATTCGGACTGTGGCATTTTCTGCTGTCAAATCTCCAGAAAGCCTTTACCGAGGCCGGCAGAACGCCACAAATCCACACTGAGCCCAGATAATAGAAGAAGAAAATTCTAATTGCTTGTTTCTGCGGAAAGAAGGGGCTTCAGCTGGGCCACGTTCTGTTGTGCTGCTCTGGACAGCTTTGCACGAGGCAGCTTTTGGATGTAATGTTCCTCTTACCTTTTCTCTGCTTCATTTTACTACAGGTACACTACAGCTGCCCTTAGCTGTACAACACAGCTGCATAAATTCCTACGCTTATCATACACAAATTAGAACTTCACAAGACTGGGAAACAAATGGATGCATTTAACTGAGGCCAAAAATAAAAACGACTTCAGTGACTGGACTGATTTTAATTTCTTTTTTCTTTTTATACACATAACTGATTCAGTTATCTCTACTTCATGCATTTCAGATCTCCTGTTGATAGAAATGCACAGATGATCTTAATATCCTCCTGCTGCTAAAACATTTTCAGTTCTTAGGGTGTAAAGCTGCATTATAATAATGAGGGAACCGTGAAAACATACTGTAGGCTCCTCTGATATCTCTGGTTTACACTAATAATATGGGAGAAACGGGACATGCATACAGGTAGAACCAGAACACGAGCAGAAAATAGAAATTTCCATCTTTTTGAAAACACCGGAGTCATCCTACTCAAAGGTAGGACCTTTACTTTGCAAGGTCTAGATCACTCGAGCTGTTTCAGTTTAATCTCTTACACATTTTAAAAAGAGAGGGTAGAAAATGTCTTCCTCCTTCTATAGCTGTCATCTCTGACAACAATCAAATTACACCAGGTGATAATAACATTTAAAAATTACCCACTAATTTGTGCAATTCAAATTCTTAGGCTCCTTTGATAAATCAGCAGCTCTCTCGACAAGTCGGAGCTCCCTTTTTTCCTGAACGTGATGCTGAACACGCCTTCGAAGGTCGCATCACCCCCAAGGGCTCAGCCAGCTCTGAGCTGAAGACAAAGTATGCGAACAAAAAAGGCAGTTGCAGTAGTAAAAGAATTACGTTGTACAAACAGAAGAGGGACAGATTTAAAGCTTCAGTTGCTGTTTCGGAGGAAAAATGTTCTAGTAGCATTAAGGCAGTGGGGGTGTGGAGGGTAGGGGATGGGACTTTCATGCAATTTAATTCAATGTGTATTCAAAATGAACATCACCATCATCATCTTATTTGGAATCAGCCTGATCACAAACTGACATTAAAAAATGATTAAAGCTTACTATAGGTGGCTGGACTTTCTGTTATCTCCCAGTGAGCAAGTGTTTAATTTCTCACAAATGCTAAGATTATCTTCTTGGTAGTGGGAAGAGTGTGTCTGGCATAAGATTTCTGTCTTTCTGAGTCTCTTCTGCACGAAAAATTGTGCACTCCTCATCCAACACCAACTGCAGGTCTAAATTCTCAGCAGCAAAATGTGCTGCTGGGTAGAAACACTGTCAGAACACAAGACAGAGAGCAAGCATCACCTCTGCACTGCTTCCAGTACTTTCACGTCCTTCTCCAAAGGGCATTAGTTCAGAGACTCAGTGAGGAAAAGCTGAAGGACCTCCACTGCCAGCTTCTCGTGATACTTCTCTTACAGTTATCTTCCTTTTCGGGAATGCAAGCAGAGCTACAAGTAAATCGTGCTCTTCCTTCTCCTCTAACTTAAGGAAATGTAGATAAGTTCTCAGTTTAGTACAGATCTCCCTCAATTTTAAAATAAAAAAAAAAATCCCACTTCTAAAACAATGGAAAGTGTTTGATAACCAGACATCACATTTGTCAGTACTTATGCAAGAGAAGCAGAGAACATTTCAGAGCAACCTAAATATGGAAATCCCATGTGGGTGAACAGTCCTCGGATGGAATAAAGGATCGTTAAGGGGAAGTGCAGACTCTTGTGAAAGACAAAGAACACACTCTTTCCTAAAACACTAAGGGAGGTTGGATAACATACAAACAGTTTGTGACGCAAAGGCACAAAAATCACAAAATAAAGCATCTCTCCACTTAATGAAACAATTAGATTATGAAATGAGCAAGGAGAGAGATAACATCACAATAAAGCTAAGCTGAAGGGCCAAACACTCTCTGACAACAATCAGAGCAGACGCTCTCCTTCCAAGCACTTCAGGTTCCTGCTTTTTCACAGACGACTCTTCCTTGAGATCCATGTATGGACGGGTGACTGCTGAAATAATTATCCTACTGTTTTATGCCAGAAAGCAGTTTTTATTAAGGACTGCACCTCATGCAAGAGCTGAACAGCACGTTCCCCTTATTGCCAGCAGCTTCACTAAACTCACCAAGACCACTTTAGATGCTTCCTGAAAAGTTCTTTTACTGTTCCTTGTTTAAGCCCCACGCTTTCAGGATTTGTGTACGCGCAGTCAGGGTGGCTGTATGTGCAAAGGAGTGCTTAGAAGGCTAACTGCTCAGCTGTCTACAGAATTCCTGCAGCTACAAGCATAATCGAGACAAATTAATTGCGTGCCCATTTTTATGTAGCCGAGTGATTTGGAAGAACTTTTTTTTTTTTCCCCCCAAGCAAAGCTCAGACCCCTCAAAAAGATCTTTGATCAACCTAATAGAAATATTCTTTCCTTTTTGCTACAGCCTGCTAATAAATAGTGATCAGAAGCGCTTTTTAAAAATGGAAAGATAAAACTCGATGCAGTTTACATTTCTTCAGTGGCTTTTGAGTTTCACTTCTCAAGGTCACTTAAGTAATTTAGGAACATACATGCTTCATTCCAAAAGTGACAAACACTCCTACTGCATCTGAACAGGAGTTCTAAAATCAGTCTAAGGGAACATATCACTTCAAAAGAAATTTTAAATAAAAATTTAAAATGTCAGTTCAAAGTCTGTCTCAAGAAGCTGTGTGGGAAAACTGGAGAGTATGATGAAAAATGCATGTAAATCTGTACACCTCAGATACATGATACAGGGCTGCAGACAAGTTCGGGTCCTGTCTTGTACACTCTGCTACACAAACCCAAGGAACACAAGTAATTGTCCATGTCTGTGCTTTAGTCCGTATGATGCCATTTTCAATTAGCATACTCCTGAACTACCCATGGCACCGCATTTCTGTCTCTAACGACTTATTGCAGAAAGGAACTTGGGCTGAGAACACCTGTGTCCTTTTTGTGATGGACCTGGCCATTCCCACAGCTTGCCTGTTGTAGGGTATCCTGCAGCTGTGTCACTCATTTCTTTCTCTTGAAGCTATACTGTTTTGCAAGAGAGAAATATTCTTTGAGCCAAAAAGGATGCAACGATCACGGCTCCTGAGGCCAGTACTAAAGTTGTTCTCGGGAAGTGGGGAGATGTAGACTGAAGCCCTGACGCACTGAATACTTCAGACAAAAAATAGTAAAATATATGGTAGAACTAGGGACAACAAGAGCTCAGTTTTGACATTTTACATAGAGAATTATATATTTAATTTAGCTAGACAAATACGTAGTTATAGATAGAAATGATTCAATGCAATGAGTATTATAGTTAAGGGCAATCAAATAAAATGAAGCTAATTTAAAGACTGAGTACTTCAGGTTTGTCTTAGTACAATGATGTCAAAATCAGTGCATATGAAATCCGAATAACACAATGTCCAGTTGCAAAGCAGTCCCTTGAATGCTTTAGTGAGTATTAGGCTAAAAGCTGTGAGTTACTCAGTGCTCAAAGACTAAGCCTTAGAATAATTTGTTCTATAATTGGTTATTTATGATTTATAAGTGCCAGACTAAACTTCTCTCAATTGCATTGGCTCGAACCCTTGCAGCCAAAGAAAAAAACACTCTGGAATTGTCCTGGTGTATAAGAGGTCAAAATTTGTCCTAACACTCTAAGTGTTTTATCAGTGGTCTATTTTCTCTATACTTCAGCTGTAAAGAACTATTTTTTATTTATTTATGCTCACTGTGTATCAGCTTACACCAAAACATACACAAACACAGGCTCACTGTCACCTCTTCTACTATCTTAATTTGTGTGAGCTATTAAGCTAGACTGTTATACAGCCTTAATGGCATTAGAATATCAGCAATAACCCTACATCTATATGCTAAAAGTTCAGGCCCTGACCTTTAAGGAAAGACAAACAGATATCCATTTTCATTTAGAAAAGCCAACAAACATTCTGCATTGACTGAAACATATGACTGACCTTCTCTTCTGACTTTATTAAACAGCTAAATCCTATGAAAGTTCAGGTTATTTTAAAATGCCAAAACAGCAATAAATATTAAGAAATCATAATTACAGACGCACATACTGTAGGGTTATCTTACCATGTCATTTTATATAATAAAGCTCATGCAATATACAGAAACACAGCTGTATTAAAGAAGGTCTGTCTGTATCGAAAAATTCTCATATAATACATCCTTAACCAGAATGCACAGGTTAAATCAAAAGTGAATTTCAAGATGAAGCTTTACATGCTTGCATGCCTTAATGCACCCCACGAGGAGTTTTTAATCTGATTATGGCAATCGGTAAAATAACTGCTGTCTGTTAGCTACAAAGAAAGCACATGTGTTAAATATCTAAAGACTGTATTATTACAACATCCTTCATTAGAAATAATCAAAGATAATCGACATCCCTATTGCACTCATATTTATAACAAAATACTTGGGGGCATCCCTAAGTGTTTTATTTGTTGCTCCACATATGTGATCAAACAGTGATCAAACAAAAGCCAGAATGGGAGGACATGCCTCTTCCCACAGCGGATATCACCAAACGACAAGACAGCAACAACAAAAAGGTGTGCTTCCTTACAGACAGTTATTTTATGCATAAAATACAGTAAACTGAAGAGTTCCTGTCTGTCTATAATCTGAGCTAGGTGCCATTTCTTCATGAGCAGTGTTCTCACACAAGCAAACTTAGAACAAATATCCCCTCCGAAACTCTAAAATGTTTTCTAGATATGGATTTCAAAGCTTTTAATAACGTAAGAGCCATCGGACTTCGCTGGTATGAACTAGATGTTAAAGTATCTTAGAAATCACTTTCCATCAACAGGTGGCATGCATCTCCTTCCCTCCAAAACCCTCTAACACACAGGTGCCATCACAGCTACATTCCATTATAGAAGAAGGGAGAGTATTTATGACACAGTGCCCAGTGCAAGATTACCAAAATGTAACCTCACATCACAGTCAAAGAATACACAACACATCAAAATTATACTGTCATATCTTATGAGCAGCGATAACGCCACACTTGTTCCATGCAAAAATATCGTGTTCCCATATTCTATGTTCATTTGTCGGTGCTTTTAAATTATATGAAAAGTGTAGTTCCTCTCCTGGCTAGGAATACTTTTATGTAATGTCCGACTGATACTCCTACAGGCTTCCGCAGACACACACGCACACAAAAAAAAGGTAAAAATCACTGTAGTGACTGAGAGCATATTTGTAAGCCAGTGATTCCTCACTCAGCCAATAACAGGCTGATCTGAGCTGATGGCCTGAAGAATTTCTTGAAGGAGCATCAACAACAGAAGCAAACTGTCAACTCAACCTTATGTCATCCAAGCTTGTAGAGCTTAAAATTCAGCAACCAGAAAGAAGCAATCTGGTGGTTCATGTGAAGTTCATAGGAAGGAAAGCTTAATGATAATGTGACAAGTAGCCTGGTACCTGTGAAACTGTAAAATCTCTACCGCTCAACACATTGTCTTTGATACCTTTCCATAAAAAGATTAATTAATAAATATTATTAACACTAAGCACATACAGTATCCTAAGAAGAACGTACTTCAAGTTCACAGAGGATACTGTCACATGGGTAAACTTTTTGCTGTATAATGTAAACCTTATTCTTGTTCCTAGAGATCAAATTATATCTAAACTTAAACATGCTCATTCTAATACCATAAAGCTCATAGCATGTGTAATCCGTAAAAAAAAAACATTTCCCAAGAGCTAAGAAAAAATTATGCCTAAATGTTATTTTATTATACTGCAAACCATCTTAAAAGCATCTGGATGGTAACTACACAAAAATACCAATTTTTCTCAGTTAAGACATTTAAAACATCATAAAAATTCCACAGATATACCAATGCATCTACACGTGCACACGTAACACAGATGTTGAGATAAGCATGCACCACTTTCTCCTCTGCCCTTAGTCTCTCACCCCCATTCAAATTACATTAGCATAAAGCCCGAGATAGGAAATATCACATTACATCTCAACCTTTCAAACAAAGGCTTTCACATCCCAGTGGAACAAAAAAAAGCTTTAGCTGGAAATAAGAAAGTCCAATTTAACAACTGGATCCAACACACTTTCAAAATCTAAGTCATGTTATCTGTAAAGTGCAGAACGTGGCCACTTCTACTCACTTACTCACTCATATTAATAGTTCACCACTCCCTGGTTCTTGGCCAACAGATTTGTAGCATTTACTTCACTTCTCTATCAGTTGAGAGCCAGAAATCATGTTAAAGCCAATACAAATCCAACAAAGTAACTCTTCGGAACAGCCTTTTGCAAACACACCGCACCACACGAATGCACAGCCGGACCCTGGGCGTGTGTCAGGGACAACCCAGCCCCTTGCCTTCAAAGACCGACCCATCGCATCCCCCACGCTACTGCAAGCGGTCCTGCCCAACACAATGGCAGCGGACACACACACACACGCTACGCACACGTACGTCACGCTGTACGAGGGGCGTACTGCTGTCTTACCTTTCCTCAGCTGTATACTGAGCCTCTTCCCTATCTTTTTGGTGTTATACCCACTGTTCGCAGTGGAGGTGAGAACCTTCTGAGGTGACGGCACCAGGCCCGAGGGGGGTTTCCCTGACGAATTCACACTGTGAGGTAGCTGCGAGTAGGAGTCTGTCTGATCGGGCTGGTTACCCGCTCGAGACATTCTTTGCAACGTGTGAAGTCCGGAATTGTTAATACTTTTGCCGTCAGCGTACTGGGGATCGGGGCTGAACCGACTGGAGTAGTACGTGTTCTCGCTTTGGGACAACTGCTCATACTGCTCCTTGTTTGCCGCAGGGACCACGTGGAACCAAATGAACGGCGTACGCATGGCTTGGCGAAACATATGCTGTGCTCTAGGTTTCAAAATGAACAGAAAATTAGCAAATTAGGAGTGGCAGACTAGAAGACATTATAAGCATAATTACTGACGTTAATTAAGCAACACGAGCTGACAGACACATTGCATCCAAGCATAAACCATAAAACTTGAATCTGTTCACTAGTCTACTCGGTCTGCTTTTTGCTGAGGTTTATTGCCTCAGGGTAAGACAATGGTTAAATACGCTTAACAACTCACATACCAAATACTGGACCTGGAAAAATCTTAACCACGGTCTGAAATACAGACAGTTCTATGGCAGGATTGCAGTGCCATTTTGGTTTGAACCTTGATAATTGCTTCTTCAGGTTCAGTAATCAGAGTGACAACAGAACTATTAGAAAGAAAATCACCCTTTATACAAAGACTGTGCATTTCCATAATTTGCTGAGAGTATATGCAGTCTTGCAAAAAAGTCTAGTTTACACTTTACTTTTTTAAAGTCACTAGTCTTTCAGAACCCACTAACAAATATGAAAAAAATGCTTAATCTTGCACAGGCAGACATCAGCCTCTAGGTCACGATCCAAAGCCAACAAGTCTCTTCACAGTCAGCAAACTGCCATTCAACACCACAGAGCAAGCAGAGACAAGCTGCTTTCAACCCTATTGTACAGGGCTGTGTTCCAACCCAGGTCCGAATCAAAGAAATAAAAACACATTTCAAATGTATATTAAGTACAGGACGATCAGAATACATTACGTTCCTTTGGCCCTCAGCATGTTAGGGTTTTCAGAACAATATCATCATCTGTGAAGTCACTCATTTTCTGCATACATCTTTTCTCCTTTCTCCTTCAGTTACCCATGTGTGAACTACAACCTGACCTCACTTTCACAAGTCTTTCTGATTCACCATTTCAGGATACTACCACGTCCAGTCTTTCACTGAGCAAATATATTTATGATCTCTCAAACCTCTCCAGGAAGTTTTTGCATACAGTACCTCCAGTTCTCACACACACGAAGCCACACCTATTTTAAAATGTTAAACATAAAATCTCCACGCTGTCCACGTATTGAACATGATGCACTGCAAGTATAAGAGCAAAAATCACACGGGAACTTCATGATAAACAGTTCACCAACGCAAGAAGAAAAAAACCCAAAATGTGCAGAAACAACCAAATGCGAAGTGCATATACTCTAATGACAATAACGATCCTGAATTGTTTGTAGTCTGGATAATTAAAGACCACTAATGTCCCTTAGTCTATCTATTCTTTGTTAGAAAGGCAAGCTCAGATAATTTTTTTTCTAATACTTTGTTTCTTCAAATTACTGCAAGGTGCAGTGTTAAAGACTAAATGACACAACATGACGGTCGGTAAGTACACTTACTGTTCGAATCTCCTGTTCCGAAGGTCTCCGTCATTAATCCTGACAATACAATCATTCTCGCGGAAAAGGTTTTCTTGCTCGGCTTTCCCACCTTTCTCCAATCGCTTTACCAGCAGCCCCAGGGTTCTAGAGCATTAAGATTACAAATGATTACTGTTCAAACAATTTGCAGTACAGAAAAATCCTACTGATTTCATACTTTATCATAACCACTATAGAAACAAAATTTTAAAACATTTTTACCTTGAAGTAGGATACCATAGTTTCGAATTATTTATGAGCTTTCCCTGAATTATCATCCCTTCCTTATCCACGAAACCAAGGCCGTAGGTGACTCAAGTACGTCACTCAAAAGTGAGAACGAACAGGTGGTGTGACGACAACACGTCCATTCTTGTAACAGGCCTGGATTTCTGAGCAGTAAAATCTCAAAGAAGCACTGCACCTCCGAGAGCCAGCGCCTTTTCTGCTAGTCAACTCAAGTTGAACAGGTTCAACTTAAAATCTCAATTTCTAAGTTAGTAGAGAATACCACAGCCACCACCACTGCTTCCGTGCCAGTGAAACGGGGAGTCATCTCACATGACAAGCAGCCTACAGTTAAGGATGGATAGAGAATTCTGGAACTTCACATGAACCAAATGCTTTGATTTTTAAACCTTACTTGTCTTTATTAAACAACAAAGAGGAAATTAAAACCTTAAATGTAATTTTTTAATTCAGCATATTATCTTAAATCAATTGGTTCAGTAATGACTGAAGACATTTACCATTTGAGAGCCCCCACATAAACAGTTGGTCACCTCTGGCCAGTGCTTACCCACGGAGTCATCTTAATGACATTCTTGAAGAGAAAAGGTAAATAAATATTTCAACCTGTAATTACAAAATGGATCCTGAAGAGCGTATTTCTGAGGTCTTGGCAGGATAGTGTGACAAGTCAATGATTCTTCTATACCTGAACTCCAGGTTTGAAGAAAGATTCAGTCTTCAGGATTATTGTTGCATCAACACTGCATCTGATTTTTTTAAAGATCAGCTTTACACTGAAATCCCACCGGATATATCAGTGGATCAAATTCACAGCATCCAAGTCAACAGCATTACTTTTTCAGAAGTCATTTCAAGGCATGGCTTGAAAATATGTGGTTGCGTGGCAGGAATTGCAAGACCACATATGTCTTTCAGCACAAAACTTTCAGTGACCACAGCCCTTCAGTTCACACATACCTCAAAGTAAACGAGCAGTCAATGATGCTTAAAAGGACTCCTCATGCGTTCAAAAGTTATATATGCACTCGGGCACTCCATCAAACGGGTCAGAAAAGCAAAATTCATTTTAACTTATTTTCTCCGCTTTATTCATCTACCAATTTATCATCAACATATGCAAATAAGACATTTATTTTACAGAATAGTCATACATTTTCTCCTACAAGGCAGATGAAAGAGTAAGAGAAACAATCCTAGCAGTAATTTCCATTTTGGAACCACCTAGAGACATTCAGATACGATGCTGAAAGGATCTATACACGCAAACAGACTGTGAGGAGAAAAACAACACAACGCATTGACAACACAAACCATCAAATGAAGTTTGCGTCAGACATCAACATTTAAGTGATACTATTCTTGAAAAACACAACCAATACTAGTGTGCATCTAGTCCTATCCCTCCCCATCCCAAGTTACTATTCTTTGGGTTTGGAAAGTTCCACCTTTTGTAGATTCCTTCCAACAACCCAACATCTCCCATTAAAAAGGAAAATTAAAAGAAACAAAACCAATTTTCCCAAATTTCCTAAAGCAAAAACAATTTTTCCATGGTTTCTGCTTCTGAATACTAAGATATTGAAACACTTTGTACTATCTAGGTATTTTTGGTGGTTTTCTGTTTGCCTTTCCCACAGTCTCTAATAGTTTGCATGACAAAAAATTCTAAAAGTCCACAACAGGCACACACTAACTTAATGACTAGGTTATGCTCCATTTATTGTACTAAAATTTGTTAATAATTATGAAGGTATGTTGTCACAGGAAGCATAACATAAAAAATATTGATTTGATCCCTGTTTCCTTCTGTTGACTAAAATAAGCTTTGAACAGTCTCAGATTTTCAAAACTGATGAATACAAAATTATACAGATCGCTATTTGCAGAAAGCACTAAAATAACATGAATGAATGTTAATGATAAAAAGGAAAAAGACTTGTATGCCTTCACTATGCTATTTTTATCACAATTATAGTTTTGGTACATAGAAAACTGATGGTTAGAAAACAAGTTTATGACTTTTTCACTTGTAAGTTGTTGAATTTCTCCGGGGAGACAATGTCTTTGAGGCCCAAAGTGAAGTTATCAAAGAGGATATCTCTAAATGGGGAAGAGATAAGCAAGCGAATACAAAATGCTACATTTAAGAGAAAATCGCCAAAATACTTGACAGAGGAACGAACAGTGTCTACTCTTCCTTTTCTTCCACTTCATGCCCAACAGTAGCTAGACGCACGTGTGCAGGTGTGCTCCCCTATAATGCCCAAAGACAACTCAGAATTTGGATGTGCATGCAATGCTTGCGCGAGAACATACACAGTAACTGCAAGAGGTGTTTTGTTTATGTGGTTAAATATTTTAAAAAAATCAAAATATCAATATGTTAAATATCTGAACATATTCTATACAAAGTACAACAGTCCAAGTTAATACCGACAATACAAAATGATGATAATTTCATCCCAATGTCTCCATGTAGTTACGATTACAAAGTAATTGATCTATGAATGGTTTTTGTATAGTATTTTTCTTGAAACGTTGCTTTCTACAGTTTTGCATTCTGAAGTTATACTAAATTATTAATGCTAGATGCATCTTTATGCATGATTTGTCATCTCTTAAATTTACTTTACCTAAGCTCTCAAATCCGAGTAAAAATATTACTAATCCTAAACAAAAGTAAAATAATGTAATACATAAATAAACTACCAGTCAAAATTGCAAATAATCTCATTAAACAAAAGGCTACAAGTTCTACTAACTCAAGATTGCTCATCTCAGACACAACATATAGTACTCACGAGAATTTGGCTTGCTAACAAATGTTAGAGCTAGGTTAACCAAGCCATAGAAAGCTGTAGTCACTGAGAACAGATTCAAGGCTGGATGAACAGCCTGAGTCAAATTTGAAACCAGGATCCTCACAGTGCCTTTTAATTAATTTATTTATTTCATACAAACACATGGGACAAAGATCCCTTTAGACACAGTTCCTGAAACAATTTCCTGAATGTGGCTCTGCATAGCAAACTCCCCCAGAACTTGCAGAAAATGTACATTCCTGAAAATTTTAGTAACAAAAGCCTATCAATTTCCTACAGTACTTCTTCTGCACATTATGCCTAGATGTAAGAATACATCTCTAAAAAGGGCATTATGGGAATTCATGTTTGTTGTTGCAGTAACTGGTGATAAACAAGGTAGACCTGATATTGCAAATATGCAATAACCTAAAAACTAATTGGATTTTTTTCCCTGCTGTATGCCACCACCATTAATCCTGCTAAATGGAGATGTATCTCTACTACAGTTTCAATATTACATTTCCTGCAGTAGGAAAACAAAAATTTTGAAAGCCCGTAAACTAATCTAGCATAAAATACAAAAGTCAGTGTATATGTATGTGTTTAAACACAACCAAGCAGCACACAAATCCATGGGTGCACTTGAACGTCCTTAATCTTGCCTAGCTAAAGTCAGTTGGCATGTTTTCTAACATAAATTCTTCCATTACAGACGTTTTAAACTGTAACTTCTTCAAGAATGAGATTAAATATTGTGTGAACCCATGCAAAACACTCTGCAAGTCTACAGCTCTGTCAAAAAAACAATTATAAATGGAAATTTGGCACCTGCACTGATTCAGACCAACATTAGCTGACATGGGGACAGAAGGGAGACAGTATCAAAGCACAGAGCTCAATCTTTGTATTTGTTTTAAATATCTAATTGGGAATGTAAACATCTTAAGATTATATTAGCATTTGCACCACCGTACTTCCACAAGGTTCATTACTCTAATTATACAATTAAAATAAACTCAGCTACATGTGCTAACATTTCAGTTCTCAGTATAAATTACAACCAATGACAAAACTAGAAATAAGCAGTGAATGTTTCATTGACATCTAAATTGCCCGAGTTCGTCTGCGTAGTTCTTTGAAATTGTGAACTCCCCACATGTCATCCAGCTGTATGGAAACGATGATAATTTGTCTTAATAAAAACTGACAGTGTAAATACTATGAGAGTAATGAAAATATTACGCTGAGTATCTAGAATATGATTTGGCCATCACCGCCCGTTGTACGTACACACTGAAGTTATTTACCTATTACCTGCAAGCTAACTGTAATATAATCAAATCAGACAGGACAGAAAATAACCAATTTAGATGTTTATGTAAAGTCAATAACATGAAAAGGCAAAAACTAGATTAAGGGGCAAAAATAAGGACTGATTGAAAAGCAGATGTCTGGCGGTTTCACGCAATGGAAGACCTCCGAGAAGCTCTACAGAGCAGACAGACAGTATGAGTTTCCTGAGATTCAGTGGTCAGAGTAGACAAATCAGCTTGTTTGTTCAAGTTAAATTATCACTGCTGATCAATGCTAAATTGGACATAAACTCCTCTGCACCGCACCAACAGCACAGTACTACTGCGGAGGCCTTAAGGCAACTTTCCCAGCTCTCACGGCTGATGTCCAGAACCAACTTCCAGCCTTTGGTAACTACTCCTTGAGCAGTTCTTGAATAATACTTCAAATTAAGTTCATATAACTTCACGTAAAAGGATGAGATCAGACAGAGAAAGCCTTGAATTCAGCTAACAGCGTGAGGGAATGGTACATTCACACCACAGGGAATCTTTTCCCAATGTGTGTTTTTCAAAACCATCGCCACCTTTGAGACTTAAAAGGTTGGAATGCGGGAGAGGAATAAATGGAGATGCAAATAACGCACACCTTCTAGATGATCAAAGAGAATATGATCGTTAGAGAGGCACCTTGAAGGCAGTGTTAAGGACTTCAGTGTATATATGATGTCCATTAAATGTTACTTTAGTGTTCTTTGTATCTTGAGTAGAAGATTAAAACTTTTACAGTAAAAGATGATTTATAAACTCTAGAAAATGAAGAGCACCACCACTAAAAGACAAAAAAAAGTACAGAATAGAAAGGCACATAAACAATTTTCTAGTACGCAGACTGTGTATACCGCAGTGCGTACCTTCATTTGAGGTTTTTCAATTTTTTTAATAAAATCTGTTAAATTCGTCATTTAAACTGACAAAAAGCAAGAAAATTCTGTCTCTTATTTTTCCATTATTCTTATACTTCCTTAATATTTTTAAGACATTTAGAATATGTAACATAAAAGCACAGATTAATTATTTTTAACTGTCAGGTTTCAGCCGAACTGCTTATCGTGGATTTTGTGTCACGCTTCGATAGGAAAAACAGCTTGCAGAGCCCTACTTACTCACTGCTCTGCACCAAAGTAATGTGTCTGATACTTATTAACGGATGTTGTTTATGGGGTTTTCACATAAATATCCAAATCCTTTTATGTTCTGTTCTACTAAGTGGACTTCACAGCAGTCTTGGGTCAATGGGACTATAACTTCCATATTCACAGAGATTTCTGACATTATCTCATATATTCCCTGTGTCAGCTGAACCCCTTTCCAAAGACAGACACGGCAGAATTTCAGAACAGCAGTGAGGGTGCAGTGCTTGAGAAAATTCTGAAGTCTCTTGAAAGTAGAAGAGGCTACATAAGCTTGCAGAGGAGAACCTGATGCAATCCCATTTACGCATCAACATCACACCCTCCATCATCCAGGCCTTCTCAAACGCTTTCTTAAGGGCCTGAGTACTTGCTCTCCCCTCTGAGCACCTCATTCCTTCTCTATAAAGAAGGAAGGAAGGACTGGTGCTAAAGGCAATATTGCACAGATCTGGAATTTTCTTTCCTCTTATGCTTTCTGCTCGTTTGTTTCCTCTACTCTACTCTTTATCTAAACTTTCCCGTTCATCTTCTGTTCTGTCCTCCTCTCTGTTTTCATTTTCACACCTCCTATTCTGCTTAGCATTGCATCTATGCCATTGAAAAAACGTGCAAGCAGGTTTTGCAAACAAAACTTTTCTTTTGAAAGAAAAACTTCACAACCATAAGGCGATGGATATGCCCACACCCCTCCCTTTGATCAAGGGGAACAAACTCCGTTACCAAAGCATATGATCAAAAAGGCCAAGAAAGGACTGATGAACTTCCAGAGGT